>JAMJFZ010001005.1:3060000-3625000 GCA_026225945.1 Cricetomys ansorgei
TGGCAACCTCTAGATCAAGTAAGTCCGTTCCGTCGCTGAGATCAATTTCACCTGGTCTACTTTTTTTTTTTCCTCTCTTAACAACATAGCATAGGAAACGTCAGCTTTCCTAGGAGGGTCACCTCAGTTTCTCAGTACATTTCTGGGTGACTTTCTCCTTTACAAGATGACTAACTCCTGGCTGGGGTAGCCAGAGCTGTAAAGTTAGGAATCAGAAGGGAGCAGCTGGAGAGAAGGCAGCTCTTATGAGCTGCAAGTAGGAAACCCTGGTGAAGGTAGCAGCGGAGGGGCGGGGTCGCGGTGCTGGCTGGGTCTTTCCTACCGTGAGTGCCAAGGCAGGTGGAGAGCTTTAAGAGCAATGCTTGCCCACGGCCTTGGAGCACACCCCTGCCCTGTGCAGATGGGGGAAACACCCACGACACACCAGTCCTGTCCAGCGATCTGCTCCAACACTGTGGCCTGTCCTGCTCACACTGTACTCGGATGTGAAGTCAGGCCTCCGATGTGTGTGACTGATTCCCTTGTTCTGCAGGAAGACGCGGACGTGGAGTGGAAATTCGCTCGAGCAAAGCTCTGGCTCTCTTACTTTGATGAAGGAAGAACTCTACCTGCTCCTTTTAACCTAGTGCCAAGCCCCAAATCCTTTTATTATCTCATAATGAGAATCAAGATGTGCCTCGTAAAGCTCTGCAAATCTAAGGCCAAAGGCTGTGAAAATGACCTTGAAATGGGCATGCTGAACTCCAAATTCAGGGTAAGGCAGAGGGAAGTGGGGGTGGGGTTGCAATCCCTGGTACACAGCAAGCCATGAGCTGCAGGGGACCATTGCCTGGCAGAGTCTACCATGTGCCTCAGGAAAGCACCACCAGCGGAATGTCCCAAAATCCCTTAGAAAGATGCTTTGAGTTCAGCTGCTGCCCACTGCCTGGGCAGGCATGACCCCAGGGAAGGGGAACTCCCTAAACCCTGTGGAGGTAGAATAGCTTTTTGCAAACAGTAGCCAGAGGATGATCTGAGAATGGAGGTCCCTGCCCACGGTCTCTGCTTCTGTGGTCTCAATGTTTACTGGCATAGCAGAACCTCTGAGGCGTTCCAGAGGAAAAGTACAAAACTCAGGGCCTCCTAGACCAAATTTACAGAAACTCTGTTCCCAGGAACAACACTCCAGGGAGCCTAGCCAGTTCTAAATCTATTTCTAAAAGTTCCCCCACAGACTGGCCCTGTATGTAGATATTACTCCCAGTCCTGCCATGTATGTATGCGTATGTCTTTCTTTGTTCCAGAAGACCCGCTACCAGGCTGGCATGAGGAATTCCGAAAGCCTGACAGCAAACAACACCTTCAGCAAGCCCACCAGATACCAGGTACCTACCCCTTACCTACATGGTGCGCGCAGAAGCAGATACCACTGAGATCGAGCCAGTCACATGTGAGAACACAGAACACAGCTCCCTCCCTTCACTGAACTCTTATTTATCGAGTGCTTGTTTGTACAGCAGGTGCTATGCCGTTTCCTGGGGATGTAGACAGGGTTCCTACCTTAGTGACCCCTCCAGGCTACTTAGGGGTCAAAATGAGAGAGACAAAATGACAAACACGTGGATGGCATGTGGCATCAAACTGATAGGAGTCCCAAGAAACAAAGAATAAAGTTAGCCCTGGAGAAAACCAGGAAGACCTGGCCGGAGGGTCATCTTCATGGAGAGGAGAGCTGGCCAAGACCTCAGCCAGGGTGAGGACACAATCATGGGACCTTCTGGTAAAGGCGGGACACCCACGGAGTTCTCTCTGTTGTGTGACTGTCATTCCGATGGCGACTCCAGTTGGGGTGTGAGCGGGCGATAAGGAGAAACAGACACAGAATGTACAGACTGGACATACAGCCAGTAGGGCGTGATGCTGGGTGGGTACCAGGAAGCAGAAGCCCCGCCTTGACTCCCAGTGTATACTGAGTGGCCAGGTGGGTCTTAGGATCATCACTGAGCATCTGTCTGTCCGTAGTCTGCCAACCTGCAAAGATAGTTGCTACAGCAGCTTGAAAAAGCCCTCTGTGCTTGCAAACCGCATATCCCTTCTCGAAACCAGGGCTGACTGTTCCAGTTGGAACTGGATCCTGAGCCATGATAAATGGGATCTATAGGTTAGCTGTTAGAATATGCAGACATCCTTTCCCTGCCCTCCACTCCCTACAAGGAGCAAATCCATCCATGACCTCTCGCTGTAATGTGACGTTATCCTGGGTACCCCTTTGAGCTGAGGTGAGACGGCGACATGTTCCTAGTGCCACCTTCCCACAGGGAACCGTTACGGACCGGCATCTTCCAGGCACAGGTCTGTAGTTGAATCTCCTTGTCTGGGTTTCAGAAGCCAGCTGTGTAGTGATGATTTAATTGTACAATGAAGAAACAGCTCAGCCTTCAAAGTACAGTTTTATCAGATGATATGAGCTCAAAATTGGCAAGGGACAATTTTTAAATTTAATCGTACACAGAATCGGGACTGCCCAGTTTGATCTGCTTTAAGCTGTTTTACAGACTTTAGCCTCTTACTCATGGAAGGATCCCCTTTCTCAGCTCTTCAGAGAAGAGCATAGATCTTATGTCACAGAAAAGATAGAAACTCCTAGTAGTAAGTCTGGGACAAATCTCTCCCAGTCTTGGGCAGAACCAGCTACCTAGATAAAGGAAGAATGATTTCACTTGAATGCCCTGCACCCAGATGAATCTCAGTCAGCCATCTCCTGTCTGCCTGCCAGCATCTCAGCCTCATCTATCCAACCTTAAATCTCCCAGAACCCCCTGCTGTGATTACAGAGATTGGCTGGTGTGCAGCCTCAGGCTGGGGATGACCTTGGGAAGTTTTGCCCACTTGTATTTTGCAACTTGGAGAAAAGCCCCAAGTGGTCATCACAGAGCATGGAGGCACTGGGGGAAAAGGCTGAGGGACAGGAATGGGACTGGGAACACCCTGCTGTTTGTACCTGTGCCCTCAGGACCAGCTGGCCTACACATCTGGGCATCTTTCTGAGCTGTGGTCATCTATTCAGGATCGAAATTGACCCTAGATGACCCCAAAGGACATCAGACTGGACACTGGTGGTGTCCTTTCCCCCACATTCTGTCAACTTTTACGGATAAGAGAACTGAAGCTCCTTCTGGGGGAACTTCCCTCTCAACACACTGTCCAAGCAAGAACTGGCTTCTCATTCTTCCCGGTGCTTCCCCACAGTCCCCCCATCCCTGCCTTGCTGGAGCTTGACAGTCCCAAGAGTGGGATTTGTCTGAACCTCCAAACCCAAAGTGAGGGCAAAGAGCCGGAGGGGGACCTTGATCTATGTCCTGCTGCTAGCAGCCACAGGCAAAGCCAAAGAGTAGATTTGAAGGTGACCTGAGGCTGTTTGGCCTGTTTGTGGGCCCACTAGGCCTTCTGGGCTGCATGCTTCTATCCCATAGCTGTTCCCAGATAGCAGAGAACCTGCAGCCCTCGGGCAATCTCCCCTTCCTTGCTCTCCAAGCTATCCCCAGGGGGCCAGCTCACTGAGAGTGTGTTTGACCAGCCTTGTACACTGCGGTCATTGGCAGAAATCCTGTAGAATCCTAAGACAGCAGCGCACTGCTTAGGGAATCACAAGACTCCCTCCCTGAGTTTGGCTCCCTTTGTCCCTCCCTTAGGAGTTCCCTGGTGAGTAGTCTCTGCTTTAAGCTTTTCAGTCCTGCTGTTTTGGGTGGTTGGGAAAGGCAGTTCCTGCAGGCTGGAGCTGCCTTGAAGCCTGAATTACAAGTTTCCCTCAGAACTAGCTGCTGGCTTTATTAGCTCTTTTCCAACCTGGGTTTCCATGCCTGAGAGACCAAACAGTGAAACAGAACCATGATATTGATGAGACGGCCCAAAGTTGCCCTGTGGCCTGTTCCAAGAGTATATTTGTTAGGGGTACAGACCCCCAAATAAGGACTCTCTGAAGGGAACATTTCTCTGTGACAAAGCAAACAAGCTATATCCTAAATACGCCATGGACTCCAGGTACAGCCCACATCCAAACAGACCTTAGTATTCATGATGCAGCATCTCCTCACAGTGAGTTCTTTTGGAGGGAGGGGTTAGTTTTATTGTTTAGGGGCGGTGGTTTGGTTGGTTTTATTGAGACTGGAACTCAGGTAGCCCAAGGTGGCTTTGAACTTGCTATGTAGCTGAGGTAGCCTTGAACTCCTATCCCTCCCGCCTCCACTTTCCAAGTGCTGGGACTGCGGGCATGTGTGCCTCAGCTGGTCTCCCTGGACGGTTGGTGAGCTGCTGCTGTTTTCTTCATGCCAGCGTCTCATAAACGCTACTCTCACGAACAGCTTCTGCTGAGCTCCGTTTTGTCCACGCTTCTAAAAGCTCCTGCTTTTCTGTTCCTGGAGGGCGGCACCACTTCTGTCTGGGCTCTACTCATTAGCCTTTTCCAGTATAAAGTATGTGTTCTTTTCCTCAGCTGTGTTCATGGCCACCTTGGCAACACAAAGCACAGAGGGTCTGTGTTCCCCTCCCAGCAGCAACCAGAGCCATCGAGCCCTAGGAGTCTGCAGTGGGAAAATGTGCACCTTGTGCGTGGATGCAGATGTCTGTGTGACAACCCATTCTTTCTCATTGTGCATCGCGTTTGCATCCACTTGAGTCTTCCTCTGCTGGGTGACATCACTAAATATGCTCACCTCTGCTGCTTGCTAACGGCATGGGGGCAGGGCCAGGAACTAGGAAGGGTTCATCTTCATGAAGTCAAAGGACTCAGTGGAAAAAAACAATTCAGCACAAAGCAGCACCCACATACCCACTAACTCTTACCCACACATGCGCGCGTGCCCACACACACACACAAACACACACACACCCGCATACACGCACAAAGCAGAGGAAGCTTCTGATGTCCATATTCCCCTTCTGACCTGCATGTCAAGGAGAATGTCTTCCAAACATTCTATGCTTTCCGGTGGTGACCCCAGCATCTTACCCTTGTGGCTCCTATGTTGCCTACCATGCAGATCCCATGTCGTCTACCATGCAGATCCCATGTTGTCTACCATGCAGACCCCATGTCGTCTACCATGCAGACCCCATGTCGTCTACCATGCAGACCCCATGTTGTCTACCATGCAGATCCCATGTTGTCTACCATGCAGACCCCATGTTGCCTACCATGCACGGACTGGAGACGCTCAGCTCCTAAGTGAGGACACAGTCTCTAAGGACAGTCAGTGGCCCTGATACTCACCCAGACGACACTCACTACCGATCCAGGAACTCACTGTCTTCCTGGCTCCTACTCCTGTGTGTTGGCCTTTCAGACTTACAGGAGTAATTATTAAAGTTTTCTTTGAAAGGCAACTAACCAACTTTAACTTGTTCCCTTTCGCTTGTGCAGTAGAAGAATGTCCTGAATCTCTGAGAATAAGAGGTACATAAATAACTGCCATTTTCTTCTGTGAGAACCAGTTAAGGACAATTTTTATTTTTGTGTTTGTTTGGTTTGTTTTTCCATTGAAGGTACCAAGGGGTGGGGACACATGCCTGTGATATAGATGAGCTGCTTCGTGGACTAGATTGCACCAGAGAAAAGGCTAGGGCACAGTGCAGACGCTGCTGTGCTAACTTCTACCCAGTGAGGACGAACAGGAGGGCAGCTTGCTAAGGAGCTGGTGTCGCCCCCGCCCCACTCCAAGCCACAGAGCCAGGGGGAGGGGAACCCACAGGATCAGGCAAAGAGGGCTCACGGGCCTGCCTAAGCTCATGGGTGAAGGGGTGAAGGAACAGTACAGGTAAAATCTGGGCCCACAGTCTGGAGACGCAGTCCTTGGAAAGGTTGTCCCTGCTGAGGGCCTGGAGAGAACCACCCGCCAGCAGGGAAATGAACTGAAGCCTCCAGTGCTTTGCATACAGCTTCCCTCTGTTTCCTTTGTGGTGAGAGAGAAACTGGGACTGAACTCAGGTCCACGTGTAGCTTCTGAACTCTAGAAGATGCTGCCCTCTTGATCACGCCTAGCATCTTCTAGGTGAACTGGCCGCTAGACGGGGCAGCGCCGGGGATCAGGGAGCTCCGGCCCCTCTCTCCCATGCTGCTCACCTCTCTCAAGAGCCAGACATTTCAGCTTTCAGAATATTTTTGAACTCTGTGATTTCACCAGAACCCTGGAACAAACTAGCTGGCAACATCTACAGCTCAGCTCCTCCAGGCTCCCTGACACTCGGTGCTATTCTTGGTGTCCCTTAAGTGTGGTTTGAGTTTTGCTCACTTAAGGAACACTTACCTGCCTGCTACCTGGGGGCCTCAGCCTCTGCTCCAGCACAGCCATGGTACAGGGTAAGGCCTGCGGGCATCCGGGGAAGTGGTCTCTGCATCAGGGCCCAGAGGCCCAGCTGAGAATTTTGCTGATGCCAGTAGCAATACTCCAAGGTGCAAATGACTTCCTCCAGCCTGGTCGCCCCGCTGGACCCACCGAGTCTTCTCTCATGAACAGTATGCCACTCACCATCACCTCCAAGAGCTGCAGTTACCTGGGCTAATCTTCTAAGACTTCCCAGCATTCTCTGTCTGACCAGGGCAGGACTGGGCCTAGGGCCTCAAGCCCAGCCATGAATCCAAGATGATTCTCCTTCCCTTTCTCCTCGACTTGGCTTCCTATCAGTGGAAGTGTCCTGTTCTCACCTCCTGGGAGGCAGGAGCTCTGCAGGGCCTTCCACTGGGCAGAACCCCCCCAGGAGAGAGACATTAGCCTGCTGGGGTCCAGTGCTGACTCCTGGGGCTCCTGAGGGAAGAGACCTTGCTGGCCATGCCGCATGGCCTCTGAGACCGTGTGCTTCTCATTTCAGAAGATCATGAAGAGGCTCATTAAAAGATACGTGCTGAAGGCCCAGGTGGACCGGGAAAACGATGAAGTCAACGAAGGTATGTGAGGGCCCTAAGCAAGCTTATTCTCAATTCTGCAGGTCAGGGGGCAACCATGGTTCTCTCAAGGCTGACTGTGGTGTGTCTGGGGTTCTGGGTCCTCTCTGGGGACTTCCCTGCTCTTCAGTTCCGACAACAGTGTTTCTCTGAGTGCCTCCCTCTCGGTGCCAGCTGATTAAGGTGCAGATCCCAGCCTAACACATCGCATACCTGTGGCAGGGCCTGGGGTCTGCATTTCAGACAGAAGCATCAGGGGGTTCCCATGCACACTGAGGTCCCATCTACAGCCTTCTCACCGTTGGAGTTATTTTTCAGTCTATGTTAAGCAAGTATTTTAAAGTAAGAAGCAGATGTCTCATAGCAGGTCATTAATCATGCAACACTTAGGATAAATATTTGCTACCCAGGAAGATCCTTGTCCATGACTGGAGATACTCTATGTCCCCTTACTTGGCCACAAGGGCTGCCAAGAGAGCCTGGCCGCTGACCCTCTGCCTCATCATGGGGTACCCAAGCATAGAGCCTGCAAAAACAGCAATGCCCAGTCTAGCTGCTGAGCAGACAGTGCTGCGAAGCTGAGAGGCAGCCCACTTACCTGCCTCCTGGGGTCCCCGGGTACGAGACCTCGAGGAGCCACATCAACCAGCTGACTTATGGTATGAGCATGGTAGCCATGAAGCCAACCGATTTATAACCCAGATGTCATTTTAACTTACGTGACGCCATGAGACTAGGGATTAATGAAGCCCCATAATAAAAACAGGGGCTGTAATTGTGTGTGAGAGATCTCTGCATTTTATATATTTAAGCACACTTGCATAAGAGATAAGAATAATACACCCACAAGCAGTGGAGTCCTGCCAGAATTAAGTGTGTTGTCTAAATTTGAGGAAAGAACCTTTCTGCTCCCCTTTGTGCTTAATAAAGAGATTCCCACAGACCAGACCCTTTGAGCTTCTAACCATGTGGGTCACTATGGAAATAGAAAATGAAAGTGATTGCTGGGGGTGAGGGGGGTCCCCTATTAGGGGAGGAGGCATCTGCAGGTATCAAGGAGGCTCCCTCCAGGGCGGTCAGGCTAAGAACTCACTGAAGCTGCTCCCTGCAGCTGGCCAGCCTGGGGCTGCATCCATTGTAGCTCTCTGCTCTCAGGCCCTCAGAGCCTCTCTTCTCTGCACACATCCACAGAACGGAGCAGAGTTGCTGAAAATGAACGTTCCAGCTAATGAGCAACTCGCTCACTCCAACATCTAACCGTAGAGGCTCTCGGGCCAACCCTGGAGCCAGCAGTGTATGGCCAGCAGCCATACACTGAAACAGGTGCTGGCAAAATTCGCAGGCCTGAGCTCCACCTCTCCAGGCTGCAAGGGGAAGGCTTTCCAGGAATGGGGGGAGGGGCCGTAGTGGATGAGTGGGAAGCCATCTGGGTGGCACTTTTTTTTCCCTGGAGATCTGTGGGAACAAGGACCGTCATGATCCCAACACACACACACCCCCCCCACGTCCCCTCCACCCCAGGAGGCCGGACCTGCACCCACACCAGAGTCGCTCTTCCTGCCTCGTGCTCGCCCTCAGCCCTCTTCTGTCCTTGCAGGTGAACTCAAAGAGATCAAGCAAGACATCTCAAGCCTTCGCTACGAGCTTCTAGAAGAAAAGTCACAAGCCACAGGCGAGCTGGCAGACCTGATCCAACAACTCACTGAGAAATTTGGGAAGAATTTAAACAAAGACCATGTGAAGGTGAACAAAGGCAAGGACATTTAGTGGCCTGACGGGCGGGCACCCGCCGGGCACCGGTGACCTCTACCAGCATTCCAAAGCCGGGTTAGATGTCCCAGTGGCAGCCCTGCTGGGGAGGAATTCCGTTCCACTCCTGGGCACATGGCTGACATCTCTAGCCCAGGACCTTCCCGGACCCAGGACTGTGAAACTAGGCTGTTGGGAAAGAAGAGCTACCCCAAGGAGGGAAGAAGTGGCAGACCTCCCGTCCAGCCTCATCACCAAGGCAGGAGAAGGCCATATTGGATGCACTTCCTCCCTGGGAAGTCAGCCCTCCCCATCCTATTGAATCCCTTCCTGTTCCTCCCCGCCATACACACACACACACACACACACACACAGAACCGGGAGGTGACCTGTGATTTACTCTAAGTGCCAGATGAGAACCCACATAGCCTGATAGCTGAATAGTTCTATTTGTTTATAAAAAAAAAAAAAAAAAAAGTTTAAAAAAACACTAAATCAAAAATTGTACTGTAGAGAAAAGTTGTCTTTGTTTAGAGAACAACAAAATCCAAATAATGTATTTTTACCTTTATTAAGATTATCTTGTATTTACTATTTTTACCTAAATTGAGAAGAAATAAAATTACCTCATAAGAGCCTGGGCATCTGTGTGGATGTGCTTCTGGGCCACCTGTGACCTGTGGGCCTGGCTTCGGGAACTGTAGGGGTCAGGGATGTCTGGGAGACAAGACCAAGCCCCAGAGTCCCCAGCCACAACCCCCAAAAGTTCTTGGCTTCCAGGCCCCGCTTCCCATTTCCTGACACCGGCCTCTCCAAGGTCAGGGAGGAAGTGAAGGAGATGGGCAGGGAAGTGGCAAGTCTGTTCCCTGCGCTCCTCTGGAGCATTGCTGCCCTGTTGGGTGTAGAAGGGAGGGCGAGGGAGCCTCACATCTGAAGGGACCTAAAGGGCTGCTCTCAAGTAGGAAGAGCAGCCACCAGATGGCGCCCATCCCCTAACAATGTGCCTCACTGCAGGCTGGAAAAAAGGCCCTGGGATTGAAGGAGAGTCCACAGGCCCCAAAGCACACTGGTGATGCTGACCAGAGTATGACTGAGTACATACTGGGTACCAGGCTCAGGATTTCCAGTGCATCAGTTCCCCGGATCTCCGCAGCAACCCCGGAAGGAGGGCCAGGGTTCCTGGAAGATACCCTGGAAGGGAAAGAGAAACAGAATGGGTACATACGCACACATATATCCACACATATTGTGGGTACGCACATATGCAGATGGTAACTTGCGCGATGGATGACTTTTCAACTTTACAGTAGCGTCAAAGCTCTGCGTGCAGTAGGCACTGTACTCTCCGTTCGGGTTTTGCTGGGCTATTGACACACAGTATGATAGCATCTCCGGATGCTGAGCGGCAGCTGTTTCTAGGCAGCCATGTGATCATATGCATGGACAGGCAACATTCTATAGGGGACTTAGCGGCTAGTGTATTTTGTATACGGGTTCCCTGTGAGTTATTTCGTCAGGTGAGTTTGGCCAACTGTATCTCATGTTAGACTTCTGAGCACAGGCTAGTCCAGACTGCTGTTCAGTACAGTAGGTGCAATAAATGCATTTTGTCTTAGAATACCTTCAACTCACAATGGCTTTGCATGGGCTTTGTAAGCCCAGGAACATGTGTACATATATGCAGAAAGATCAGGCTTGCATTTCAAGGTAGCCAGTTGAAGAGCTATTTACTTAACTCTGCTTAAGAAGCAGCTTATCAGACAAAGTATGAATAGAAGTGCATTGGCCCCAGCACCAAGTGAAGCAGGGGTGTGCTGTGACAGGCCATTGTCCCAAATCTGCCACATTCCGAAGGGCAGGGGAAGTCAACATTCGCTGGGCCCCTCCATGCTGAGACGGGCAGCTTGAGAACATGTTGCCATGATCGCCAATATCTGGGTCTTCCCATCCCCACCTGTACCACGGCCCAGGGCTTGAACAAGAAGCAGACCATGTGGCCCATGGGCACCTTGGGTACACGACATGAACGAGGCCCTTCACAAATATAAACTCCTGCCTTCAACCTGAGGTCAATGGGGGGATTATAGGTGTATTTCAAATAACTTCTGGGGCTGGAGAGATGACTCAGTGGTTAAGAGCACTGGCTGCTCTTCCAGAGGACCTGGATTCAGTTCCCAGCAGCCACATGGAAACTCCCAACCTTATGTAACTCTGATTCCAGGGAATCTGATGCCCTTTTCTGGCCTCTGTGGGCACCTTATGCACATGGTATATGGACATACATGAAGGCAAAATAACCATGCACGTAAAAAGAATTGTCGAAAAATTCTTTCAAAAAAGAAAGAAGAATTGTCGAGTCTACAGGTGCTTTTGAGGCTGTGTGCTGGTGTCTGGAGACATCCTTCCCCTTTCTCACGTCACCCTTCAGGCTCCCGGGCCTGAATGTGTGCATACAGAAGGTCTTTACTCCGTGTCTGGCTAGGGCCTGGAACGGCTCCATGCACCCAGTAGGTCTCCCGTTCCAGCCTGGACTCTAAAGAGAGGCATACAATCTAGGAAGGAAGAGCAAGTCACCAGGGAGGACAAATTACCAGTGTTTCCGAGAGATTTCCCTTCAGAGCTCCTACTTATCTTCCTCGGAATGCTGATAAACACTTCTGAGACAGTCTTCAATTTCCCTATTTGCCTCCAGCCGGAGGCACTTGGCAGCCCTGTTTTCAAACTGTGTGATACCCTTTTCCTAAATCTAAATCCTAGATCTGCTCATCTGAGAGATAACAGAAAACAAGCCCCACTGCATAACTAAAACTGGAGATGAGACTGACACCATCCACTAAGCTCTTAGGAGCATCCAGGAGCCCTGATGGCCGCCAGAAGGGTGGGGTGGGGGTGGCTCAAGTGGAGAGCCTGGGACCGAAGCATGACAGAGCTCACCAGCCTGGAGCTTAGTGACAAGCTCCCTCATCGGTCCAGTGTCTGTGACCCTCGCTGAATTGGTCAGTGACAGATGGGGAGGCAGCTCAGGCAGTGAAGAGAGGGCAGAGTGTAGCCAAGGGCAGATTCCCAAAGCATGCCCCATCTCCTGCACTTGTGTCCAGGTGTACCGTGCTGTCTCATGTAACTTTAATGTGCACATTTGGTGTCTGTTGCTACTGCTAAAAGGAAGCTCCAGGAGGGACCCAGGGCTAGTCTCCACTGCATACTAGATGGGGCCAAAAAGTGGGCACCCAGTGAAGCCCTGCCAGGGGCCTCCAAGGTCTTCAGATTTCTAAAGCCCCTGCAGGCAGTACCATTAGGTCCTGCAAAGCTCTGTGCATTTGAAGAAAAGGCAAGTCATCCTTGGCTGCATTCTGTCCAGCTATAGCTGGTCTGGGGTTGGGGGGTGGCCCTGCTGCCTTCCCCAGAGCAGAGCTACTGGTCAGGCCTCTGCTGCAAGCTGCATGGAAGCCTTCAGTCATTTGTCACTTTCAGATGGCTTCTAATAGGACTCAACAAGTCCTACTGACACTTCCCAGACAGAACCCCCCAATTAGCCCTGGGGCTGCTGAGAGGCGTGCACCCCTGTGCCTGAGAACACAGCACTTTTCTGCCTGTGAAAGATTACCTCCTTACCTCCCAGTGAGGTCCCTGACAGGTCTGGCTCTAGGAAAGTTCCTCACATGGAGGTGGCAGGCCTAGGAAGGCTGTGACACCCTGAGAACAAGGAGCTTCGTGGACTGCCACTCCTCCACGGGCACATTACCGCTGTGTGAATCTTAGCGGAGAAGGGAGGTGGCACAGACAAGTGGGGTGGTGCTCAGGCTGCACCGAGGAGTTCTGATCTGCGGGTGCAGCCAGGCGCACCTTCATTTCCTGTTCAGCCCAGCTCTTCCCTTTGCCTCCCCAGGAGAGAAAGTACTTAGAGAGAGAGAAGCTCAGGAGAGGCAGAGAGATCACCCAACTTACTCTGTCCTGGCACTCGGTGAAACCGCTTCCAATTGGCTCCGGGGCTCAGATCCTGAGGCTAACCCACCCTCACTGGCCCCAGGAAAGAGCCCCAGGGGCTTGACTACACCATGGAAACAGCACCCACTCACGGGCTATTCTCTGCTTACCCTAGAAAGCACCTACAATATTCTGCTTTGGAAAAGGAATGGCAGGAAGTGAAGGAACGGGCGGTGAGGGCTGGCGTTCCCAGAGGCTTCAGTCTTTAGAGAAGAGAGAGGGTGAAGGGAAGAATGAGAGTTTGGGAGAGGTGCTGATGGTGTATCTCTGGGCTCTCCCACACCCTAAAGTGCCTTCATCAGCCTAGGAGAGACTTGGAGGCCTCAGAGGAGCATAGAGAGGCCAAGGCAGGGAAGCCTCACTTGAAGAGGGATGTCCTGGTGCCCTAGAGATCAGGGCCTTGGCCAGACCAGCTCTGCCCACCAGAAGCAGCCAGGAACAGCTCAGCCTCTCCTGCAAGTACCTAGCCTCTGCCCTGTACCTGTGAGGAATGAGGAGGAAGAGGAAGAGACCTCCTCCAGCTCTTACAAAGGTAAATTTAAACGCGTTGATCTCAGGTCCTCTGTGCGTCTGAATCAGAGGTGAAGCAAATGCAGTCCTAGTAAGGTATCAGCCACATTAACTAGCAAAGGGCTGGCCAGTGTGTTCTCTGGGCAATTGACATGCAGAAGCTGCCTGCTGGGCGGCCCATGTGTGTCAATGGCTCCCAGCCTCTCATGGCAGGCAGGGAATGGGGGAAACACCTTTAGTGTCCTTTCCATGAAGGAATCAGGCAGAGATGTGGCAGGTGCAGGAACCAGGGGGAAAACAGACATTGGGGGTGTGTTACCCAGTAAACTTAAGCAGGCAGTAAACTGCTCTCACCCCACCTGACAGAAGCCAGTGCCTGGCCCCAGTGCAGCCAGCCAAAGGCACAGTCCTCCCCACACTATCAACATTGGCGAAAGCAAGGCAACTTGTAGCTTTGCCTTTAATTTCAGTCACGTGTGGCCACAGGGGTGCTGAACTGCATCAAGTTCCTAGGCCTGTGGAGAGGGGCTGTCAGCAAATAAACTAGAGGGGAAGGAGCTACAGGAGGGAGAAGAGGAATGGAAGGCAGATGAGAAGGGAGAGAAGGGAGATGGGGGCAGGGGCGGTGCAGTGGGTCCCTGGGTGAAGCCCACCCCAGCTGCCCTGGTCCCTACTGTTCTTTCTTCCTGGTGACCCGTTAGAGGTGACTTCGGAGTTCACTGCCAAACAAACGTCACTTTGGTTCACACTAATTTGCGGTGGGCTTCCAGCAGTCATCTCCCCGGAGTCTGACTGGATACAGAAGTGACACCCTAACTCCTTTCCCCACCCTTCCCTGGGTGAGGTTTCCAGCTTCTGGAGTTAGAGACATCAAGGCCAGAAGCTGTTTGCACACACTATTTCCCCTGAGGGCTCAGGGATTGTAAGTAGACAAGGAGGGCCACGTTAAACTGCTCAAGGCATGGGGTCTGGAGGGCTGCTCCGCAGCCCAAGCATTTTGGCCTCTGGCTCTGGGCCCTGTGGAGGCAGCTGGAAATGGAGGTGCCACACAGGAGGCAAAATGGGCAGGTCAGAAATACTGCGGCACACTCTCACCTTTGTGGGGTCAGTCCTCCGATGGTCCAGAAAGAACCAGTTGACACCCTGTGGATGATCAATTTCTGGCTAGTAATGCTGTTGCTATAAATAGGACCAATGTAGCCTCATTTTTTTAAGTACAGGCTTGGAGTTACATAAATGCAACTGAACATTGGATTCTGGGGACATCTGTACTCTCCCCTCCCCCTTGTGTGCAGACCATCAGGAGCAGAATTCCAGCAACCATACCACCAACTCACCGTTTTTCAGATACCCAGACCTGAGTGAGCAGAGGAAGCAGCTGCTTGGATCACTTCAATGAGAGCAGAGAACAGAGCCCCAGGGTTTCCGCTCTGCACCGATCAATCACAGAAAGGCTCCAGCAAACTAGATCCCCTCATACCTTCCCAATCTGCAGGACTAAATTAGCTGTCCCCAAGCCTGAGGAGCCCTGCTGCTGAAGGGAGCATTCCATCAGAGCCTCCCTGGCTCCTCAGCTTCATATTCAGACACTTAGCATTATCCTCGTCTGTCACCAGCAGTGTGAACACAATGAATATTCTGGCCTCCAGAAAAGGCCATGCATCCCGTGGTAGCTCTCCTCCAGAGATGCAGATGCTTTTAATGTCCTGAGACTCCCGAGCCTGTATGTTTCCCAGTACAGGGCAGAGGGCCTGGAGTAGGAGGAGGAGGAGGAAGAAGAGGAGGAGGAGGAGGAGGAGGAGGAGGAGGAAGAGGAAGAAGAGGAAGAGAAGAAGGAGGAGGAGAAGGAGGAGAAGGAAGAGGAGGAGGAGGAAGAGGAGGAGGAAGAGGAGGAGGAGGAAGAGGAGGAGGAGGAAGAGGAGGAGGAGGAAGAGGAGGAGGAAGAGAAGGAGGAGGAAGAGGAGGAGGAGGAAGAGGAGGAGGAAGAGAAGGAGGGGAGGAGGAAGAGGAGGAGGAGGAAGAGGAGAAGGAGGAAGAGAAGGAGGAGGAGGAAGAGAAGGAGGAGGAGGAAGAAGAGAAGGAGGAGAAGGAAGAGAAGGAGGAGGAGGAAGAGAAGGAGGGGGAGGAGGAAGAGGAGGAGGGGGAGGAGGAAGAGGAGGAGGAGGAAGAGGAGGAGGAAGAGAAGGAGGGGAGGAGGAAGAGGAGGAGGAGGAAGAAAAGGAGGAGGAGGAAGAGAAGGAGGAGGAGGAAGAGAAGGAGGAGGAGGAAGAAGAGAAGGAGGAGGAGGAAGAGAAGGAGGGGGAGGAGGAAGAGGAGGAGGAGGGGGAGGAGGAGGAGGAGGAAGAGAAGGAGGAAGAGGAGGAAGAGAAGGAGGAAGAGGAGGAGGAGGAAAGGGTGGAGCTTCCAGATACTCAACACAGATTCTCAGTGCAGCTCAAACAGCGATCTGCTCAGACAGGATGTGGAGGACTTGTGCCGAGGTGAAACACAGGACACTTCCTGGGAAACGGAGAACACGGGCATGTGAGACTACCGAGCGCATCAGCTTTTTATAGCTGTGATGAACTGCTGTGACCAAAACAACTTAAGAAAAAGCTTATTTTGGCTTCTGGTTCCAGAGGGCTAGAGTCCATAATAGCAGGAAAGGCATGTCCTGATGGCTGGTGGCAGCAGAAAGCTGTCTGGTCTGATGAACAGAAAGTAGGGCCTGCCACAAGCCCACCTCCAGGGACTTGCTTCCTCTACAAGGTGTACCTCCTAAAGACTCCATAACCTCCTGCAAAGCTCCACCAGGGGATCAAGTGCCTAGTAATGGAGCCTATCAGCAACATTTCTCATTCAAACCACAACACTAAGCAATTTCAGTCTGCACTCAGCCATTGAGTACAGCTACCCATAGGTCAATTCTTCAAAGAGGCAAGAAGGGTACCCAAGCCCACAGCATGTAACTGACACCATGCTATCCGCTACAGCAGAGACCGGGAGGGGCATTTGATGGTGAGATGTGACTGCTGAGCCCCAGGATACAGTCAGAAGGGAAGGGGGCTGCGCACAAGTGCTTCCCTACAGGTCCACCTAGTAACAGAGACCTGCAGGCACCCCAAAGATGTTTGGAAGAGATGCTAAGCTTCATCTTCATGATGAGACTCACTGGAGGTCACATCCCAAACCAATGAGCAAGAAGCAGCATCGCACAGAGTCTGAGCATCCAGACCAGGGGCACAAGGACTACCGGCACAAAATGGAGAAGCCTGGCTTGTATGACCCCTGGCAAGTCCGACACAGGACATGGGGAGGTGGGGCCTGAACACTGAGTCCCAGCTGAAAGATGTACACTGTTCTGAAGCAGAAGCTCTGTTACCATGATCTCAAATGTCTCCGCAGCTGCTGTTCTACCTTCCTATGAAGTGTTTGGATGACTTCTCGAGAAAGAGGAAAATGAACACTACCAAATACAGCACAAGCAATAGTTTGATGAGTTCATGGTCACTTGCCTTACAGCAAGACACATACCTTGTTGTAAATAAGCTCACATACTTCACTGAGTATGTCCACATAGAGAGAAATTTCAGAGCATAGGAAGCTTCTTAAATTTTCCAGTCTAACTGAGCCCATGGGTGAGAGCAGCCCCCCAGGTGATCCACCACCCTGGTGGTTGAGCCTTGTCGATCACAGGATCCTGAGAAATAACATTTTGTTGCCTGGGGCTAGGGAGATGGCTCAGTGGTTAAGAGTCACACTGTTCCCGGAGAGGACCTAAGTTTAGCTTCCAGCACTCACGTCAGATGGCTTACAACCACTTCCAACCCCACTCTCCAAGGAACTCAGTGGTCTCTGACCTCCCAGGGCATCCATCCACACGTGGTACACATAAAATCATGTGGACACACATACATACATGTAATAAACACATCTTTAGTGTTATGTTGATTTAGGAACCCGTGTTTAAGGTAGATAGTACCCCGTAACAGACACTTAAAACAGAGGGGCTGAGGGACGGTCTAGGAACCTTTTCTCAGTGCTGAAGAAATGAACCCAGGGCTTCCTGTACTAGGCAAGCACTCTACCCCTGAGCCGTATCCTCAGTGTTATTACTCAGCTCGCCTGTGAAAAGGGAACTACATTACTAAATCCCCAAACAACGATGGACTCATGAACCTCAGCTGCCTCCACCAACAGAGTCCAGCCAGTTCACAGCAGCGGGTGCTCTTGAAACTGTAGGCAAGGCTTCCAGCCTACCCAATCCAGCCACGCTTCACTTAGAAACCTGCAAACCTGTTTCCAGACACCAATAAAACACACACACACACATACACACACGCACACACACATGCAGGCACGGGCACACGCGCGCACACACACACACACATATATGCACGCACGCGCACGCGCACACACTCCCCCCAAGCCGCTGTGGCACTCAGACAAGAGGATGTGCGCTGTCCAACGGGCTGATACAGGCAGCCCAGTCTGTCTCCACCTCAGCTCACACGCACTGTGAGAAAGCTAACAGGACTGCATGGACCTCTGCTATGTCTCACTAGAGAGAGAAGAGCAAGCCTGGGGACAGGTAAGAGCCCTGGAGGGATAACGAGAGCTGTGGTCACCACAGAGAACAGAACACGCGGAAAGCAGGAGTCGATGTTTGCTGTAGTTTGCTGAATGTTCCCCAAAGGTCCCTGTTTTAAAGGCTTTTCCCCCAGAGTGGCACTACTGGGAGTGGTAGAATTGGGGACCTAGTGTGAGGTCCTTAGGTGACTGGGGTATATATGTTGGACCTTGGCTGCTGCCTCGTTCTCTTCTGCCTCCTAGCTCATGCTATAAGTGACTTTTTATGCCACACGCTCCCACCATAATGCTCTCCACCATTAGGGAGCTGCCACGACACGCTCCCTAAAATGCAATCAGTCATCTGCTCATGGACTGGAACCCTCCAAACTGTGAGCCAACATAAAGCATTTTAAAATAAAAGAATCATCTCAAGCATTCAGTTACACTAAACGAAAAGCTGGCTGCTGTATTGTCCAAGAGACAGAAATTACGCCTTCTTAGATTCCCAGTACAGCATCTGAGAGCTGTCCTGTCATTAATCTCCTGTAGTCTAAACAAGGACTCAACGGAGTAGGCAGGGTGGCATTTGCTGTGGAGCTTAAGTAGGGCAAGTGTCCCCTTCCAGCGGGACCACATATAAAGTGGCTCAGGAGGTGCCGTGGTTCTCAGGTTGCCTGCGTGGAGGGACTGGACCCCATCCTGGCCCAGTGCTCTAGGCAGACCAGTGTCGGATTGATCTAGATTTAGAAAGAGGTTTGAGATGTGAGCATGAAGGAAAGATAGCGGTTGAAACACCGGAAACGGCAAGGAAAGAAGAGCTTAGGGCTAGATAACCCAGCCGCCTTCCTTGGTCCCCACACCGGGGCGTTGCTAGTGTCACGGGAAAGGGACAGTGGTCACAGCATATGGCTGCAGTGGAAGAGATGTCATTTATCCCCAGGACATGGGGAGGGTCCATATGACCTTCAGGCCAGGATGTCGGGGCTGCGGAATCAAGGCAGACAGCCTGGCAGGGTAGAAAAAAACAAGCTTCCACGGCATCCTGGCACCTACCAGCTGGAGAAGGTGGGTCTTCACCCCAACACCCTGCTGCTGAGGTGGCAGGAGATGGGAGAGTCCAGCAGGCTGGGCAGGGATGGGGTCTACACCTCCACCCATCACAACTCTGACTGGGGAGAGGTGGGGAGGGGGAAGGCTGGTCCCTCAGACTAGAGACTTGCTCTCTCTCTTCCATTCCCCATCTCGGGACTGAAACACAGCCACTTCTGATCTGCGTCAAGAGCTGTGTTGTTAAAGAGCATCCGTAATTAGACCAGGTAATTCGCTCTTTAATAATCAGCCTGTTTCTCCCTCCAGCCCACTAAACCTCCCCCTCCCGTCCCCACTTCTATTTTCATCCCCACCCCTCCCAGGTGGGGATCTTTAAAGCAACCCTGCAGACTCTGTCATCAGTGTTCCCCTTTCAAGTAGACCTGGGGGCTGATGGTGGCCTTTTCTGTGGCCTTTGCCATTTGGAATGATTGCTCTGAGAAAGGCCCCTCGGGTCGAGAGACGCTATGTGACGGTGTGGGTAGGTCTGAAAAGCCCCCACCCAGTTACCCTCTGGGCCAGCCCTCTTAATGGCCAGATGAGAGAGAACTTCTCCCCAAACCCTAAATGACAAGGCTCCACCTACCCCTCCCCAGCCATCCCTCCGTCCTCTCCCATGGGTGCAGAGGGTAAAAGACTGCTCTGCATGATGAACCGTCCCCGGCATCATCAGTGAGACTCCCTACAGCCCCCAGCCCATGCCAGCCTTTGCCTTCTGCAGGTTGGCAGGGCAGGAAGAGAGACAGATGGGGCACTTAAGGAACGGGGACCCCAGAGACGGGAGGGAAGTAGCAAAGTAAATTGCCTTAGCTGTCCTGGTGCTGTTTTCTTAAAATATTATTTTCATTGAAAAGCAAACCACGGTCACTGGAGAAACTTCCAAAATCCTAGCACTCAAAGAAAAAGGAAATCTCTCTGAATCCATCCACTCCGAGGTAGCGTCTAAGAGGTATTTGCTTACGGTTGTCTATGCATATTTATATAAATCTTAATCCATGAACAACTGGCTACGAGATGTAACGTTCTTTCCTTTCAGTTAGCTGCTCTCTGGCAGGAGCCCCAATCCTACCCCATCTCTGCAGAACAAACACCTCAGCCCAGCTCACAGTGCCCACACCCACACCCACTGCCCTGGTATTGCACTAGCTAGGGTCCGATGCACACGGCAGGGCTTCCCTCTCACGGACCCCTCTGTCTGTACCTGCACCCACCATGCCGCTCATTGTACAATCGCTTCCTGGAAGTCACTCCTGCAGGCCACTGCTACATGGACCCCCAGCCCCCTGGGAAACGCACCTCAGAACCTGCCTGGTTCCCACTCTTTCTCAGTCACTGACCTGGAAGTCTCCAACCACCTCAGAGCTGGAGGCTGCAGCGAGAATCTCTGAGTATTCAGGTAAATCTGTGAAATTATCCCAACACCTCCTGCCTGATGGGGCTGAGGGGCACCATGCATGGTCTGAGGACTTCTGCAGCCTTACAGATCCATCTAAGAAAAATACTCCCTCACCATGCATCCAGAGTCCGCATACTATCTGGGTTTCTGTGATCCATCCGAAGGCAGAGAAGCCTCAGTCTCCTCTCACAGACCAACCAACAGATAAGGTCCCTGTGTCTCCCAACCAACTCTGTCTCCTATGTATTCTCCCCAAGATCTGGGGGACAGTTTCTAACTTCGGGGGTGAGAAATTTTGCCATCGTTCAGGGCTATCACGTAAGGTCAAGCAGTGTGCGCATGGCACAAAGTAACTTGCAGAATGGTGGGGTTGACTTTGAGGAAAACCACCAAAGAGAAGGGCTGCTAGCCACACCCCTGCCCTTCCAGGCTCATCATGACGTGAACCTCCCCCAGACAGCTGAAACACAAAAAAACACTTTTTACCTTCTCTGTCAGCTGAGTGTTACAATGTTGTCCCCTTCCCTCGGGCAATTGATGGCGAGTTGTCTGACTTCCTTCTGGCTACCAGGAAGGATCTTGGGTGTCAGCAAATGCAGGGGACACCTTGGTTCATCCTTAACCAGCACTACACACACACACACACACATGCGCACGCGCACGCGTGCACACACACACACACACACACACACACCAGCCATAGCTCCAAATACCAGGCTTGACTTTGAGGACTAGAACTGAGCAGGGTGGCTTTTGGGAACTTGACAAAAATTAGACTTGCTTGGAAAGAAGGAACTTAAATTAAAGAATTGTCTCTATAAGATTGGCCTGTGAGCACATCTGTGGGCATTTTCTTGATTAAATGTGGGCAGGCCCAGCTCACTCTAGGCTGCGTCCTGCCTTGGCAGATGGGACTGTGCTGTATAAGGAAGCAGGCTGAGCAAGCCAGGGGGAGTCAGCCAGTGAGCCACACCCCTCCATGGTCTCTGCCTCAGTCCCTGCTCTAGCTCCCCTCTATGAACCGTACTCATAATCCATAAGCTAAATCAACCCATTCCTGGTTCCGGTCAGTGTGTTATCACAGTGACAGGAAGCAAACTAAGACAGAGATCAAAGCCTGATCTTTAAAGGCACAAGTGATGCTGATGAGAAAGAAGAGGTTCCCGGAGGAGACGCTGAGACCGCAGCAGGTGGGCGCCGCCCCAGCTCTCCAGGTTGCTCTGGGGACCTGTAGAACATTGTTGTTCTTGCCTGAGTGGGTGAACAGGAACAGGAGACCCAGGCTTGGCATATCTTGAATGCCCTTCACTCCCCCGAGTATCTGCTTGGGTTCTACAGTTCCCTGTTGAAATCCAGCATCATCTCTGGGGGAGTGTGATCTGAACGGCTTTTTCCAAGAAGCAGCCCTCTGACTGTGTAATGCAGCCACATCTCCCATGCCCCAGACAGAGCCACTCAGCCTCCTCGGGGCAGGGGTGGGAGAAGCCTGGTCCCCAGCAGAGCTGGGACACAGTGGGCCACTAATTACTTCAGGGGAGCGTTTCCAGGTTGGAGACACCCCAATGTCCTCCCGGGGAGCTGAGAAAAGGACAAGATCCCCTCATCACAAAATGGCAATGCTGATGGAGTTTCCGATTTAGATTTGAAAATGCCACTTAAAGGACAGCTTCTCACTCACATGGCTCTACGTTTTCATCACGAGTCAGACCATGGGCCTGTGTGTCGTCCTCTCCCCCCACCCACTCCACCCCACCAGCAAGGCTAACAGAAAGGCATTCCTCCAGCCTTGATGACCTCTGCATGCTTGCCTCGACCAGAGGCCTTTTCTCGGCCCCAGCTCATAACCACAGACCCCAGAGCAGCTCACCATAACCTGTAGCCTCTCCTTGAGAAAGGACAACACTGTCCCCATGGCAGAGGGAAAGGAAAAAAAAGGAAAGAGGTGAGAGCCACCCCTCTCAGACTCTGGTGACAGAGAAGATTTAGAGCAGAGAGGGTCACTGGCCACAGGGAGGGACTTACGGATCAGAAGAGAATAAATCCTCACACCGTCACCAGGGCGATGTCCCAGGGGGACCAGCTCCAAGATGCCTCAGATACCCAAATCCTTCAATGCCCAAGTCCTTGTATAAGACGGGAACAGTGTTTGCATGTATATGCAGCACACTGCCCTGTGGTTTATTTATAATCCTAATTCAATCTCAATGCTACCTAACTAGCTATTATACTGTATTGTTCACAGAACAGTTTTTAAAAAAAAGGCTGTACTTGCTCAGTACAGAAACAGCATTTTTTTCTGAATATTTCCTACCGAAAGCCAGTTGAACCTGCCCATGCGGATACAGAGGCTGATGTAGTTTCATGGGGGACAAACCAAGTTGCTGAAAAAGCCATAGTTCCAAACCCTAAATGAATATCCTCTTGCAAATGGCCTCTCTCCTCTTTCTGCCTGTTCTGTATCTGATGGACAGGGAGGGTCTGGTATCAAAAATGGATGCTATCAGAGACTGCCCAAGAACTCCCGGACAGGTGTCCACAGAGTCAGACTTTGCGGAAGCTGGGCCAGCCGCCAGGGGCTCCTACAGAAGAGCCCCCTCCAGAAGCCAGAGATTGGAGGTTTGGCCTTATCTTCCAGGAGTGGTGTGAGACAAAGGAAGGGGCATCTGTCTCTGCATCACCAGGGCTGATTCCTGAGGCGAGAGCCAGCAGCCCAAAGCTGCAGCCAGACCTCCAGCTGCCTGAACCAGCGCCAGCCCCCCACAGCTGGCCGAGAGCGGTGTGGGGCAGCAGAGACAGGCAGCCAATTCCTCGGCCTTGCCTCCTGCTGAGCTGAGCGGACCAAACGTCTTTCTGGTTAGTGCTGTGTCAGCTACAGGGTGCACTGACTGCAGGTCTCAGGAGCCATCCCTGAACCCCTCATCACAGTGGCTGCACAGCCTAAGGAAGTATCCTTCCGGGTCTTTCTTCTGGGACCCCAAAGCTAAGTTGGCTAGTTTGGTTTTCTTTTCACACTTGGCACCTTGGTCATGTTTAAAAAAAAAAATTTTTTTTTATATTGATTCTGTTTCCTGTAGTAAATAAATGCTCACTTAAAAAACCAAGTTCCAGCAGGGTGGTAGTGGTGCAAACCTTTAATCTCAATACTCGGGAGATGGAGGCAGGCGGTTCTCTGTGAGTTTGAGGCCAACCTGGTCTACAGAGTCAGTTCCAGGATAGCCAGGGCTACACAGAGAAACCCTGTCTCAAAAAACCAAAAAACCCCAAAACAACAACAACAAAAACAGTTCTGAGTCTTACTCTCAGAGGGGGGCCCTTAAAATGTACAAACTCCAGGCTTCAGTCAGTCTAGACCGACCCCTGAGAAGGAAGGGCAGAGGCAGAAAGCTTCTGTGGTCTCCCTGCCCAGCACCAGAGGCTGGACCTGGGCTGAAGCAGCGGCAGAAACGCGAAGGGGAGAAAGGGATGTTGTCCAGCGAGGGCCCAAAGCCTGGGATGCACATGGGCCTGACACGGGCACGGAAGTGACCCCTGAGCCGGGTGAGGCGCTCACTCCTGTGAGCCAAGAGGACTGTCACAAATTCAATGACAGCTTGGCCACGGTGTGAAACCAAACCCTGGGAAACAAAAAGAAGACACAGAACTGAAAAGAAAGAAAAAGGGGGTAGACACTGACCAGCAGGGGGCGCTCACCTCAGCCCAGACAAGGCAACCGGTTCACTCCAGGACTGGGAGGGAAGGGACTGGTCAGGGCCAAGGGAGGTTGCTTCTGAGGAAGGGTGAGCCCCTGGCACCTACCTCTACTCCCGGAACTCAACAGGCCACCAAGGGTCACCAGCCCCAACCTGAGCAAAGTTAGCCAGCTGCATCGGGAAGCTCAGAACCGCCACTGCGCCCTACAGTCGGCCTCACAGGAGAGTACAGCGGGGCGGCGTTTGCTTGGGAGCCCCTCACAGGCCTGGCTCGTAGAGCTTCGGGCTGAAGCCCTTCCTGTCAAACCCTCCTTTCCAGAGTCTGGCTTCTCGCGCCTACAAATCCCATCCACCAGAGGCGTGTTCCCGTGTGCTCCTCGGAGGTCCCCCGATTACAGCATCACATGGAGTTTTCCCTCATCACAGTCGAAAGAAATCAGAGACAGAAAAGGATTGTCACTAGGCAGTTAGTTCGACGTTGTTGAGGCCTACCCCCCGAGAAGAACCAAGTCATCGCCCCTAGCAACTGATGTTGTTTATAATCTGGACAACCGCAGTGGCTGGTGACCTAGTTGTAGTTTCAAGTGGTCAGTTTAAGAAATAAACAGCAAATACCCCCCAATAGTGGACTCCAAAAGGAAGCAATTTTCTACATGAGAACAGTCCATAGGCTCGGAGAACGGGCTTGCCAGATGTGAGGGCAGAGTCACACAGAAGTCGGGGTTTACTATGCCAGAAAGGGTGCCTCTTCTTTGTCCTCGGGTGCCACCAATCCTCGAGTCTCTTGTTGGATCAGATGCTGGGGCAGAAGCAGATTAAAAATAAAGATAAAACAACCCCCAAAACAAACAAACAAAATGTTCTGCAGGAAGGGTGTCTCTAGTTCCCACGGAGACAGGTATGAGCCCACCCACCCTCCCTACAGAGATGGAAATCTCTCCATCTCTGGCCTCACCCCCAGGCCCTGTTTGACACTAAGTGGGTTCATGACTCCCCAAACATTTAGAAGAAACAGAAGTGCTTCACCAATACCACATGTTTCCAGCAGAGTTTACAAAATCCTGGGGCTCAATGCTCCCCATCTCCCAAGTTTCCACTCAAGAGCTGCCAAATGGCTGTCCATGGCAGGAAGGTGTCCTTCCCTGGCCTCCCTTGGGCCTCTGCAGGCAGGCATCAGGGAAGGCACTCGTGCAACTACGTAATGGGAGAGAGGTCTTTGTGAGTTCGCAGTTCCGTGACCTCTGCCTGTCAAAGGCGCCCTCGGAGCCCCTTTTTATAATCTTTCGGAAGACTTAAATGGGTGAGTACACAAAGCGCCCTTAATGGAAGGTCGCTCTGGCTTGTCTAAAAAGCTGTGTAAACTTCATCTGTGCATTTATTCAGTACCAACCTTGTTTGATTTCCTACTGGGGATGTACAGGGAACGTGATCAACCCTCTCTGGGCTCTGAATATCTCTGAAAATAAACTGAGGCCTCCCCTTCAATCCAGAGGACTTTCCCCAAAGGGCAACATGCCCTCTGAAACCGTCAAAAGAAAAAGGCAGTTGCCAGCATGCTCCTTACGGATGGGGTGGGTACTCCCAGGCTGTGGAATCTGGGGCTCCTTTACACCACAACCTAGCTGTGTGACCTTGGCAAGTGACCCGTTTCCTGGGCCCCATCTCTTGCCTGGCATACACAGAGACATGACAGTGCTATCACAGGCTGCAATGTGGAAGATGAACCCTGAAGTCCATGCCCTGCACTCAATTTGTGGGCAGAGGCATGAATAGCAGCTACAGGAACATTCTGTCATGAAAGGTGACTCATGAGGTCAATTGCATGGCCTCCTTAGCCCAGGTTCAAACCCCAGCTCCTTCAACCCCAGGTGTGAGGCCCTGCAGCATGAGAAGGGTGTCAGGGGCCCCAGAATCGGAGCTCCTCTGCCCCACCATGAGCCTGAGGCTGCAGGGACCCTCCCTTCACATCAAGCCCTCTGTACACCCATGTTCCACACCATGTCCTAGAATCACAACCTGTTTCCAGAACAGGGCTAGGGACCTGTCCACAGTCAAGCTTCCTTTTCCAACACAAAGGTGCTGTTCCACAAAGGTGGCACTCAGGAACTCCCAACTGAGCTGCCCAGCAGCTGTAGGAAGTCCATTGCCTGGCTCTTATCCAGTCAAGCTAGGGCTCAGTGGAAGAGGGCAAAGAAGGTCTCATCACTCCCCATACGGAGCACAGAGGAAATTCCAAGCCAAACTACCCAAGCCTTTCAATTAAGCCTCACAAGGACCCAGAATAAAACCTCCTCCACCCAGCCCCGATGCTGACGTAGCTAAGGTTCCAGTGAGGCCTGTCCCAGCTTGGCATGGCTGTAGGATTCCACTGCCCATGCAAGTGCTGTAAAACACAGGTCAGGCCTGCGAGAGAATGGCTCCTGCTTCACCACCGAGGCCTTGTGCTGGTTATGTGACAGTGTCCTGTGCCAACAAGGATAAATTCTGGCACCTCTAGGAGCCAGCTTTTCCATCTGAAAAGTGAGTTGTTGGTCTAAACATTAGCCAAATCAGAGCCCAGGGATCTTTCAAGCACATGGGCTGCTTGCCAGGACCAACGCTGTCTAGGGTAGCAAGTGAGCAGGTGTGGGCAGTGCTTAGTCCTGTTGTGTCCTAACATCTATACATCTCCCTCTTGTCGGGGGAGAGGGGCTCCCCAGAATCCCTACATGGAACTGCAGAGGCAGGTCCCTGGAGCAGCTTAGCATATTGCTCAACGCTGCACTTGGGGCTGTCAGACGGAGAGCTTGCACAGGCGGCAGCGCAGCACTGAGCAGGGGCTTCTGGGGACCCCCTCTGGCCTGGCACTCCTTGACTGCTCTTGCAGTACTGCCTGTGACCAAGCCCAGTGTGCGGAGAGGAGAGAGGGAGAGCCACCTCCCCTTTCCATTGGCTCACCCAACTGACATCCCAAGTGTTCTGGGAGTACCCGCTGCTTCATGGGGAGAAAGCAGGACGGAGAGACAGAATGAGCTTGGCTGATTGTGTAAAGCTCTCCCACAATTGGTGAAGTGACAGAACTGGCACTAGGGTGAGGAGCGAAAGTGACTGAAGCTTCCACCCTTGCACACCCCGAGAACCTCTGTCTACTTCGGCCATGTGTCTCGTTCTCAACTGCAGCCCCTGGCTCTGGCCTTGCTGAGCAGCAACTTCAAAGGCTGCCATGTCTGTTGAGAGGGCAGCTGGGTCTTAGCCTCTTACATGGTGAGAGGACTTGCTTCCACCACGCCTAGCCCATGACTGCCTGCTTCTGCCCACCAAGCCTTTCCCAGGACTATGGATATGAGCCATGGCCCACTCCTGTTCTCGCCTTGTCTCTTTATGGGAGAACAGAGCAAGCAAGGGTTGCTGAGCAAGTGACCAACTCATATGCAGGCCTGAGTACCCACAGGCACAGTGAACAAATGCTCTTTCGGCCATTTTGCCCAGGTGTGCCCGGTCTGACCGGAGCTCTCTGCAAACTGGCTATACCTGGGGAAGTGGGGGGCATAAAAAAAGAGGGGAAAGGGTAGGTGTGAGCCTTCTGTGGGACTTGGTCTCTGAATCAGGTTGCCCCTCCCCCTTATTTGAGTTTGCTTCTCTGACCAAAGCCAGCTCAGAGATGGAAAGGGTTTATTTCAGCCTACTTCTGGGTCACAGCCCATCCCTGAGGGAAGTCAGGACAGAAGCTCAGCCTGGAGGCAGGAACTGAAGCAGAAGCCATGGAGGAACTCTGCTCACTGGCTTGCTTCCCATAGCTTGCTCGGCACGCTTTTCTTCTGTACCCCAGGACCACCTGCCCAGGGATGGCAGAGGACACCTCCCACATCAATCATCGGTCAAGAAAATGCCCCACAGATGTGCCCACAATAATTTCTCAGTTGAGGTTCCCAGATGACTCTAGCTTGTGTCAAGTTAACCAAAACTAACCAGCTTACCACCCCCTTAATCAAATGCTCTGCCTGATGGCCTGTGGCTGGTCATAAATCAGCCACCCCCCCAAAAAAAACAAAAGGTGGACGGGGACTTTGCCCAAGTCTGGGGTGCTTTTGAACCACAACCCAGTTGTGCAACCTTGGTAAGAGACATTCTTCCTTGAGTTTTGTATCCTGCCTAGGGCAAGTAGAGGTACCACAGCACCAAGACAGGCTGCACTGTGGGGCATGAACCCTGAAGCCTGTGCCCTACACAGTGTGGTTTAGAGGCACAAGTAGCAGCTACCAGAACCGCTCTGCCATGAGAGGAGACTCGCTGTAGAGGCCAAGAGCATGGACTGAACCTGAGCAGCCCAGGTTCAAATCCCAGCTCCTCCAGTCCGGGATGTGTGGCTTCGTGGATGGGGAGGAGAATAAGCTAGGAAGAGGAACAAGAACTCCCTTGCCCTAGCGTCTTCCCATGTTTCTGCCCCTCTTTCTCCCTCTCCCCTCCTCATATCCTCTTTGATGAGTGATGGAAGGCTGGCGGTCACAGTGCTGCCCGCGTCCTTTCTGGTCCTCATTCATTGGTTCGCACCCTCTCTCAGGGCAGTGCTGCAAATCCCGCCACCTCCCCGCCTCCCGCCCAGGACAGAAGGCGCTCCGAGCGCAGTCCTCTGCTCAGGCAGGAGCACAGCCGTGGGAGCGCGTGAGGACAGGCTCGCCACCCACCGCCGGCTTCTGGATAAGGACCCGAGGCTGCAGGACCGCCCCAAAAGGCCCCGGCACCCGGGGAAGAGGAGTATCCGCGAGCACCCTGCGCCCGGCGCGGAGCCCCACAGAGCTGCGGCTGCATGCACCCGCACCCTTCGCAGCTCTGCAGCCCGGGGGTGCTCCCAAGCTCACCCGAGAAGAAGAGCAGCTGGAAAACCGTGAGTCCGGCCAGAGGCTCGGAACTCCGTCCTGGTAACAACAGCCAGAAGTGGGGACGCCGGAGGAGCCGGGGTTCGCTTGAGCTGAACATCTGGATCAGCGGACCCCCCCATACCCCCCCACATCTCAGTGACCTCGCCGCCCGCGGGGCAAGGATTCGCCAGCAGGTGCGCGCAGCCGGGCGGGAGGGGAGAGCCATGGAGGCGCTGAGCCGTGCGGGCCTGCGGCAGCATTAGCGAGGTGGTCCTGCCGGGGTTGGCGGGACCCGCGGATCATGTACGGTGACGTGTTCAACGCCACCGGCGTCCCGGAGGCGGCGGGAAGCGGCGCGCTGGCCCCCGGAGCCACGGTCAAGGCAGAGGGCGCTTTGCCGCTGGAGCTGGCCACGGCGCGCGGAGTGCGGGACGGCGCGGCCACCAAGCCCGACCTGCCCACCTACCTGCTGCTCTTCTTCCTCCTGCTGCTGTCCGTGGCGCTCGTCGTCCTCTTCATCGGCTGCCAGCTGCGCCACTCGGCCTTTGCTGCGCTGCCCCACGACCGCTCGCTGCGAGACGCCCGTGCGCCCTGGAAGACGCGGCCGGTATAGGGCGGACCGAGTCGGGGCTGGGGGCGCTTGGTCTTGGCCTCGCAGAGAGCCTTCTTCGGCAGGAGCCCGGCAGGGTGGGCTCGGAGTCACCGGCCCTTGGAACACTGGACCCAACGACCCTTTCGGACCTGGAGGATAAGGGGTGGCAGGGGGACGGAGGTGTTGGAGGTTGCGTGGGGTCCTGGTCCTGGTGCCTGAAAGTCCTCGCGAGGAGAGCGCCCCCTCCACCGCCTACAGCCGGTCCTGCCCGGAAACCACCACGAAACAGGAGCAGCGGCTCAGGAGCCTGGCCTGCTGGGTGAGTTCCTCCTGACTTTGCTTGCAGAGGGGCAGCAGGCACCGCGCGAGCTAGCGAGCATGGGACTAAGCAGGAGCTGCCTGTCCAGCCTGGACTCCCTGGCCCTAAGCCCTATGGTTGTCTCCTGCAGCTGCCATCGCTTCTCTTACTCCGTGACACTGGGGAGCCAATAGAGAAACCACGCAAGGGTTCAGTGTGTCCCACTCGGGCTAAAGCACCCAGTTCCCTCTGAGAGCAGGGGACAAGGTGGGGCGCAGGAGGAGCAAATGGTCACAGCTACAACAGAGACTCTGCATCTCGTGTCTACAAGGACCGTAGTTCTACAATAAAAACTCACTAAATTAGATCCAGCACTGAGAACACCAATCATTGGTTGCACTGGTTTTGAAAGGGAATAACGAGCGGGTCCATCCGCAGCAGCAGCAATAGATTCAAGGTAGACCCATCTCCGCTGCGAGAGCCAGGTCAGTCTCCTAGCGCCTCCTCTCCGGTTTTTGCCTGGCATTTTACTTGCTCTGGAAAGTGTTTTGCCTTGTTTGTTTTCTGGCAGACTCCAGGGATAACTGCCATCTGACCCTCAGAATAAATAATTCCTTGGACAGGACCCCACGTAGACCCTCTCTCTGAGGCAGGTCGGTCTCTGGCACCTCTGCCCTCAGAGCTTTCGTGGGCCTGAAGCTTTCAGGCCTCCTAAGCCACAGCAGGGCTTGGTCAAGGTGGGTCCTGAAAGGGTGGAGGCAGCACTTCCGCCCAACCCTGAGACCCCCCAGCCCCAGAACACCAGCATGGGGTGGAGGGCAAAGAACTAGAGGGTGAGGAGATAGGTTAACTTTGAAAATAGACAAAGGAGTCACAGACCTAATTCCAGGGAGGCGGTTTGCTTTTGACATAGGGTCTCCTAGCCCTGGCTGGCCAGGAGCTTGCCAAAGTCTGCCTGCCTCTGCCTCTGTGGTGCTGGGGTTAAAAGCATGGGCTACCATGCCAGGCCCGGGAGTTATTGACAGGTGTATAAAATACTTCCAGGAGCCACTCAGCTTAAAGTTCACTTCACTTGAGCTTAAGAGATGTTTTGACTGGAAAAGAATTTGACATATTAATCCAGTTAATTCTAAACCGTGCTGGAGTCCTGGGAGCTGCATGAATCCAAAGCAGGAAAAGCACATTATTAGCCCCTGCTCAAATGCATCCATAGCCAGAATTCTGCAACACTTGTAAGGCTTTCAGACATGTTCCCACAGCCAAGCAGGAGGCTCAGGGAGACAGAGCAGGGCCCTCCACCATGGCTGTAGGAAGTGGCAGGGGGAACTAGGAAGACTCCTGGGATTGACTCCTCACACAGTCAGCCTCTAGAGCTCCCTAACCCAGGGTCTCGCAGCATCTGATATTATTTGGAAATGGAGCCAAAGTTCTTCAGGCCTTCGGTAAGGATAACCCAGCTAATCCATGTGCACCTTGGTTGGTTGCAAAGGAGACTCTGTGAGCATAGTTATGTGAACCATGAGTTCCCGGCTGGCATCCCCAAACCACATGCTCAGGGCTAGGGACTGAGAGAGGTAGAGATGGTAAATAAGAGCAGAATATCCCTGTACTACATCCTGTGGTCAGCTTTGAAGGTGGAGTCAGTTCAGGCACTATTCTAACCCTCTGGCTTTTTAAATTCCAACCTCTCAAAAGCCATATGACCTTCCTTGTAGGAAATCCTTAACCTGTGTCCAGTTCCTCTTCTGTGAAATGGGTATCATATCGCCTGGCTTTGCCCAGGTAGCGTACCAAACCAGCTTAACAGACTGAACAATGGTTGCTTGGAATGAGTTCTCAAATGTCAACTATTCCTATAATTGAGATCCAGACTTGAGGCAGCGCTGCAGAGGGCGAGAAGCTGACTCGCAGACAGGATGAGCTCACTACAGCCCAGGTTTCTGTGGCCACAAGAAAAATAAGGGCTGGTCCCTGAAGGGAAGAGCATGACTAAATGACTGGCTACAAAGTCACCTGTTGGTCCTAGACCACTACCAGCTATAGCCAGTGATCCAGTATTGGCAGCCCTTCATAAAACACTGGGCAGCGTACTAAGATAGACTCGTAAGACAGACTGAGTTGGAACACAGCTGTCTCTGGGACATTTCAGTGAGATGCTTCAGGAGTAAATTCTCAGATAACTGGGCCACACAGAGCTGGAACCTAGAAAGCAAGCTGAATCAAGAGGACTGTGGGCTGGCACGGCTGTTCTGAGTAACTCCATTCCACTTTCTAGGCTAGCCTTGGGCTGGCTGAGGAGTAATGGTTCTTCCTCATGTTGGACCCAGATTGGCCTGGAGCGGCTGAATGTGGCTGAGTTCCTACCGGTCCTCTGCTAATACGCAAGATTACTACAATGGACTACGGTGTGGTGATTACAATTTAGATGTATTGTGGAAGGAATGAGATGTATGTTCTCCCCAAATTCACATGTTGAGGTCCTGATTCCCAGAACGGCTGCATGTGGAGGAATCGGGTGAAGACATGGGTGAAGCTCTGACCCACTCCTCCTTGTTCCCTGTGGCTGAGAAGGCTATGCGAGCACGTACGGAGATGCTGGCCATCTACAAACCCTCATCAGAAATGGAATTAACCAGAACCTTGAAACTGGACTTTTAGCTTCCAGAACTATGGGAAAATAAATTTCTGTTGTTTAATCTATCAAATGTACAGTATTTTGTTTCAGCAGCCCAAGCTTGAGACAGATGGCGAGCTGGAGACTGGAAACAGTCACGACACCTTTCTGCCTTTGCTATCTGAATCCCAAGATGCAGAGTGCTGGGTGTGGCAGGCTAAAAACAGAAGCGACCGGGTCCTAGTGTTTATGTTTCTTTACTAAACCAGCCTCTGGAAACAGAAAAGATGTAGCAAGAAGACATCCTGATAGGGTGAGGTGGTGGAGCATGGGGGTTGCAGGCAGCAGGGAAGGAACGATGGAGACCCAGAGCTTGAGTTCTGGAGCCAGCTGACCTGAGTTCGATCCTGCATCTATCCCGGGACCCCATCTGTGGATCTCTGATGCCTGTTTCCTCGGCTGTAGAATGGGGTCAGTGGCACCTACCCTGTGGGGTTTCCAACACTGAGACATTTCAGGTCAAGTGCTTAGCTTGTGCTAGCTACGTCAGAAGTGCCTGAATGTCATGGCTAGTCGGATGCTAGTCCAGAAGTGCTTTCAGCAGGACAGACAGACTGCTCTCCATGAGACTTGCAGTCTTCTTGTATGTGGGGCGCACTTCCCAGCATGCCTGCCTGAGTCAGAGGCAGCTGGGCCTCATTCACTCTCACAGCTTCCGGTGCCCCTCAAGGACTCTGCACCATACCTAAGCTGCTCTGCGCCCCCGCTGGGCATTTTACAGGGAAACTCAAGTCTAAACCCATTCCCTTTTATCTCGATCCAAGGCTCCTTCAGCATTCTCCACCCCAATATGAACGTCCTCAGTGCGAGTGCCCATGGGGTCGGTTCATTCACTCGTGCACAGGGGTTATCCGCTAAGTGCCCTTCTACTCCACCAAATCCCTCCATCTCACTGTTGCCTCTCCACCTCACAGCCTGGCATTCCCTCTCATCTCCCCCAGTGAGAACACACATCTGATTGCAGTATCTGCTTCCAGTCCCAGATTACACTCCAATGGCTTCTCCTTTCTCCCCTGATTAAAAACAAAACCTCAGCTGGGCCTACAAGGCTTGGAAGCTTCCGGCCCACAAGCAGCCTCGTCCTCATATTGCTCTTAGACTTGAAACGCTTTAATTCCTAAGAAAGCTCTGCACTAAGCCACCTTCTCTTCTCTCTGGCTGATTTCCAACCTTTGTCAGAAAGGACTTGCCTGCTCCCCAAACCCATCAGTTTTAGTCTCGGCTAGCCGGGTCATCAGGAGACGGCTTCCGAGGGTACTAACTCAGTTGAACAGGACAAACTGCAGAAAGCACAGACTGCCCACTTCCCCACGGTCTCTCTGTGCTTATCCCCCGTTCCACATTCTCAAAGTGCGGCCACTTCAAACTTGGTGCATCTTGACCTTGACTCCAGACTCAAGTGTTTCCACCTTTCTTATCCCCCCACTGGGAGCTCTGACGTGAGTGTACGGTTAGCCTCTCTTCCCACAACTGCTCGCAGTCCTGAGATCAAGACGTCTGTCCTGTTCACCTTTTCTGGATACCTAGCATTTTTAAAAACACAAAACAGGTACTCAGTGGACATTTGTTAATCAGACTGGGAAGACATCTGCGGTTTAAGGGGAGTTTTACCTATGCGTTCATCTTTGATTTTTCACCTTAATCTGACAAAATACTGAGTTGAACTCTCCCTTCCTGATGGGTGCTCCAGGTAGCCAGTGGTGGTGATGAGTGTTGTCAACTAGCATTTCCTATTTCCATGTATGTAACACTTGGGTTATTACTATTTTCTCCCGCACAGACTGAGCATGGAATTCGTATGTTAGGACATGCCCTATTTTTGTTTACAACGCCACACTTCCTGCAGGAAAGCACAGATCTTAGCAATGTCGCTCCTATCTCTTCTCCACTGCCTGAGACAAGAATGTTAAATCTGTGTCACGCAATTCCTCACTCATCCTCACCTCTAACCCAAAATTAGCTTTTCTCTGAGAGCGTTCCTGGATACAACGTCCACAGTTGTAACTCCTTCCTCCCCACCCTCTCTTCCCAGCATTTTCTCCTCGGAACTCACCAGCAAACATACCTTTTGTTTTCCTTTGTCTGGTGTCTCAATCAACGAGAATAAAGATGTACAAGATTTTTTTTTATCTCTATACCCACAGCATGGCACATAAAAGTCCTCAAAAATTCATTGAATTATATTGCTCAAGGTCAGAAAAAAATAGGCCGGAGAAAGGGAACCCGGTGTATAAGGGGGAGAGGTGAAAAGCCGGTAAGCAGACAAGGCAGGACCGTTCGTGTCGCCCATGTTTGCATTTCTTTCCATATTCTAAGTTAACGAAAAAACGCATTTCGCACAAGTGCGCGGAGATTGATTGTGGAATGTTTGCCATTAATTACACTTCTGAACTAATGTTGACACAACTACACCAAAGCTGACCAGCCCCCTCAGCCTTCATCACCCACATAACCTCCACCCAATCTAACCTGGCTCTGAGGCGCTCTGTGCAGCAGCCCACCTGAATGCAGAGGCTGGGGAAGAATCTCTCTGGTCTAAGCCAGAGAGTGCAGAGATTGGAGTACAAGGCTAGCCATTCACCGCTAAGCTATGCAATCAGAGTGCCTCTGTGGTTGTCTTCTGTTGTCAAACACGTCAAGGAAACTGACCTTTTTACTTCCTCCGAGAGAACACAAATGCCAACAGGTGAAAGCACCAACTGGGCTCTTAATTCTATAGGTCATTTAAGTAACAGTTCCAGGCACCCGATCACATTAGGGCAAAGGCCCGGAGGCTCCAGAAGTGCTATGACATCAGCTGAACTTCCCTCTGAGATACGGTGATGAGATCTAATAATGTTAAACTAGAACCGCTTTAACTAAGAATTGCCTTATGTCATTACTTAAAAGGTGAACTCTGGCATTACACTCACACCGGCTTCAGGAGCCTGTCAACACATCACACAGCAGATCGACTACTCGGGTCTGCGCCAGCAGGGGAAGCAGGTATGTCTGCAGACGCTGCAGCGAGAACAGAGCTGGGTAACAACAGCAATGCGTGGGGAGTCTCTGGGACAACCCTGACCCACCGCTAAAAAGAAAAGACTTCTCATGCCTGGTGTTGGGGGGTTGCCAGATGGTCTTTGGCTCTTAGAGCGAGCATTGTCAGTCCAAATGAGAAAATTTTACTTAACGATATATTTATGCCAAGACTTACATGTATCACAGGTTTTCTGAGTTAATAGTGAGATTCCTTATATTTTTTTCAAATATCTTTACTGTTATTTTATCTTCCTCTCTCCTTCTGCATTTATCTCCCTTCTCCCTCCCTACTGCCCCCCGACTCCGGCAGTGCTCCCCTCCCTACCGTGCCCTCCCCCAACTCTGGCAGTGCTCCCCTCCCTACCGCCCCCCAACTCTGGCAGTGCTCCCCTCCCTACCACCCCCGACTCCGGCAGTGCTCCCCTCCCCACTGCCCCCCGACTCCGGCAGCGCTCCCCTCCCTACTGCCCCCCGACTCTGGCAGTGCTCCCCTCCCTACCACCCCCGACTCCGGCAGTGCTCCCCTCCCTACCACCCCCGACTCCAGCAGTGCTCCCCTCCCCACTGCCCCCAACTCCGTCAGTGCTCCCCTCCCCACTGCCCCCCGACTCCGGCAGTGCTCCCCTTTTACTTCTCTGGCTTCTGCAGTTGCTCCTGAAGATCTGGAGTGAGGAGCCTCTGACAAGATAAAATTCGAAGCTTGTGTTTCTGGGTCTGGGTTGACCTCACTCACTACCTCTTTCTAGTTCCATTTTCCTGAAAAGCTCATGAGTCCCTTTCCCTTACAGCTGCAGTGTCCCAGTGTCTGTGGAGCACGTTCTCACAGTCATCCACTGAAGGTCATTTAGGTTATCTCCATCTCCTAGCTATTTCAAAGAGTAGCATGAATGCGGCGGCCGAGTATCTGGCGAGTCTTCGGGGCGCAGGCCCAGGAGTGGTACAGCTGATCATGCGGTCATTTATCCTCTCACGTTTTGAGAATTCTCCACTCGTTTCCGTAGTTGCTGCACCGACTGCTATACTCATCGAGTCTCATCACAATGAGTGCCTAAACACAAGCTGAACCAGGACGACAGACATGCCAAACTGGACACACGGACGACCATGAGACCTCAGCCCTACACCAAGAACTACAGGCAACTGGGCAATACTGAGAGCAAGAGAGGGTCTCACTGGGGAGGAGCACAGCAATGGGCTGTCTAGGGCCAGGTGGCCAGCCCTAAAGGCAGGCATGCAGGTGGCATTGTGGGGGCTGGACAGATTGTTTGGAAATATATATGTGTGTGTGTGTATATATATATATATACACACACACAATGAGGGAAGGGGAAGGTATGATATAATTACATTGTAATCTCAAAAATAATTAAAAATAGAAATTGGCATCACAGCAATTTCTCTGAGAACTCATTCGAGAGTGGGGTGGAGACCACCACTCACGATCTGGGGCAGTTAGGTGCTATGCAACTATGAGGGACTAAGTTCAGATCCCTGGCACCACGTAAAGCCAGGCTGGGGTAACCCCAGTGCTGGTGGGCAGAGACAGATGGGTCCCAGGGCTTGCTGCCCAGCCAGTCTGGCCGAATGGGATGCTCCAGATTCAGGAATAGATCCTGTCTCAAACAGTAAGGTGGAGAGAGACAGGGGAGGGCAGCTGGGATCGGCCAGCAGCCTGCACCACACCTGTGAACATAACCCCACACGGCGTCACCCATAATTACTTAGGAATCTGTCAAAGGAAGCAGAGGAACAATAGTGAGTGGCTACCTGAACAGACAGATCAGAAGGGCGCATGCCTAAATGTCTAGTGGTTAGAGTTTTAGTGTATGTTTTTCTGTGCTATTAAAATTCTCAGAATTTACCTTAGGTAAAATAAAAAATAATCCCTAAAATGAGATTATGTTTACTGAATGAGGAAGGGGTAAGAAATTAAGATATAATAAAGGTGAGTTTTCAAAATCAATCTGGGGATGGTGTAGCCCGGATGGGGGCAGCGTCTGCCTGACATGCACAAGGTCCTGGTTTGATGGACACAGCCTGGTGGGCCATGCCTGTAACCCAGCTCTCAGAAGCTGGAGACAAGAGGTGCAGAACTCAGCGTCGCCATTGGCAATATGACTACATCACACTCCAGCTCAAACGAAAAGCAAGCAAACCTATCTCCAAGCACAAGCAAAGCGCCCCGGGACATGCCTCTCACCGAGTCACATGTAGTTCCCTCCTGTTAAACAGACACTAACCAGCCGGTCCTCTCATCCTCTCCCGTCTAAATACCTTTTAAGTTGGAGAGAGTTCACCATGCCCACAGCCCATCTTTAAGGTTGCCCTGCTGCCCCACTACCTTAATTTTTAAGGCAGCAAAATGGAAGTGGAAAGCCTTAGGCTGAAAGAAAATGAAAAACTTAGATTGGCAGACCACAACAACCAGACACGCTTTAAACGGGGAGGAACATTTTTAAAAATTATCTTTCCACCATATATTCATAGTTTTAAATGAAACTTTCTTAAAAGGACTGCCAGCTTGCAAATGGCTTTTTCAGACACATTTGTGAAATGCAAGCACCACAAGGACTATTGTTCCACAGACTGGCACCAGCCGCTGGGCCTTACCACTGCATTGCCCCAACTGTTTGGGTCTCAGCAACCTGAACGCTATGTTCAGGCTTAAAGAAGCCAGCTTCACAGTCCTCGTGTGCTTCTCATCTGTGTAGCCAGAGAGACTGCCACAGATACCTCACTATATGCCTTCCAAAGAAAACATTAAGGACTGGTTTGTAGAAATTCCTTTAAGAAAGTATTTCTTCTAAAGAAAAGAATACTGTGTTTTTGTAGCTATTTTCTCGGGATAAAGAATTGAGTCTGACGTTCTCTCCTCCTGGCCATGGTGCCTGCCCCTCTCTCCTAGTAGGACAAATCTGCATCTGCTGTGCAGAGGATGAAGGCTGGGGTGCTGGGCGGGGCGTGAGGGGGTGCACAGGGTGGGGTAGTACATACCAGAGGGCAGATCACAGTAGGTGGTCTGATTTCAGTCACCAAAAAAAAAAAAAAAAAGAGAGAGACGAAATAAAATAAAGGGAAATCTAGCTGGGCCACAGGTGTGCAGCGCGTGCTGCAAGCCTGAGGGCCTGAGGCTGATCCCTGGGAGCTACACGGTAGAGTCCTGCTTGTTCTCTGACCTGGACACACACACGGGGGCCTGACTGTGTCCATACACAGGCACACACAGTACATAACTTAAAATGTAAGCTTAGTTCACGAAGTAGAACATCGACCAAACAAGGTCAAGGTAAAATAATATTAGAAATAACTGCTTTAAGTCAAAGTAATAAAAATTTAGTAGGTAATTTTAACGGATTACTTTATGCCAAGCAATAATCTAAACACTTTATTTGATTCGCTTCATTTAATTTCTGTTTTATAGATGCAGAACTTTGTTTTATAGAAGCAGAAACTGAGGCACAGAGAGGTTAAAAGAAAAACAGAGAAAGACAACAAACTCCCACATGAACGGAATGGACAAGACTTAACGTTTCTGAGCACAGCTCCCGCTGCGGGGCGAGAGGACATGCGCGGTGAGGACGCACACGTGCTGCCTGTGCACCCCTGACCAACTGGCAGTGCTCGTCATTGTGTCGATGAGAATCTCACCCTTCTTAGCACTGTAGGAAGCACACAAACCAGGGCAGAGTGCCAGAAAGTCAACAAAAACAGACGCCATAAGCAGACTTTTGAGGTTTATTAAAATAAAGCATTAGCCAACAATATGCAAAAACAAATTTCTTAAGAGTTATGGCTTTGAGAAGCACAATAGTAAAACCTAATACATGCCTGCAGGTGTGGGAAGGAAGCAGAGTGGAGGCACGCTGCTAGCTCTGTTTCCTCCATCAGCAGAAGCAGGACCCACACAGAGGCAGACCTACAGCGAGCGCTGGTTTCTCTTCAGCATCCACGTGTGAATGAAGCACCTTCCTCGGAGACGCGGACAGGCGCACACGAGCCTGACAGCTGTCTTTACGATGGCATTCTTACCTGGATTTGAGTAAGTAAACTTGAATTGCGACGTGGAGCAGCCCTGTTAGCCCCACTGCCCGGCCGCCTGGCTCATGGTTCCCCAAACTTCACTTTGTATGAGAATGTGGAGGAGCAGCGTCGCCAATGGGATTGGAGGAGCACAGCCAACTCTAGAAGACCATCTTTCAGAGGGACCCGGCCCCCAGCCTAACTGCAGTGCTGTTATAGCTAACATAAGAAAGGCATGTCCTATGGTGGCGTGGGGGGCGGGCAGGCGTCTTCTGCCTGGACACAAAGTTCTCAACTTTCTAAAAAGAGCAACTTCAAACAAATCCTTAAAGGATGAGTGTTTACGCGGATTTAAACTTTAAGAACTAAGTTACCTGGACAAGGACTACACAGGCCTCTTCTCTCTGGGGTCAGTCTGCTCTAGGACCGGATCTTCCCCGGGAAAGAGGCCATCAATGAACAGCAGCGCCACCAGCTAAACCTTCTACACATATTCTCACTTCTTAGAAACGGCACTGTGAGTTCCCCTCCTCTGCTCTGGTATGCCATCCAACTGCAGGCAGTCGCTTCAATTACAGTCCAGGTGTTTTCTGAGAGCAAGGTTTGCTGCAGTTGTGTGCAGCCGGGGACTGGACGGAGAGCTCTGGGCCTGCAGCCCTCAGCAGGAAAATGAGGTTTTCTCTGAGTAGCCCAGTCACACAAGGCCTGGTAAACAATGTTAAATACTGTTACCCTGTTACCAGCTGATCCAATGAAGTCCACAGAGCTGTCCCAGTGTCTGTCCCTCAGACAGAATGCTGTCAATATAGAGCAAATGCCTTGAATTCTCACTTCCCATACGTGTATCTTCTTAACAGGAAGAACTTCTGAGAACCCACATCGTCCAAGAGAGAATCTTACTGCTGTGAGGGAACAGCCACCTAACTGGACGTTACCTTTAAAAAAGCTGCCCTAGTTAATATCTAAGGCCACCTATAAACCCCCGCACAGGAAAACTCCCTCCCCTAAAAACCACTGACTGCTTCTAAAGCACAGGTTACCTGTTTAGTTAGCTGTGTATATACTGAGAGCACACATTTCCACTGAGACTCCCAGATAGCAGAAGATTCACTTGGTAAGATAAAGAAGGGTCTGGAGCACTTCCAAGCCGATAGGTCTAGATGCAAACCATCACCAGGGGCTGAACCTGGACCTGGCGGCACATGACTGTAATCCCAGAGCTTCGGAGGCAGAGGCAAGACAGCTGCTTCAAGTTTGAGGCTAGCCTACACAGGAAATTTCCAGGTCAGCCAAGGCTATCCAAAGAGACCGTGTCTCAAAACAACAAACAACAACAACGGCAACAACGAAAACCTCAAAGAAATAAAAACTAGTAATTTCCAAGAGCCTCATCTTCAGGAAGCAAAGACATGCGACTGAGACGGCGACCGTGGCCCAGCGCCTCTGGGGGCCGGCTGGAAAGGCAGAGCGCACCGGCCACTGCCAACTCAGAGTTCCCCGCATCAGTAAGACTTCCTCTTGTATCAGCTTCCTCCTCCGGGCACCACTGGCAGGAGAGGAAGTGTTTTCCACAGGCCTCTCGGGCCACGGGAAGGCTGTGCAAGGCAGAGCCCTAGATTTCACTTAGTCAGCACCTTTCATATGCCACGCTGTCATTTACAGCCCAAGGGGAGCTTAGCCGGCGCATTTCCTATCTGCACGTCGGCGTGCTTGTTGAGGAGTCGCATCTAGCAATCTTGCTGCTGGTTTCACCTTAGCAACCAGGCCACTCCACAACCGCTGTTCTCACGCCAGCAGCCACGAAACATGAAACAATCATACTCTGTTCTGTTTGCTATTTTAAAACTGATTTCTTCCTCCGATTTGCTCTAAAGCAATGCCATGTTTCTGGAAGGCCAAGAGCATGCCTACTAATTTGCAGGTCATAAACTTGGTTCAGTAGCATCAACCAGGCCGTCACGCTATCCCGCAGACACACCAGTCAAATGGACCTCTCAGGTCTGCTTTCTTCTAGTCAACATCTTGGTGCAGGGATTCACGACTGAGATTTTTATTCTGCCAGTTAAAGAATTTAACAAACTGGCAGCAATTTTTATTATTTGCAAATCTAACTTTTTATCTGGCATATATTAATGTATTTTCATGCTACAAATATGAACACTGAACTAGAGATGTCACTCAGCTGGCAGAGCGCTTGCCTAGCCTGTGTGAAGTCCGAGTCTGACCCTCAGCACCACAGAACTCGGTCTGCTGGTGAGCGGCTGTCATCCTGGCACTTGTGGGGTAGAGTCGGGAGGATCAGGAACTCAAGCCACCCTCCGCAACCTAGCACGTCCAGGTCACCATGGGCGGCGTGAGACCCTGTCTCAGACACAGAGACTGTGCTAGCACTGCAGTCCTAAGTCTGATGGCAACCATTGTTAAGACCGAACACACAGTTGGAGCTGAACTCTTCTGCAATGGCTTCTTCAGGGGCACTGCTCTGTGTGGGCCAGAGGTCAGCATTTTGTTTTCATCTTACGAGCACTTTTTCTAACCCACAGATAAATGTACATCCTCGGACATTATGGGAGCGGTTAGACTGCACATCTTCACTCGGAGACCACAGATGTGACGCTGGCAACTTTTAAGAAACAGATTTGGATTTCTCCATGAAACTATGAACAACTAAGAGCTTCAGTCTTGCCATTACAGAAGACAAATCACATAAAAGCTGGTAACTCCGAGGGCCTGATGCAACTGTGGAGCTGATGACTGTGGAGAAACAGCATAGAACCCACTGCTGAAAAAGCAGCAAAGCAAGACATGTTTCCAGCTCTTCAGTAGCTCACTCACATGCACCTGTCACTCAACGGAGACACCTTTCCACAAACACGCTCTTAGAGACTGTTTCATGAGCCTACTAAATAAAGGAACTTTAAATAAAGTTCCTGCATCCTATTACAAAGCAGAATATTCTCTTTCGTGGGGCTGATGTGGCTGATACACTCTGCAAGTCTGAAAATACATGCTATGGAATACTTCTGTTTAAGGCTCAAGCTACTGAAGCCCAGCAAGGCATTTCCTCTGAAGGAGTAAAGCCACCCAAATGGTCACACCTGAAAGGCAATAAATAATGACATAGAAAACAAAAGGAATCATACCTCTCCCAAAAAAGCTGTTTTCCTCATAAAGGCAGGAAGGGCACTATAAAAAGTCAAACCAAATAACATTTCCAGCAGAAGAATAAAGGGGCGCTGTATATTTTCAAAAGGCACCAGGAAATAAAACCTCTCATTCTGATAGGGAAATTAGGTCATTTTTTTTCCTTTATCAAAGTCATGTCTTCATTCTCAGGCCGTAACTGTCACCTGACTGCCCCCTAGAAAGTGGTTACAAGTCCTAAGGCCAAAGGCACGGTGAACTAAATGGGTGTCTAGAGTGTTCACGTCCTTCCTCTTAGAAGACGGTGTTCTAGAGACTAGCATCCATGTAGGTTCTAAAAGGATAAAAAGAAACAGGCAGAGAGCGCACTGATGCTACTAGAGACACGTCTACAGTCTCTGTGGCATCGTGTTTGAAATGAGCTACCCCAACCCCCTCTGATGATTCATTTACCATCACACCGGTAGCCTCATTCTTGGGGCCCAACCAAAGAGCCTCTGATGGCTACGTTGCACAGGTCCTTATGTGAGAAGTCTGGCACAAGAGCAATGGTGTGAGTACATGATCCTTCGACATTAATAAATTGTAGGGAAATTAACAGGCACCTTAGCGGGAGCTATAGAATAACAATTTTATAAACTAGATTGAAAATTAAAAACTAGAAAAAGCATCATGTCCTACAACTGTGATCTCTAAATGGCAGTGTTGATACAAAGGAGTGCTAAGGAAGTAAAGAAACGATCTAAGACCAGGCCACCTGACTGTGTTTTACCAGAGGTTACACTTAAAACTGTCACCCATAGAAGTGCAAAATGAGAAAAGATTAATGCACATTAAAATTAGAGTTCATGAAACATTGGCCCAAAGCAGCAAATGCAGCTGAACAAGGCCGTGCACACGCTGTGACTGTTAAGTGGAACTTATGACAGATTAGAGCAGATGACATATTCTAGAGATTTTTAAAAAGGAAATGTTTTACAAAGATACACAGCACGAAGCCGCATTACACTGACAGACACTCAGCCACGCTACTGAGAGTGCCCGACGTCCAGACCCATGGCCTGCTGTCCGTAAGACTGCCTGTCAGGAGTGCAGTGTCCTCCCCTACCATATGTTTTTGAAAAACAATGTACTAGACTGTTTTAAAGGTGGTAGGAAAAAGAAATTGCTAGAAGCGTATCATCTAGTGCTTTTCACAATGTCCGCCCTCTTGCAGGGTGAATTCATTATGTGATGCACTGCTTTGTAAAAAATAAACAGGTTAAAAACGGTTGGGACAATACGCAAAAAGCAGGTTCCAGTTTAAGATCGATGCCAAACTTCTGAACAGGGGCAAAACACTCTACATCATTTACAATACTTTTGAAAGTTAATTAAAATGAACACGAATACAAACAAATGTAAATTCATCATAAAATACAAATGTGTTGGTCACAATTATGTAGAAAAAATAAGCCATAATATCTGTTTTTCCATGTCAGCTCACAGTATCTGTACTGGAAATCCTCTAAAATTAAAATAAGTCCACTAAAGATATAGTTGAAAAGAATACTTCTGCACTAGGAAACAGAAGAGATGGGGTTCAGCGGAGAGCCCATCTGCGTAAGGACTTTATCCAGCCACTGAAGAGGCCCGTGGAGGTGAATCTCGATCCAGCATGGAGTGCTGGTGACGTCCTGCCGATGGTACTCTGCGCCCCAGCCCTGAAAATGAGCAGATAGCAGAGCAAATCCCTCTTCGACAGTCACCAGTCTACACCAACTTTAACAATAAAAAGCTTAACTGCAAAAACACACAAAACGTACTTAAACTGAACAACTACAAAAAACCAATTAGTATTCACCATGATATTAAAAGACATAGTGGCATTATTCAAAGCTACAAACTTTTAATAGCAGAATTTCTCTGATACAGACCCACTAGGACAAATGTAGTTCAGAATGTTTTTAAATTTTACAAAGGCCATAGACTGATCTCTCACAATTACATTATCTCCTGCTGTGACCATATTCTCACTAATATAAATAAAGCCTAAACAGCCTCAGCTAATTTCATGATAGATTTAAAAAAAAAAAAAAAGTTTTTAGGATTTAGTGGGGCTTCTGTTGTTGCTTGTATTTTTATCAGCGATACTGTGGACACTGATCAATTCATGTATGTACAATTTACTGTAGTAATCACATTAAGTCATTTATTTTTTTATTTTATTTATTTATTTTTGGTTTTTCGAGACAGGGTTTCTCTGTTGTAACTCTGGCTGCCCTGGAACTCACTCTGTAGACCAGGCTGGTCTCACAGAGTTGAACTCACAGAGATCCTCCTGCCTCGGCCTCCTGAGTGCTGAGATTAAAGGCTGCGTGCACCACCACTGCCTGACTAGCCATTTATCCGTAAAGGTAAAAAATTAATGAGATAAAATAAGCTCTAGATAAAAACTGAAATGTGTATTTTTTTTAAACTTCTATCTTCCTGATTTATCAACTTCTCTGCCTTCATAAATTATAATAGTCCTGCCCCAGGGAAACTAGGGGAAAGCGAGAGAAGTGAAATCAGGCATAAAAAGAAAAACCCCACAAAACAAAACCGCACGCAGCGCGTGCTGCTGCTCTTCCTGAACTAATCCCTTCAGGACCAGCAGGGAACAGTTCCAACTGCTGAAATCTCCCACTACAGTTCTCCCAACATTCTGCTAATGTGACACAATCTTTGGAATGTTCAGTAAAATCAGACCAAGAGAGTAAATGATAGGTTGTACAATCCTTTGCACAGGACTGAGACACGAGTAATTTAGTACTATAAAAAACCTCCTGAGTCACTGTAGCGGAATCTGAGACACTCAAAGTGCGATTTTAATATTAAGTGCTTTCTAACAATTTAGTCTCCGAAATACTTCGCAAACCCAATCCTTACCCAGTATCAAAATTAATCATGGATTTTATGTGTAGACTACAAAATGAAATAACCTGTCATATGATTGAAATGATATATTCAAGAATTTCACTAACAGTATCAACTGGGTCCAAAGTAGTGATTATGTTCATCTAACAATGTGTATGCTGCGTACACACTTACAGAGACTGAAGCCGTGTTACAGACCCCAAACACTCACCTTGACAAAACTCATTCGAATGGTGCACATCTTGGTGAGCTCATACACAGCCTCGAAGCCGTGGTTGACAGACTGAGCCAGAAGCTGAGCAAACTCCTGATTGTTAAAAATTTTGAGGCTGCAGCTGCTGGGAATCTTACAGACAGTGGTGGGGTGGAAGCCGTGGTGAAAATTGCAGTTCCTACTCTGAACAAAGATGCTGCTGTCACTAAGACACTCGGCATACACCTCCCCACCGACGTAGTACAGGTGAACACCTTGAAGAGACAGGCAACAGGAGAGTGGGCTTAGCAAGGCACTGCACTGAAGCTGCAGACACAATGTACAGTGCAACCAAAGCAAACTCCAGCAGCGCTCAGTTCGAAGCTACCACTAGACGGCTGTCAGTGGCCAAACATAACCTGCCTCCCTCAGCCTGGAGACAGGAGTTGGCAGGACACCTCAGTCCACTGTTGTAAGAGAGGGCGACAGATGACACACACAAGAGGCACATTTCACAAAAAAAGTCATCACAGAAGAGAAATAGAAACTGTTCCCTTTTTTTGTATTTGTCTGGGGTTTCTGTTTTGTTTTGTTTTGAATACAGTCTTGTCTTGCTATGCAGTCCAGGCTGGCCTTGAACTTGGGCCCGACCTGCCTTAGCCTCCCAAGGGCTGGGATTACAGGTGTGAGCCACTTCACCAGTCTTCTGTTTATTTTTCTCAATCTCTTCTATAAAAAAGCCTATCACAATTATCATTATCTGTCATTGTTACTGTCTCTGATTACGACTCAAATCAAAGAAGCACAGAGCAGCAGAGATGTGAAAGCCAGCTGCTCAGGAGACACGCAGCGCTCTCTCCTGGAGGAGCCGCTGATGCGCGACACAGCATCTGTGCAGTGTGCCAAGTACTGTGTTCTAGAAGCTACGCCTGTGTGGTTTATAAGTGAACTTTGAACTCCACTTCCCCAACACTGAGCTAATCTTACAATAAAAATGCAGTAAGTTTAGATTTCTAACCCTCACCAACATATACATATTTTGCAAAGTTGTTTTTTTTTTAAATATGAGCCAGGCACTGCTGTAGCTACTGAGGACACTGTTGTGAAGAAGGTAAATTCCTATGTCCCTTACATTCTAATTAGAGTAAATACTCAAGAAGTGAACAACAGAACTTCAGATGTTTAGTACTAGAAACAAAAGCTAACCAGGATAAAGAAGACAGGACTAGTCGTGTCTTTATTTGATTACATTCTTTAACATCTGTGACTTGAGACAAAAGCCATGCCTCAAGATTTTTTGATGTTTCCAGTATCTTCTGCAATGAACTGTACCCAGCCAGTACAAAGCACGACTTAATTCAAGTGAGTGAAGAGAAATAATTACCTTTCCCAATATGTCGCCTGGTGTTTTCAATAGTTGAATTACGGTTAACGTTTGACAACAATCCCAAGCAGAATCTACTCTTGTTATTCGACGGGTCTGTGAATCCGTCTACTAACACGCTAGTGGAAGACGCATGGAAAGCTTCCCCCACGCGGTTGTTCAGTTCATAGTACACGATTGAACACCAGTGCTTGGGCTCCTCATAGGCGACGGGCTGGACATCTGAAAACAGGAAACGAGTCAGTAACGGACCATCTGATGAATGGCTTAAAACAAAACAGCAACACAGAACCACCACGATTATTTCCGCCGGTCCGCTCTAGAGGCTCAGGGATCACGGTGTCTGCAGAGGTGTTATCTAGCACAATCGCACTTCCTGGTTTATAAACACAGAGCTGCCCTCTTGCCCTGTGTTCTTAAGGCCTCACCTCAGGCCGTACTTTAAAGTGTGTGTGTGTGTGCGCGCAGGTGTGCGCATGTAGAGACCAGAGGGCGACCTCCAGAAGCTGGTTCTTGCAGTCTGTTCCGAGGCAGGGTCTCTTGTGTCTGCTTTGCCATATGCGCCCGGCTAGCTGGCCTTTGAGGTGCAGGAAGCCCTCTTGCATCCACTTCCCACCTCACTGTAGGAGGGCTGGAATTACAGAAATGTTAGAGTTTCTTGTATGGCAGTTCTGGGGATCTGAACCAGGTCATCAGGCTTGCCCAGCAAGTACTTTTAACCATGGAGCCGTCTCCCTGACCTCTGTCTGATCATGTAAGGACAAGCAGTTCTAGCATGAGGACCTTAATCTCAGGAATTTACTTAGACCGAATTGCCTCTTAAAAGGCCCTATGTCTAAACACCATTATACGGAGGGTTAGGGTTTCAACATCAGACGGCCCAACAAGTCCATTACTATTTCACCATCTCACATGCAAGAAATACATAAATTCCATCTCCCAAGTCTCCAAAATCTTAGTTCATACCGGCAAAAGCTGTAAGGTCTGTAGGTAAGCTAGAAACAAAATTCTCAAGGAAAAATACCTTGTCAGCTATAATTTACAGAACTACATTAAGTTATACATTGTAGAGAGTTGTGCTCCAAGCATCCTCAGCCCATGGCTTCATCTAAACTAATAATCACCCTCAGGGACAGCTCTTTTGAGCTTACAGTCAATACCTTAAAAGTCCTGTCTTATGAAAGTCTAATGGTCTTCCTTACCCCGGCCCACTTCTGTCCCCTCAAGTCACGCTGTTTCTGATGGAGGGATTAACCAGGTCCCTACTTCACACCCATACTAAAATCATTACCAAATGTAAACAAAATCCTCAGTTTCTCTCCAAACACACATCCTTACTATTTACAATATGTATAAAATGACAAATCTCTTAAATCTCAAATCCTTTTTTCAAGTAAGACTTTTCTTTTTAATCTTTCTTTACATACTTCATTATTAATTATATTATTATATTAGCAATCAGGAGAAACCAGTCGATATTTTGTTTAGTAATCTATTTCAAGTAAATAAGTGATTTTGCATCTCTAGAGTTCTACTCTCCACAAAACACTAGGACATAACTACAATCCGGCCCGGTTGTCACTCCGCAGGAAGGAAAGCCTGTTCTCCATCCTCCGGTGTGCCCGTCATTCAGTCCAGAGATGCAGAGGCATCAACTTCAGCACCACATTCCCACCAGCACTCGAAGCACAAGCGTTATCACGCCCTAAGGAACTGCCAGCATTCTGGCGTTTACCCTTTTACCAGTCCCGTCACTAGCCCTTTCTCCAGTCTCTGCTGGACTCTAAAATCATACCCACATTTTTAAATCCCAGTCATCAGCACCCCATTCTAGGTACTAACTTCTGTCTCAGGTGGCTGCGGGTGCTCTAATAAACACCACTGATAAAGTGATGTAAGCAACAGAACTACGTTTCTCACAGTCCTGGGGGCGGGGAGTCCAGGATCAAGGTGGCAGTAGCTTCAGTGTTTAATAAGGGCCACTTCCTGGTCTGTAGACAGGTACCCTTCTGCTTCTCACTAGCACAGCTTTCCTTGGTTTGTGCTCGAGGACAGAGAGAGAATAAGGGACCTCCTCTTCTTATAAGGACACTCACCCAGCCAGGAGGGTCCATCCTATGACCTCATTTAGACCCAATTACCTCCCCGAAGCCTGCATTTCCAAATATAACCATACTGGGGCTTAGGGGCTCGATACATAATTTGGGAAGGACACAATTCCACATGCAGTATCAACAGCATATCTGAAACAGGTCTACAAGAAACGAAGGCAGTCTTAAATCAGTCAAGTAAAATTCTTTTTCAACAACTAAAAATATTTAATTAAATCAGTATTGTAAGATTATTCTAAACAAAAAGATAAACTAAAAACTAAGCAAAGTTCTAAAGCAAACCAGGAATACTTGCAGAGGAGTCATCCTTGCCTTTTACTGATTTTGGCAGAAAATCTAGTTTCTCGCCATTAGGTACGGAGTTAGATGTGGGTTATCACAAATCTACAACACACACAATGGTCTTTAAAAATGTGTAAAGGGCAGTATCTTTTTACTTTATTTTGTGGTCTGCTGTAGCCCATGTGTGAACACCAAGGACCACCTCAAGTATCCATCCTTGCCTTCCCCCTTCTTTGAGGCAGGAGCTCTTGGCCGTTTGCTACTCGGTTTGGAAGACTGGCGGACCCCTGCAGAACACTGGGGCTAGGGGTGTGCTGTGTGCCTGGCTTTTATGTGGATGCTGGAGACCTGATCTCAGGTCCACATACACAGCAAGGCTTTCCTCACTGAGACATTTCCCAGCACCTACAATGGCAGTACCTGCAGCGCAAACATTGTAACAATGAGGCATTGCCACAGCGGGACCGATGGAAAACAACAACAGCCATTTCTTACTTGTCAATGGAAACACCCTATAGTAATCCCCACTTCACAGCCATTAGGACAGCCCTCATAGGGGCGAGAAGAGCAAGCACAATGACACAGGCAGCAGGACGTGGAGAACTCGGGCAGTGGCGCAGCCGCCGTGCAGTGTGGGCCCAGTCCCGCATACATACAGCACTCACAGGTGGACTGTACAGAGCAACAGCCACAGTGCCACAGTCAAAAACGTAGAATAGAGCCAAGTATTTAAGAACAGATGAACGGGTATACAAACACACAGACTAGAGTGAGACTTGAACATACAGCGTGACACGGGTGATCCCTGGAAATCCACGCTAACGAAAAGAAGCCCAGATGCAAGAGGACCTGCCAGTATTGGAAGATGAGAAGCCAGAACAGGGATTCGGACAGGAAGGTGACTGGAGGAGGAAAGACGGGCAGCTTTACAGCAGGCGCAGTGTTGGCTTAGGAGGCTGGGACAACAGCTGCACAGCCCTGAGTGAATTTACGTTTACTGGATTGTACCCTGGACAGCACAGTCCCCGTATGTGAAGCAAACACCGAAAGAATTGAAAGCAGAAATAAACAATCTCATCCTAATTGTCGGAAACTTCAATCTTTCACTCTCAATTATGGGCAGAACAGTTAGAAAGAAACAGACATGGACACAGAAAACTTGAGCACTACACCCAAGCAAGCTAACGTAACTGAAGGGCCAGAACCTCCGCTACACCACCCCGGGAGAGCCGCAGCAGCCCGATGGTGTGCGCCACACGAGGCTGAAAGCGGCTTACGCACAGCAGCTCCTCAGTGGAGAGCGGGCAAGCAGAGTGGCACACACGGGGCAATTCTGACAAATACAACATCCACGAGGCTCGAGAGCACTGTGGTAAATGAAGTAAGGAGTCACAATAAACAAGTATTGTATGGGTCTACATATATGAGGCTCTTGAGAGTGACCTATAGAGAGGGACGGTGAATGGCGGCTGCCAGGGGCTGGGGTTAGGTGAGTACAGGGACGACAACGGCACTTCAACAAGAACTGACTGATGCCACCGGACTACAGACAGAAGAGTAGCTGAGACAGTAGGGTTTATGCTGTGAGCATTTTGCCAAGATTAAAAAAATGGGTGGGAAATCTTTCCTATAAAGTTTAGTAAGCAATACTACCAAATACAGTTTTATGTAAAGACCAATTAAAATTAAGAGTCTAAACAAATCCTCAAATGTACAATAAAATGCCAATTAAACAGAGAAAAAATATCTAGAACAGGATTTCATGCAAATAATTAATATACTGTCACTCACTGTGCCCTGCGTTAAATATCTAACACAACAAAAAAGGGTAGGGGTGGTTCACTTCCAGAATCTACAAAGAACGCTACACCCCAATAAAGACACACTCAATCCAATGGCAAAAAGATGTAAAATAAAAATAACACCAAAGGAAAAAATTATTAAATGCTCAACATCACTAACTCAATGGGGACCATAAATCAAATGCAATGAGAGCTTCGAATCCACTAAGTCTAATAATCTTCATGACGTCAGACAGCAACAGGAAGCTAGGAGAAGCTGGACACTCACGTGTGCTGGCATATGTTGGCACAGCCACTTTGGAAAAGCCTCAGTTTTTCTGAAATGGTTAAACTTACCATATAACCAAGAAATTCTGCTCTTTGGCAATGCCTGAGCAACGTTCCTAAGAATGTTACTCAGAACACTAATCAAACTACAAATAATCCAAATGTCTGCTGTATCACTGTTCAGTATTAAAGTGGAGCCAACAGGTGACACATGCTATCCCAGCAGCGGACTGACAACACGGTTAAGTGCACGAAGTAAGACGTAAAAGACTGCGCGTGGAAGCTGTAGATGGCTTCCATATGGCTCAGTGGTTAAGACAGCGTATTGCTCTTGAGGAAGACCCAGGTTCAGTCCCCAGCACCCACACAGAAGCTCACGACTGTCGTAACTCCATTTCCAGGGGATCTGATCTTCTTCTGGTCTCCGCAGACACCAGGTATGCACATGGGGCACATACGCAGACACAGGCAAAATGCATACAAAAAAGAAAAGTAAGTAAATCTTTTAAAAATATAAACAGTACAGCTCTATTTTTATTACATTTATTTATTTTAGGGGCGGGTCCTCTCCTTCTCTATGTGGACCTGGTGAACTCAGGTCACCAGCCTCGGTCATCAGGATTTTACCCACTAACCATCTCATTGTCCCCTTGATGCCATCTTTATGAACATTCAGAAAAATATCAGAACAGAAAACAGAAGCTATGCTGAGGCTGGGATAGGGCGGATAGGGTGGAAATCTGGGAAAGGTTAGGGCAGTATTTTAAAACTACATTTTGATCTAAAACTTCCTGTATTTGCCAAAACCACTGAATTACACACTCAGGTCAACTGTCCAGTTACACCCATTCAAGGTGTTTCCACGAGTGCTCAAAATTGGGAAAGTAACTCAGTGGGAGACTGTTCACCTCGAGCAGGAGGCCCTGGGTTAAAGTCCTGCGCTACAAGAAAGTAAAGACAAGTGGCCAGGGAGCTAGGGGAATAGAACAGCACCAGTGTCAGCTCAGAGTGAGCGCTCCTCTCACCTCTGCTGGATATGCTGGGCATGGTCTGAGCAATCATGTTATTGCTTGTGTCCATAGGCTGCGGGTTATCTTGACCCATCTGATCATCCGGTGGCATGTAGGCAGGAGGCGGCGTATCGGCTAAGAGGAGGACAGTGAGACACAGTAATTCCTCAAAGAATAAGCTCTCCATTCTGCTCAAAGCTATTACTCCAACAGCATTTTTAAATTTACAAGGTTATCAGCAGGACTCATTACTGACACTGTACCGTACAAGAGCAGGAGAAACAGCACATACAACATCTCCTGTGCACTTACTACACGTCTACATTAACGTAGACCCTCGGTAATCCAGGATACCAGGATCAACACGAAATGGAACCCAATCAAAATTTTTTCCTTCATTTTAAAGTAGTCTATGTTCAAAGAAACTGCAGGTACTACACAGCAGTCTGAGGCCCAGATCACCTGGCATACACAGGCACATTTGAAATCACTGTCGTCACCACGTTACAGTGTCTAGAACTACGTCCCTTCAACATTTGCCTTAACAGTAACAACAGCTACTAGTTCTTCTGCAGTTCCCCTAATAACTGTCATGCCCCATTAAATGGCTGGGTAAACAGCTTAGGAAACTGAATGTTAACAAAATCTTTGGGCTTCCAACACTCAAGAGTTGTGAATTTTTACAAAAGCAACAGCTAGACCTCTTTGTTTCAATAACTACAAAACTGAGAAGCAGCCTTGCTCAGGTTTGTATGGGATACCTTGAGTCAGAGCTACACAGCACTGAATCTAAGGTGAAGTATTCACATTTGTTTTTGAGACAACTAACAGTAAATTAAACACTTGAAGTTAACCCCACTATTTCCAGATTTTTAAACATAAAAGAACTTTCAGAAATAGAATTTAACTCTTGTGGAAATAAATTCTTAAAGAATATGTCATCAGCAAGAAGTTCTTGTTCACTCAGAAAACCAACACTTCAAACAACTGTCCATTCTCTGAGATTGGTATTTTTTCCCATCAGTCAAGTCTTACCTGGGAGTTGAAATGGACTTCCTGGTCCAGAACTTGCCGGAGAGTTGGGATATGTACTGCTAGCAGGGGAAGGGGGGTAGGGACTATTAGGAGATAAGGGGAAAGGAGTGCTGTTGGGCTGGTGGAAAGAATCTGGAAATGTAGCATTCTGTGGCATATGCGGTTCATTGTGGCTCAGGTTCCTAAACTGAACCAGAAGGCTGTGCTGTGGGTTGAATTCGTTGTGGCGAGGCACTAACACTGGAGGTAAGACTGAAAGAAAGAAAAAAATCAGTCAGTCAGGAACCCTTAAGGGACTGGTGGAAAAGACTCAGGTAAGCTGTGGTTGAAGTTTCCTGGTAAGAGGGCTATTTGTAGAATCAGAATTTGTATTTACACCATAACCAAACCAAAAAGCCTCTTACATTCAGCATGCATGAAGGACTCTGGAAGCAGGAAATTCAGCTCAGAAGCCTTTTAAAAACAGCCATAAGAAGAAGCACTTAATGCAACTAATGAGAATTCAAGAAATGAGCATGTCCAGCCAGTAGGGTACCAAACAAAATACTGTGGCAAGGGTAACCTGTCGGACCAAGAGGGCCTCACGTGAGAATGCTAGGAGTGGAGAGGCAGGATGGGGAAGAAACAGCTCACCAGGCTTGGATCTAGACAGAGGGACGCTGAGGTCAGCATGTGGCGCTGGGGACTCGGCATTCCCAACTCCGACACTTTCACAGCTGGTCAGAGACCAGATCTAGCCTTCACAGAACTGTAAGGCTCTCCCCGATGAAACAATTCCCACAGTGAAAATCCTTCCACTGAAAATCAGTCCTCTAAATACGATCATGAGGACACGTGTAAAAATGTCTCAGCATTTAGATGAATGTGCTTTCCTTTATTCAAGTGTCTACTTTCCCTAAAGACCACAACTACTATCATTAGTAGCTGATTATTTTCCCTGTAGGAAACGAAGCACACTAATTCATCTCTTTTACAACTTTGTTTTAATTGTCAATGTAACTCATTTCCAAAAAAAATAATAATAAAAAAAAAACTCAATTTGAGTCTGGTACCATGCAGCACCAACAAAATCAAACATATGTTAACTAGGTCACACTTCTTCTCCTGAAGTAAAGACAGAATTCTGCAGCCAGTGTTTGTGCTGCTACTTTAATTTTACTGAATTAGTATGAGTATGTAAATAACACCAACAATTATTTTGCTCTATGCTCACTAACAACCGCTACTGTTAGAGAAAGATGAGGCAGCGGCCACCAGAGAACACAGCAGAAAACAGCAAGGTTCATGTTTGGCTAGCTAGCAATCTGAAAACCTTAGTGACATAACTAAAGAATTCAGTTCAGTCAAGAGACTTGTGAAGGAATAGTGAAATCTAAATGCCTGTTTTCCCTCTCGTTTGTATGTATCTATGCAAATGACTGTGAAATTCTTATTTCCACATAAAATAATATACAAGGACTTAGAGACAAGACTATCCACTGAACATATTTAGTAGGAGACAACAACAAATGCAAGCCATTTCAAGACCTTTCATTTTAACTCTTGAACAGCTCTTGCTCACTCTGTGCCTTGTTAAACAGTATTCTATATTGATATCACTGGTTCTAAGACATTTATAGATGTGCTCTTAAGGCAAATGAGGCACCTGTTTTTGTTGTGGGGGAGGGGTTAAGCAGGGTCTTTTTGTTGCCCAGACTAACCTCAAACATAGTAATCCTCCTGCCTCAGCCTCCCAAGTGCTATGACTACTGGCTGAGGCAGTTTTCTTATATTGTTCTAGCCCTTCTGATTTTCCTAATTCATTAAAAATTGGCTTAAGAGGCTGGAGAGATGGCTCAGCAGTTAAGAGTACTGGTTGTTCAGCAGAAAGATCACAACTGTCTGTAATTCCACTTTCAGGAGATCTGATGCCCTCATCTGGCCTCTTCAGGTGCACATACGTGTGCACACACACATTTTCTTTTAATTTGAGCTCAATCAGTATCTAGTGCTTATGACATTCACATTAATTATATACATTCATACCTACATGCTATATATACCTAAAAGGTACATATAAAATTCACTGTGGAGCCAAGAATATTGTGCATGTTCCTCCTGAATAGTGTTTTTATTAAAGTTTACTGTTTCCTTAATTTTAAGTACATACCACTAATATTTCCAGTATCCTAACACATTTGTCAGAGCCTGTCAATAGTACTTTTCCAATGTGATAAATCAAATATCACAGACTTCCTGTGTTTCTCTGGATCACTCAGTCCTCTGCTCTAATCTGTCCTACTTGCTGCTTAGGACCATTTCTCTGGCTGGGTCCTCCTAACTTGACTTTCTCTGCTGGCTTCCTAAGAAAGGAATGGGAGATGCTGTAGGTGAGGTTATCTTCTCTTTCATCTCTCTGTATTCAGAAATCCAGGTCAGATTTTCCTTCTGGATTTTGAAAGCAATGCTTCATTTTCTTCTAGGATTCAGAGCAGCTGGGCCGGGTAGTGGCGGCGCACGCCTTTAATCCCAGTACTCAGGGAGCAGAGGCAGAGGCTGGTCTACAGAGTGAGTTCCAGGACAGCCAGAGTTAACACGGAGGACCCCTGTCTCAAAAAAGCCAAAATAAATAAAATATAAATTTAAAAAATCCAGAATTGTACTAAGAAATTCAAGAAATTCAGCAATTTAGATTTCTAGGTTTTGTTTTCTATGTGCCCTATAATTTCTTTCTGGAAACTTTCAGAATCTTCTATCATGATAAACTAAAACTTCATATATAGGTCTTCTCAATCCTTTATTCTAACTACTTGGCCACTAACTAGACTCTTGCAGTTTTCAGTTCTAAGTAGCTGTAGTAGTGTTTGCTTGAAAATTCCCTCTCTATCCAGTCCCCACATGCTCTATTTCCAGAATGGATCCCTCTGGAGAGATGATCCCTGACTGGAAACTGACCAGGCACATAATGTTTAAGCACTTACATGCACGTTGACTCAACCAGTCTCCCTAACAACTCTGTAAGGTTAATAATAGTATTATCCCCATTGAAGAGGACACAAAATCACAGAAAGATTCTGTGACCTGCCCGTCATAATGACACAGTAAAATCCTGAGTCCAGGACCCACAATCTTAGCCGCCAGATACTTTCTGGCCAATTAGACTCTGGACCACCGAGGCTGGCCTTACTTTCTCATGCTCATCATACCTCCCATCTTCCTTTCTGCAGCACTTTCCTGTCCGCTGTATCTTCCTGTGTGCTTTTGTGTAAGGTAAGATTAGCTCCTTTGTCTACAAACTTGAACATGCTTCAGTGCTGTGGAATGCCAGCGCTTTCTCTATCTAACTCTATGAATAAAGAACCCCAGAGAGTTAGAAGACCACTTCTGTCCATGAGAGTCAACGCTCACTGTCACCAGAGTCAGCGACACCCTCCTTTACTAGCCCAGTACTAGGAGGGGAGGCACCTACTGTCTGACTGCTCAGTCAAGGATGGACACTAGTCAATCCTCCTGAGTGAAGCGGCCTTCCCCCAAGATGCGTGGACTTGGGACCAAACATGGGTTTCCACAGTTTCTTTCCAGCAGCTGAACTAGCAAGGTATTTCCAAAGTGAATTTAAAGTATCATAACTGCTTCTGCCCGTCCTTCATATGGAATGATAAAGTGTATTAAGAAAGACAATTCTACTGTCCACTGCCCACTACACCCTGACTGTGAGAAGGAACAGACAAAATTCTTAGATGTATTGCTGGCAAATATCTAGCTTGAGAATTTTTCAGACACTATTCCTCCATTAAACCTGTCTTGTTCTTTTCTTCCTTAATTCCCTCACACTCTCCGTGGGCTTTGTAAGGAATGGAGACCTTCCTCAAATAGGAACCAGCAACTCTAAAGTTCATAGCTGTGTTTTACCTAACAACACAGGTCACTGCTATTCTTTCATTAACCCCACATTCAATCACACCAGGCGTACAATTTCCCCAGTATGGAAGACAGACTGAGTATTCAAGGGCGTGCATAGTCCTTTCCCTTCAGCATATGGCCAGTGACTGCTTCTAACCAACAGAATTACAGCAAAGTAATGGAGTGTCTGTGGTCATTTTCCCCAAGAATTCAATGCCATCTTGCAAGGAAACTCTCGTTACTGGCTCTGAAGAAGACACAGTACCATAACATGCATGCATGCTATCAGTAGTCTGGTAGAGAAAGAAAATGTAATACTGTGAGAGGGAATGACAGTCTAAGAACAAATATACAGTTCCTGCACAGGGACTGAATCTTGTCAACAATCACAGTAAGCTTGGAAGTAGCCCCTTACCTATCTGAACTCCTCAGAAAAACCCAGCCCTGACCAACACCTTCATTAGAAAGTTACAAAAGATGCTGTCAAGGACGACTAATACGCCTAACCCCAGAGACAATAAGGTCCTAAGTGTGTGCTGTGTTCAAACCACACGTGCGGTTATTTATTGTGTAGCGACAGATAACTAATGAACCCAGCTAGCACCACAGCTGCTGAAGTGAATCTGTCTTGCAAAGTTCATGGTCTGGAAAGTAGTTCCCAGCATGACAGTGTTGGGAGCTGGGACCTAATTTGAGGTGGCGAGACTGTCACTGCGGAGCAGACTCCATGTTATTTGAACAAGTTGCTTGGGCTGGGGTTAGCTCCACGTACAGCACTGTGCACAAGACTCCGCTTTTGATCCCCAGCACCAACGGAGAAAATGAAATTAGGTTTCCTCATATCTGCCCTTGTTTCAGTCTGTCCTCTCTGTCTCGCTCGCACTCACCTGCCCGCGCTGCTTCCCATGGTATACTTCATTATGAGGCCCTCACCAGACAGTCTCTTAATCCTGGACTTTCTACCCTCCAGGATTTCTACTGTTAATCTTTAACAAAGGCTAATGTAACCTTTTAGTTAATAAACCTAGTTATATGCAAATCATAGAGAGACATTTTGGTTTTTGTTTTTAATTCTTCTCAGTACAGTGAATTTATCCAGTCTGTGGTATTCTGCTACAGTCACAAGAAAAAGCCTAAGACATCAGCTTATATAATTCATTCACTTCAAACAATACGGACCATTGCCTACTGACAACCAGGAAAGAGTACTACCCTAAACACTGAAGAATGAGTCACAAGTAAGAGCACGGAAAGACCTCCTGACTCCCAGTGCTGTCTTCCGATCTCTACATGTGTGCAAACACACACACACACACACACACACACACACTGAATGCAGAAAGTGAACATAAAAAGAAAGACTCTTGTGGAGAGGGAAAATGTAAAGCCAGAAAAATAGCTGATGTGTAAAAACGAAGTTACCAAACAGACAAGAGAGCAGGGTCTAGTGTGAACGGGGAGCATGCATTTACCCTGACAGAGATACACTGGCCACAGAAAAGAAATGGGCGTTATCAGAGAAAGTGAGTTCCAGCAGCCACCCAAGAGTTAAATGTTCAAAAAAGCTAAATTTAAAACCTAATATTCCTTCTAAGACGAAATCTTTAAAGAAGACTAATGCAACCCTTTAGCTAATAAGCCTAGTTATATGCAAATCAGTGAGAGACTTGTTCGGTTTTTGTTTTTAATTCTCAGTAGAGTGAAATTTACCTGGACTTTCCACTCTCTTATAGTGGTACGGGTTGATACAAACTTCCTTTTGCTTAGATCCAAACGGAAATTCACAAATATCCAATGGCTTTAGCTCATGATGGCTCTGCAAATCTGGCCAGCGCCAAACACGACAATATATAACGTGGGGTAAGCCTTTTCTGTGAGAAACCTGCAGGCGTCCGTCCAAGGACCTGGGGATGGTGACGCACTTGCTTGGCTGTCCTGGGCTACTCAGGGCTTTCTCCAGCTCCTCCATGGCACCCTTCTTCTTCTTCAGCTTCTTCACCAAAGCATCCACTGCCTTTTCTGCCCATTTTTCTTCCTCGTCGCCTTGTTTCCAGCCCAACAATCGCTTCACGGCTGGACTAGTGAAAGAAAACAAGCTGGCCATTGACGTCATTTGATACAGATCTTCAGAGACTTTCCCGTAATCAAAGTCAGTTGGTATGGAGAGCGCAGATCACAGGTGAAAAGTCACACGAGGGTCTCAAGCAGAAGGTCCAAGTGGAGAGGGGGAGTGGCATTTAACTTTACAGGTGCCATATGCTTCTTTCATTGCTACACGTCCTGAAAAAAACGGAAAGGAGCATAATTCAACCTAAGAACTCTAGTCAACAAAACGGAAAAGTATGCTATTGTAAACAAAGTAGAAAAACATTCAAAGTTAACAAAAAGCATAAAACCAGAAAATGTCGCTAAAATTCCTGTAGCACTCACTCCTTTCTTCAGAACACAAATAGTTCGGCAGCAAAGCAAAGGTTGAAAGAGCCACTTAAAATGGAAAGACTTCGAATAAGAATGGTCCGAAGATGTACAAACTGTCAAACACAGCCTAACACACATCACTACCAGGAAAGTGTCAACTGTTTATTTTTAGAACAAAGAGTGCTGAAGAGATTTAGAAAATAAATTGATTCAGCTCCTCAAAATGTCAGTTTGTACTTCATAATGACTATTGGCTTCTAAACTTAAGTGCACTGGTTAAGACGTTCCAGCAAGAAGCCCTTAGTAACAGCAAGAGAAAGAAAGGCACATGCCATGGTGCTCTAGTTAAGAGTGGGTAAAACTGCCTATAGCTCACTGTAGCGCCAACTACAAACAATGAGACTGTGAAACAGCAAGACAATGTTGAGTAAAAGACACCAACTAAAAACATGTTTCTTCATGTGCTGTCTAATCAGGAAAGGGAAGGAGCATTACCAAACTCATTAGATGAAGCATTGCTTGATACTAAAACCAGGTAAGGGACTAATAAAAAGAAAAAAAAAAAAAAACATGAAAGAAGAGACCTATACAGACGAGTTTTCCTGAACATTAGGCAAAAATTGTCAGTAAGATTCTTGGAAACCTAATTCAAGAATACACTAAGAAGATCACACATAATACCATGTTGGTATCATTCCAGGAATGCATGATTCAACAACATTCACTAATCATTAAGTGTTAAATGTAACATAGCATACAAACAGACCTAAGGTCAAAAATCACACCACTGTCACAAGGGATGAAGAAAAGACCTCTGACGATGTACAGTATCGCTGCAGAATAAAAGCCCAACATACTTCAACACAGTAAAGACTACAGCCAACATTCCACAAATCTGGGAAATCTGAGAACATTTCCTCTGAAGAGGAAGGCAAGACTAGGAGGCGTGCTCTCCACAATCCTATCAAATATAGTGTTCAGTGCCTCAGCTACAGAAATAAGACAAGAAAAAGAAACGAAAGGAACAAGTAAGAAGGGTCCAACTGTTCTAGTTTCCAGACGACACAGTCCCATACTCAAGAGACTGCATCGGAAATATTCTTAGAGGATTCAAAACTGACGCGCAACAACAGCTTTCTTTGTGACAGAGGCAAACCTGCTGAGGAAGAAGCATTCACAATGGCGTTAAGAAAATGAGGAACGAATCTGAGAGACGGAAGAGTTCTAAAGACACTAAAGGGAGAAACGGAGGACCTGTTCAAGGTCTCAATATTAATACTGCAAAAATGGCTCTGTGACCCAAAGAAATCTACCGATTTCTACAACACAATCCCCATAAAAAATTCTAATGGCCTTCTTCACAATAAATGATCCCAAAACTCACACCAAAGTGTCAAGGAGTCCAAATCAGCGAAGCAACCCCGAGAGCACACAAGACAAGGCTGGACTCTAATCCCAAGTTATGCCAGGAGCCGAGCCTCTATGGTGCTAGCAGGAAACAGACACACGGGCCGCTGGCATAGGATACAGGACCCAGAAATAAACACAGCTACAACCAATACACTAGGAAAAGAAAGGCTCTTCGTCAAATGGCATAGGAAATTTACGTATTAACGTGCAGAAGAATCAACTCAAATGGATCAAAAATCTTAATGCAGGATGTGAAACTCTAAAATTGCTAGAGGAAACCATAAGTAAAACTCGTGAAGATAGAGATACAGGCAAGGGCTTTCTTAAAATGACTACAACAGCACAGAAAATAGTCCCAAGAATTGACAAATGGGATGGTGTGAAATTAAAAGGCTCTGAACAGCAAAGGTAATAATCGGCATAGTGAAGAGACAGCAAGTACACAGCGGATAGAAGGCTGACACCTAGAATAATGAACTGCAAACGTTAGCACCAAAAGATCAGTGGGCTAATGAAATTACAGACAGATTCCAAAAGAAGACTGTACTTGTATTTGATTAAGTGATTAAGTGTTCAACATTCTCACCATCAGGGAAACACAAACTAGAATGACTTGGAGATTCTGTCTTACTCAGACAGAATGGCTGTCGTCAAGAACATAAACACAGCATACCTCATTATCTTATTACCTTTAACCCAGTCTTCCCGCATTTGAGCTCAGTCAGCAGGAAATGAAAGCTTTCCCGTGTGAAGAGAAAATCCATCAAGTTCCTCTGCACATCTTACAACCCAGAACAATGGAGTCACCAAGCATGGGACAGGGCTTCCTCACAATCCAAGTAAGCAATGCTGCAGAAGTCAACACAATGACACTACCTACTGCAAGACTGATCTCACAGATTGAGGAATCAGAACCACAAGATTTCCCTTTCTCCCCTCTGAGGATAACTAAAATCTCAGAGGGATTGATTTCCATCATGTTAATGATACCTGACTAATATGTGAGACTCACAGAACTCAAACATGTATGCAGATCTATTACATACAAAAGGACATGCATAAGATAGGCCTAGAGAGGTAGAGAAGCCAGGTTTTTCTGATCCTTGAGATGCGCCATCTTCCCAGAGGCAGATGTGCTCCTCCTGTCCACTTTCCTGAAACTGTGTGTTTAGCCATCTGAAGGCCCAGAGAGCCGTACGTCTGCACACGTGACCAACTCGACCTTCAGCCTCTTCTCCCCTACCAGCAGTCTGCGAAGTGCGGCTGAATGTCCAGCCCTGAGATCATGGATCAAGCACACCTCACCCCAGTGAGTTGCCTAGCCTCAGTGCATCTGAAAAGGGCTGCAACGGAGGCTGTCTTTCGTTTCTATCTGAGATTGTTTCAGAAAGAAAACAAAATGTGTAGATTAACACATAGTGTGTCCTCATCCTGAAATGTCTTTGCTCGCAGTACGGCCTCCTCCATCAGGATGACAGGCGTCTCTGTAGTCACTGCTCTACTGCTGTGACGCGCCGCCGTGACCAGGGCAATCACTGAGAGAAAGCATTTAACTGGGGCCGGCTTACAGATTCAGAGGTTAGTCCGTTATCAGTGTGGCAGGGAGCGTGGCAGCAGGCAGGCAGACAGACATGGTGCTGGAGAGTAGCTGAGGGTTCAACATTCTGATCCACAGCAGAGAGAGAGACTCTGGGCCTGGCGTGGGCTTCTGAAACCTACCAGTAACACACATCCTACTAGTGTGTCTAGGCCACACCTTCTAATCCTTCCAAACAGTGCCACTCCCTGGTGACTAAGCATTTAAACATGAGCCCATGGGGCCATTATTGTTCAAACCACCACATTCCACTCCCTGCCCCCATAGACTTTAGCCATATCATAATGCAAAAATGCATTCAGTTCAACTTCAAAAGTCTCCATAGTCTACCAAGTCTCAAAATTGCTTAAAAGTTCAAAGTCTCTTCTGAGACTCATGGCAATCTCTTAACTGTAACTCCCCTGCAAAATAAAAATCAAAAATAGATCACATACTACTAACATACAATGGCACAAGATATACATTCCACATCAAAAGAGAGGAAAGAGAGCACAGTGAGGAAACACTGGACCAGAGCAAAACCAAAAACCAGCAGGGCAAACTCCAGACTCTTCATCTCCATGGCTGACGTCAAAGCTCTCTTCAGATCTCCAACTCCTTTCAGCTTTGTAGACTGCAACCCACTTCTCCCTCTTGGGCTGTTCCACTCCCTGTTAGCAGCTCTCCTTGGCAGGTACACCACAACTCTGGCATCTCCAACATCTTGGGGTCACCAAGACAATCCAGGCTTCACCTTCACAGCTTCACCCAGTGGCCTCTGGGCCTCCACGCAGGGACTCCCCCTGACACATGCCTGCCCTCAGCAGCTTTCCTTAGCTGAGGAGGCAGATTCCACAGCCCCTTTCTTGTATCCTTGACTCTAAAGCCAGAACCATGTGGCCAAAGCTGCCAAGTTCTGCTGCTTGCCAGAGCTGGAACTTGACCCCCTCTTTCCAATACATGTCACCAGCTTTCAGTTTCTGATGGTTTCCTTCACTGCTGAAGCCTTTCTTTCTTCTTCACAAGTCTCCACTCCTTTATTCCATTTGACATTAGGCTTTCCTTTAAACCTTTTCTCTCCTTGAGCCCTGGACTCCATCACTTCCTGGTTCTCCTTTTCTCCTCAAACTGTACATTTTGTATCTCTCTTTGTCAAGCTTGTTTCTTTTCATTACAGATCTGCATAAAAGTGGTTACTGATAACCAAAGGACATCATCAATACCAGGTTGTCTTGAAATCTCTTCTACCAAAACCATGAATCAAAAACTCTTCAATTTAGCCTCAGGCATTTGATTAGGACAAGGGCATAAGCAGTCAGATGTTTTGTCAAAATATTACAAGAATGGTCTGTAGGAGACTTACTAATATTCTTCCCCTTTGAAGCCCATAGAGCTGGGCTGTCATAATCTACATTGCTCTCAGAACCACTGCCTTTCATGCTTCTCCAGTATGGCCCATTAAGCCCTGATTAAAGTGTTAAACTGCTTTCCTAATAAAGTCCCACCAAGCAGCATGGTCAGGCCTGTCACAGCAAGACCCCACTCATGGTATCAATTTCTGTCTTAGTCAGTGCTCTATTGCTGTGAAGAGATGCCATGACCAAGGCAACTGTTGTGAGAGAAAGCATTTAATTGTGGGCTCGCTTACATTTTCAGAGGCTTAGTCCTGAAGGCAGAGACGGAGCAGTAACTGAGAGCTACATCCTGATCCATAGGTAGAGAGAGAATCTCTGGGCTTGTCGTGGGATTTGAAACCTAAAAGTCCATCCCTAGTGACACACTTCCTCCAACAGGACCACACCTCCCAATCCTTCTAATCCTTTTAAATAGTGCCACTCTCAGGTGACTAAGCATTCAAATATATGAGCCTATGGGGGCCATTTAGCACAGAGGACCAATGACTGAGCAGACAGAAACACATGCTACTTCCACTGTTAAAACCATGACCTGCTATAGGCATTGTGTATCTTGTCTCTGGCTTATGAACATATACCATACATATATATACATACATTGTGTGTGTGTGTGTGTGTGTGTGTGTGTATAATAAAACTTGTGATGTCCTGTATCACTTCTTAGAAAAATAAGCTCAGAGCTGGAGAACAAAATCAGAATGGTAAGATACAGAACCTTCTAGATGTGTTAAGTTCCCTGAAATTCCTCTGAAATGCTCCAACCACTGACTGAACAGAATTCAGAACATCACTCAGGAAGCGAGAATCCTCAGCCACAAGTGAAAGCTTTCTAAAACTAAGAGCTACCCCAGGGCTAGGGTCTAGCTCAGTGGTAGATCATGGAGCCCTCGGTTTGATCTCTAGCTCAAGAAAAAAAGACTTCTCCAGGAAGTCTGTAGTAATCTTGCCTAGGAAACCCCTATTACAGACTAAGTATCCATACCTCTTACAGCACTTCCAGACTGTTTATCTATCCAATCTGCCCCAAGAGAAGGTAAATTCCAGAGAAAGAGCAGTGTCTATTTTCATTTAGGACTACAAATCCAGTAATAAATGTAGTACACTTGCACATACATGTATACACATACCTGCACACACATGTACACACAGATACAGTGTAAGCACAAGCACGCACACACACCTTTTTTTTAAAAAAGCAAAGAAGAAAGCATATTTCCATGCTAGAGATATAGCTGAGCATTTGCACAAGGCACTGGGCTCAGCCATAACCACAACAACAAAAAAAGTAAATAATTTAATTAAATAAACATGCATTTCTGAGAAGGAAAAATCAAGCTTTTTAAAACAAGTACAGATTTGCTTCAGCCATATTAAAATCTTCACTAAAGAGAAAATTTGCATTACCAGAAGATATTTGTATTTCAAAATAATTCCCTTTAATTTTTTTAGGGACACATAAATTTCTAGACTAAAATGAATTTAAGAAAAATCAATCAGAAGAGATTGGAAAGTATATCTGTAAATACTACATCCTAAGTCCACAGGAGAAAGACCTAATCTGCAGCAGACCTACTTGTGAGATGATCAGGGACCACTTGAAGCCTCTATTAGAGAGTCTCACCTGTGAGCTGCCACTGAGCATTCAGAGAACTATCAGGTCTGTGATGCCAAGGACTGCAGTCTGTTCACCACACAAAGCTGAAGCAGAAGGTGAGGGCTCCCTTTTCTACACATTGCAAAGGTACTAGAAGGGTGGACAGTGTCAGGGACCCAGGATCTCCATTCAGAATAATTGAGCATAACAGACAGTTTACACATAAATTATATAAATTTTATCTGTAATTATGAGATACACTTGAAGTATCAAGAAACAAAGAGGGACAAAGAGAGCGCATCTAAGCCAGGCGCACAGCACTTTCCAGTGCGCCATGACTACAAAGAAGGTGCTACACCAGTCAAACCCAGAAACAATATTCTTGATCCCAATTCTTGAAAAGCATGTCTTCCAGACTAACTATCTTTTGTTCTCCGACTTTACAAATGCAGTTTTCTGCCTGCAACACTCTGCTCAAAGCACCAACCACTAAACTCCATCTCTTATCTCAGATTTCAGCTTTGGCAGATAATTTAAAATAAAATTAATATTAAAAATTAATTCTTCAAGCCACTTATGTCATAGTCACTATATACTAGATAAATAGTTTATTCAAATTAATAAAACATTAATCAATGCAATATGCATTACGGCATTGTTTTGAGCTGGGAACATAAAAGTGAAAGGGGTGTGATGGAACAGCCTTTAATTCCAGCACTTGGGAGGCAGAGGAAGGAAGGGCAGGTGGATCTTTTTGTGGCCAGCCTGGTCTATACAGCAAGTTCCAGGACAGCCAGGGCTTCACAGAGAAACAAGTACTGGGGGGGTGTCGACGGATCAAAACCCTTTAACTTACATCCCAGTGGTGGGAAGCACCTAACACGTAGTTAGTGACATGTTCGTCAGGCAGCAGCTGGCAGAGTGTGGTGGAAGAGCTGTATTCCCAGCAGGACTGCCCACAAATTCGAAGTTGGTCAGATTAACATGGTGAGCTCCAGGCCAGCCAGGGCCATATAACCTGTCTCAAAAAACCAAAACAGCTACGCAGGAAAACATATCAGAGGGGCGGGGCAGAGAAGGGTTAACAGCAAGTGTAGGGAGAGGCGCTGCTGCAGATAAAATGACTGGCTGGACCTCACCGAGAAGGTACCAAATGAACCAAAACTCTAAGGACAGGAGCGAAAACTTTTATAAGGCGATGCAAAGACCCTCAGGGGAAGGTGCACTCAGGAGCTCAGTGTGGCTGGAGGATAAAGTGAAGAGGGGAGAAGGTAAGGGTTGGCATCAAGGAGGGAAGAGAGGCAGACTAGCCAGGGTAGTATAAGAGATTCAGCTTCTATTAAGGGTCAAATATGGATGGCTGGAGAGCTGAGGAGGCACAAGAGCTGACTTATATTGTAGAGAATTACTCTGGCGCCAGGCACGGTGGCACACACCTTTGATCTCAGCAGGAGGCAGAGACAGGTGGATCTCTTTAAGTATAAAGCCAGCCTGGTCTACATAACAAATTCCAGGCGAGCTAAAGCTAAACAGTCAGACCCTACCTCAAAAACAAAAAAGACTGACCGTGGCTAGTGTGCTCAGAGCTGAAGTAATCTGCAGAGATGGAACGGGAGGCTGACACCTGGTGGCGTGGTGAGAAGCAGAGACAACAGGATCCCTGATGGAGAGATACGGGCTGTGTGAGAACAAGAGTCAAGGATTCCAAGGCGTCAGCCTGAGCAACTGGAAGAATGGAGTTTGCCATCAAGTGACTTGGGGAAGGCTGATAAGCAGTCTCAACAAAGGTTGGGACCTTAATGGTATGCATGTTAAATGTATGAATACAATGTTAAGCTTCACAAGACTTCAATATCATATGAAGCCATATTAATGTAGATTAGTAACTCAAGGGTTCAGCTCTTCCCTCCTCTTGACAGAGAATCCTCCTCCAACGCCTTCCCCGAGACAGACACACAGCTCGGACTTACAAATCCCTAGAAGCAGCAGCCCCTTTGCTCTCTGCTCCAACATCTCTTACGCTCTCAACCCCAATAAAAGCCAAGTGAAACAATTCCTCAAATTTCCCCCAGAGCGTTAGAGAATGCAAACTCTCTTGACAGTATCATCCCACGCAACCGATACTTTATAATTACTCACAACTCACCGCCTCCTAAGCCAAACCTTTTGGGAAAAATCACAGCTAGGAGTTTTGAAGAAACAAATCTCTCAGAACCATGCCTAAAAAAATCAGCTTAGCTGGGTCAGAGTAGAGCTCTATCTCCCACATTTTTAAAGGTATTCTAAATTCGCTTCGTTTCTCCACAATCAATTCTATTTAGAAACAACTGATCCATGAGCAGAAATACGCATGACAAAAACAACAAGTATTTTTAAATCTACACAAATAACAAGACCAACTCTACTAACAGCTGGATTCTCACTTTCATAAGTGACTTGATGCTCACCAGATCAGTTTGGTACTGATGTGGGAGTGCGGTTGAACGCCTTTTCCTTAACCCTTGCGTTTCCAGGATTTGATCCATCTCTGACAGAAAGTCAGCGTATCTCGCTCAGTACTCTGCGTACGTGTATCTTCACTGGGTTTCTGATGCCATTTGAGTCTCAACTTCAGCTGAAGGGTTCACAAAGACTTGAGTTCAGATGTCACAAGAGGTACACATCAGGAAGACACATCTTTGGTTTCCGTGACAGGCGTCTATGGTCAGGCTGGCCTTCAATCCCTGTGCCTCAGAGAGCACACACTGCCAGGGCACAGACGGACTGCGAATGAGGGCTTGTGTTCCTGTGCCCGGCTGACTCCTGTGCAGCACGGTGTCTCATGTGAAGTATATGCTTCCAATGCAGAGGAAGGCTTGACTTCTTCAACTGCATGAGCCTGCAGATGTGAAGTGCTGGTGGACCATGTGACAATACTTTCCTGCACTCATATTCAGAGTTACTCATCTATGTGCATTTGCAGATGTCAAATGGGGTTTAACAAAGCTTTCCTTAAATACATAGACATTTTCCAATATATGAATTCTCTTATGGATGGCAGCATTATAATAGCTTTTTTCCCAAAAAATCCTTTATAGGGATCTTGAGACAGGAGAGAGGGCTTGGAGGTTAAAGAAGCACATTGTTCTTGCAAAGGATCCCAAAACCCCCATCAGGTGGTCACAACCACCTGTAACTACCCCAGCTCCTGAAGATATGACAGACTCTTCTGTCCTCCTCCATAGGCACCTATAATCATGTGGGGACACACACGCATGCACAAACACGCACACACACACATGCACCACAGAATTTAAAATAAAAACATATAGTAAAATAAAATAGCCAGATGTGGTAGCCTGCAACTTTAATCTCAGCACTCAGAAGGCAGAGGCAGGGTGATCTCTGTGAGCTTGAGGCTAGCCTGATCTACATAGTGAGTTCTATGCCATCCAGGGCCACATAATAAATCCCTGTCTCAAAAACAAAACAAAATCTTCCCACATATTTAATAGGAATCCCAAGATAGGTAGCAAGTTTGGGAACCAAGAAGCTCATAATCAGGTAACTAGAAGCAAGCCACCTACAAATACATAAGCAAGTTAACTTTCTAGGTAAGTAAGGGTGAAGCTTTAAAAATCTCTTACCCTTCTGGTTCTGACATAAATAGAGCTACCAAAGATCACAAGGGAGAGACGCTTACCACCATTGCCTGAGCAATAATAAATCCAGGTATACAGTTACTTTAGAACTTGTAGGCTTCATCTATGATTGCTGGCAGAAAAATCGAAGCATAAAGCAAGTACCTACAAGTATCCTCTAGATTCAGAAATCCAACTCTTTACAGGAACATCTAAAAGGAAGAAAGGTCACAATCACGTGAGCACTCAAACTGTTTTCCTAGAGAAAGGCTAAAAACTACCATTTTCCCCAACTCTGACTTCCAATTTCAAAAACATCAAAATGAATCAGAGGTGACTAAGCAGTTGCTGCTCTTGCAGAGCCCAGGATCAATTCCCAGCACCCACACAACTGCAACTCCAGTTCCAACATCCTCTTCTAGACTCCTTGCCACCAGGCACTGACACGCATGTAAAACACTTACACACATAAAACTACATTTAAGCCGGGCGGTGGTGGTGCATGTCTTTAATCCCAGCACCCAGGAGGAAGAGGCAGGTGGGTTTCTGTGAGTTCGAGACCAGTCTGGTCTACAAAGTGAGTTCTAGGGCAGTCAGAGTTACAACAGAGAAATCCCGTCTCCAAAAAAAAAAAAAAACCAAAGACACCCCAAGTTCTGAGAAGCTCTCAAAGGCCTTTGGATGATGAGCCTGGGGCCCTGACACTTCCCGGACGCAATCCTGCTCATTCTCTTTGAGCCGCAGATGTCTCTACTTTTTATCCTCCCGCATCTAGACTTCTGTTTCCCAGCTTTCAGTCACTCTCAGCTCCAGCTGCTTCCTTAAGTCCTCTAATTAAGCAAAGAAAGCCTGATGTAGATGTATCACTCACCCACAGAGCCTGCAGGATTCCCCGCCTTGCCACAGAAGCAGACTGTGCTTGTACAGGCTTGCAGGCACAAGGCCAGAGACAGAGCTGGCCAATCGACTTCACAGACTCTCCTTCCAATTACAGCAAAACCGCTGTTGTTTCTCATGTATCTCTGAAGCACAGACAGCTAGCTGGTGTCCACAATATCCACTCTAGTGTCCTGGCGACAACGCCCTCCAGCACCTCATGTGCACCTGAGAGCACAAGTGCCCCACTTAGACAAGATACAAACAGCTCTGGCATCTCCGTTCAGGCCATCACTTAATTTGCACTCAACTGTGAAGAGTGAAATGGTCAATGAGTTAACTAGACTCTCACCTAAGAGGGCAGGAAGACGCAAATAAGGAGAGATAAGAGAGCTTTGAAGTATTTCTGCAGAGTTCCTTCTTCCCAGGAAAACTAGACCTCAAGTTATGCAGCTCCCCACCTAAGAAAAAAGGCAGACCACAGTACTTCAGAAAAACACAACGCATATACTCTGAAAGCAAAGCTAACTCTGCCAAGTGTCAGCCTCCTCTTGAAACACACGTATGTCTCCAGTGTTTCCAAAGGACACTTGGCGTTTGAGGCTGTTTCCTTACTTTGCGTGTAACAAAACAGCATATAGGAAATCAGAAGGAAACGCTCCAGTTAAAAATCTCACAAAAGATCAAAATATTTCCAAATTTCCATGAGATATCAAACTAGAAATTACAAACACATTACAGGCAAAGACTGTGGTCACAAAGGGTTCAAGAACAAAACCTATTTACAGAACGTACATTAATTATAAGAACTAATGAAGTACAATTATAGGATCACATAAGAGAACTGTCCTAATAAGGAATTCTGTCTTCAAAAAAAAAAAAAAATGATCTCAACAAAATTAAGACATAGTTAAATAAAGGCAGGGAGAAAAACTACTGAAAATACTTCTGTTAGAACTGAACCAAACCCTCCAAACTGGCTGGGAAAAAAAGGTGTGTGTTGTGTATGCGTGTAGGGATATTCACACCTCTACCAAAGCTACACAGAGAGTCCAGAACTAGCTGATTAAAAATCCTACTATTCTGTAATTACTTCTTCCCGAGTTGTAAAACAATAAACACTTAAAACATGTGACCTTTCAGATTTGGAAACCAGCCAGAGGCGCATGCTTTTAACCCCAGCACTCCGGAGGCAGAGGCAGGTGCATCTCTGTGAGTTCCAGGCCAGCCTGTTCTACAGAGCGAGTTCCTGGACAGCCAGAGTTACATAAGGAGAGCCTGTCTCGAAAGGGGTGGGGGTGTGTCAATAAAACAGAACAGAAGATTAGGAAATTAGAGAATCCTAGCAATCTAGTTTTTAACAATTCTTCTAAAGGACTTGTAAATGTTGACATTCCGCTTAATAAACATACATGTCACGTTCACATTTTGTTGGAGATAAAAGATGTAGGGTGCTGGCAATAAGCTAGAGGGCCCGGCCCTGGAAATCCCAACTTTGATATTCTACTGCGTTCAGAGGTGGGAAAACAAGGCATACAAAGGCCCAGGTCAGCTTCCAGGGGCTTGAGGGAAGCCCTGTTCAGTGAGACAGGCTCTCTAATCTGTTCATCATCACTCTCTTGGATCCTGCTTTCCCAGTTTTTCTTCAGAATGTCCCCTAGTGGAGATAAGAATCAGTCCTCAGGCCACTGTCCACTACAGAAGGGAATCTTCTCCAATATCTGACCTCTTGAAGGCATGCTGACAAAAACATGTAGACAAAACAAGGTGCCTACAACATCAGAAGAAATACAATGCTCTTATTTCAAAGCACTAAGAGGTAAGAACAGAATAGAAATAAATGTTATTCAGACACAGATAAAGCAGAGAAGGAAGGCTCTGAAATTAGCCCAAATCAACATCTACATCTAGAAATTCTAAACACTGATAAGTTATAAACAAAAAGTTTTCTTGATTAAAACTACAAAGTCATTGATAAATTAAAACTTACACTGAAATGATCAAAGATTACGCATATGAAAGAGATTTTTATATTAATTCCAATACAAGCTACTCAGAAGTAAAACACTGTAATTTTATTGCCTAATCTTCAAAACACTAAAAAGAAATTTGTTCAACTGAGTTACAAATCTGTTTTCTGTAGGGAAAACATGCTGCCTGTGTTTAACACAAAGAGATCATCACTGCAAATCACGATGTTTGGGCCCCTTGCGAAAACAGGAAACAGGCTGCCCAGGTGTAATTACAGTTGTAGCCTAATGTGCCTTCAGGTTCAGCCAGGAATTAAAACCCAAGGAAGAGGGTAAGCAGAATTTACTTGCTTCTCTACCTTGCTACAGAATGCAACTTTAATAACACTCTCGCCAGCGTGTTACATAACCAACAGCACACAGCAATCTGATTCAGACTTCATCAGCAACATTCTGCCACTGTCCCACACTGCAATTAATGACCGGCTGCCAGAGGGGAAAAGCAAGGCAACACTACATCTACTCATTTCTGTGGCTCCCACCGGCGAACCAGGTAAGCAGTTGGACTGCTCGATCTGTAGACAACGGACTGAAACGTTACAGTTCCCCCCAAGTTCATTGCTGTCTTCCTTCTTCTCGGATGCATGGAGAACTCAATCTGAGTGTTTAGTGCAGTAGAGTGTGAGGGGCTCCAGCCAGCTAACAGAACGAGCCAACTAACCGCAGCCTGCAACCAGGTGGGATGCACAGGCTTGTAACCCTAGCGTTTGGGAGGGAGAGGTAGCAGCGGGAGGTCATCCTCAATTACACAGCAAGTCTGAGGACAGCCTGGACTACTTGAGCTCTTGTCTGGAAAAGGAAGGAGGGAAAAGTCAGTTGAGAAACCTAACTGTGACCTAAAAGAAGTGAAACAAAATGGTGAATTGCTTCTACAACAAAGACACACTAGAAGCTTAAGTGCTAATGGTGGTTCTCTAAAAAGACTGGGTGGGTTACAGCAGAGGGAGAGAGGACCCATGGAGATCATCCCGGAAGGAATCATAAACAAAATGGAATCTTTCCACACAAAGCCTCACTATGTAACCCTGGCTGGCCTGGACCTCACACAGATCCTCCTGCCTCTGCCTCCCAGGTGCTGGGATTACAGTGTGAGCCACACGGCTGGCTACAAAATTAATTTTTTTCTAAGCATAGTATCTCCAAACTTTACAAAGGCTAGATTCTAATAAACCATTTCTTCTGAGTTGTTTCAGATTTTTATAATTTCAGGGTTCACGTTAGAGGGGAAAATGTTACCAAAAGGGTAAAAGAATGTAGTTTGTCACTACCGACCCACTAACTCTTTCCTTACCAATTCTGAAACACCATCTCACGGTAGAGCAGTTGCGTGTGAAACTGTCCTGCTGTGTGTAGGAACGCTTTCCATACAACAGGCACTGCCGGCTGGCATCAAGCACAAACACAAAACTACTGAGTGTTACTAAACCTACTGGGTTTTCAACTTTATGTTAAAATTAACCTAACCCGCTTGATGGTAACTCCCAAACACTAAGGAAATGCAAGCACTCTTTGTTTAAAAAAAGAGAAAAAGAAAAACACAGACTAGGGATGGCTCGCCCCAGTAATCCCAGCACTTGGAAGGCCGAGGCAGGAGGATTGGCCGGAGTTCAAGGTCTGCATAGCCAAAGACCCTGTCAGAACGAAAGGAAAATCACGTGTACCTTTTCCCTCGGAGCTTCAGCGGAGCCAACCAACACACTGCACGGATCGCCCCGCTCTGTTGCTAGGTAGGGACACACTCGACAGCGCTAGGCAACAGGCGCGATGCGGCCAACTCCACCAGACTTCCAAACTTTTTCCACAGAAAGATAAACAAGATATACTTAGCACCACACCCGTGCAGACGCGAGAGCCGCCGGGAGGACGCCCCCCGCCTCCAGCCGCTCGGGAAGCACCGTCTTCGCGGCCGAGATAAGGATCTGGCCTAGAGCGCGGCCGCCCTGCCTTCCAGCTGGGCCGCGGCCGCGCTCGCCGGGGCCGTCCGAACCCGGGGCGGGACGCGCGCTCCGGGTGGCTGGCACGGCTCCAGACGCCGCGACCATCCTGGCCGGCGCGTCCGGGCCTGCGGCCGTGCTCCCTCCCAGCCCGGGCTCCCGAGCCGAGCGAGCGGCCGCGGCCCCGGGGAGCGCGGGCGGGAGAGGGCCGGGGGAGGGGCGCGCCCGAGGGACCGGGCGGGAGACAAAAGCCGCCCCGGATCCGCGCACCGAGCCCCGCGGAGCGCGGGCACCGCCGCAACGGCCCCTGGGTGCCGGGCGGGCGGCGCGGGGCGGCGCGGGCGGCGGGCGCAGGGGCGGGCCGGGCGCGCCTCCCACCGATAAGCGCGATCTTATCTCGCCAGCACAAAGCGGCGGCCGCAGCCTCGTCCCGCCGCGGACGGAGCGGGGCCTCCGCGGCACCCGGGCCTCTCCCGCCGCGCTGCGCGCGGCCCGGCCCGCAGGTCCCCGCGTGGGCACCCGCTAGGCCTCCGCCGGCCGGGCCGCGGGCCGCTCCCGCCGCGAGTGTCCCTCCGCCGGGCCCCGAGCGCCCGTCCCGGGGCCCCTCGCTCACCTCCCCGCCGTCCGGGCGCGCTCTCCTCACGCCGTCGCTGCGCCGTGCACGCGCCACAACTTTATTAGCAGCTCGGCCGCGGGACAAGCGCACGGCGCCCGCTCGCCGGGGACCCGGATGACGGCGGGGGAGGGGGTGCGGCGGAGGGCGGCTGCGGCCCGCGCATGCGCGTCGGGAGTGGCCGAGGCCTCGGGGCCACGGCGGGCCTGCGCCCGGCGCTGGGCTGCGGGCGCTGCAGCGATCGGGCCAGCGAACCCGCCTTGGAAACAAACGGCGACCGTCTCTGTGCACAGCTGGAGACCTCTCTGATAGAGAGCGTCAAGAAGTGTCTCCAGCCGCAGCTTCGCGGTCGTCTTTGACTTGGTAATACAAATCCGAGTGCGAAGAGACCGATCTCTGTGCACGGGTTATCACACGGCTCGCCAGCTGCAGCAATGACGTCCCGCTCAAAGGAAAACTCCTCCGCAGGTGGAGACGCTGCTGAGCCCGGGGCTCGGGAGGACTGGCCATTTCTCAGGACACGATCCCAGCTGTTCAAGGGACACGGCCCCACATCTGGAAGCAGGGAGTGCCTTGGGCATTCAGGCTTCAGCAAGGAGGCAAGGAGGGGCACAGCCAACTCCGTAGTAACCGGGCTGTCTGGCGTCTCTTTCCCTCCAAATTCCCCAAAGGGTCATCCTTCCCAGAAATCTATGTATCTCTGTCCTAGGGCACCCGATTTGAACATCAGGGAAAACTTTTAAGTGGTTTTGTGTTTATTTTTTAAAGTGTTCAAAATTGGTCGTACCATTTTTGTTGTTTTTGTTTTTTAAATAAACGTGGAGGATTTTTAACCTTCCACAGTTAATTCTATCCTCTGGTACCCTTAGATTCAAAGCTCTGTATACCCTACATCTGACAGTTTCTCATCACCTTTATTGTTACCTCCCTGGTCTGAGCCGGTGTCACCCCTCTTGACGCACAAATGGGGTAGTTTCCATGTTGTTCCAAGCTCCTACGGCTTGTTCCCATGCTGAAGAGATTCAACAAATGCTGTAATGTTGCTGCATCGAAGCAGCCGTCTGAGATAGTGATAGAAGCAAACCGGGGAACCAGAGACCATGGACCCGATCAAGGAGGGTTAACTGTGGCCAGCCGTCGCAGGAAGAGGTCTGGGTATAAGAGCCCAGTATTGGCAGATCTTCTGGTTTTTCAAAGAAGATTGGAAATTTATCTCTTGGTACAAAAAGGAAATCGCATACATATCTGATCAGCGGCCTCTGTCTGTCTCTTTCCTGGGCTCCCTGCACCTCCCCTCCCCCTTTTCTTTTTAGACATGGAGGAGACTCTCCCTGGTACAAGCCAAGCCTGCTGGCCATCAGTCTGCAATACTGGGTCTCCATCTTAAACTTCTTTACTATGTCATAAACTTTGCAAGCGTGGAGTCTGAGTGTTGATTCGCTGTCATGCTTTCTGACTCTTTATTGTTAATTCTAATGTTTCCAGCCCTTGGAAGGCATGAATTCTGGAACCTGGTGTGGATTTACAACTCCCAGAAGTACCTATAACGCTACCAAGAAAATGCCATTTCATCAGAGTTGATGTTTGCAGAGGACTTCGTTGAATATTTTGTGTACCAGTTCCATTCCTCACTCGTCAATAAGTAAAAATCCTTCCACAAACAAATTGTGTGCATATTTATACGGACAATTTGTGAGTACTGAGTCCTTTCCAGAATTGCATACATAACCCTAAAGCCAACCGTTTCACATCTTCAACTGATCAAATCAGCTAGAGACTCCAGGCTCTCTGGTGGCTTTGTGCACTCAGGCGAGGCCTTCAGTTTGCAATGGATACTTACAAGGTAAGGAGGAATGGAGACTGGAGCAGCCAGAACAACTCTTCCAGAGAACTCTGAAACAACATAAACTCCACAGGGGTTAGAAATCAGAGGGCCTACTAACTACACGGTCATCAAGCTTACCAAGTAGCAGCTGCCAGGCTTGCCAGAGGCGTCAGGAAGACTTGTTCTGGGTAATCAACTGGATCTAAGAACAAATGTAGGACAAGGTTCCCCCTTTGAACAGATAAAGATGCAGTGGGAAATCAAGACTAAACACACACACAACAACCTGTTTTTTTAGTTTAGATGGTCACCTGATCAACAAGATCACCTGATGCTAGCTTCAGTGATCAGTTTTTCTTTACCGGTAGAGAAATCTATCTCTGGATAATTAAGGCCTGCAGATGTCAACCAGGAACGATTGGCCCTCTGGGAAACACTTAGTAATCTGAAGACTTTCTCCACTGTCCCAGGCAGGAGAGCCTTGGGAACCTAGCAGGTAGGGGCCAGAGATGATATAAACAGCCCAGATATATATAATGACCTCCTTCTGCTAAGAATTACCCAGTCTCAGTGTTAAAATGCGGAGGCAAAAACCCTCAAACCCCGAATGGTTTGCATTTGATTAAGTTCATTTTAGGAAAAAATTGGGCGCCTTTTCTTTCCAATTCTTTTCAATAACTGATTAAACCAGTCATTTGATAAATACAATTAGCCTAAAAGGTTTATCCATGCCCCACCCCTGCCTTCAATTTTTCAAGACCCAAGAAGTAAGGAATTTTCAGGAAAATTAAGGAAACACATGGATCATATTTTCTTGTCTTATTTTTAAATATAAAGTAATTGGGGCAAGTTGGGCTTGGGTTGGAAATCATTAATACATATTTCAAAACCACATTTCACTGTAATTCAGAAGAGTCATCCTAATAACTCCTACACACACAGTGAAACTAGAAGAATTCAGTGTTTGGAGGTGTCACCCAAAAGAAGCATCAGTGAGTGACATCACCACAGGCATCCATACCCTCATAGCACCCCAAGAGACACCTCCCTTCTTTAGGTTGTGGAAAGTGGGCACCAGAGGAAGAAATGTCTGAGTGTATATGCATGCTCCAGCCAGGGTTCTTAGATAGCATAAAACCTCCATTTCAGACTCTGAGAGTTCTCTGTATGTTCCTGCTCTCGCAGATCTTCCCCAGCCTCTACCCTCATTAGTAGACACAATAGGAAGCACAGCTAAACCAAGCAGGGTTCCAAAACTGGTGAGGATCCGAAGAAATGACCAGGGAGGACATACTCCATGGGCCAGAGAGAGGGAAACAGGCAATTATAGCACAATTGGTCAGAAGAAGTTTCGTGTTTGTCTTTTAAGAGAATAAACCAGGGCTGGAAGAGGTGGCTCAGCAATTAAGAGCACAAACCACTCTTCCAGAGGATCTAAGTTAGATCCCCAAACCGGTGTGGAGTGGTTCTCAACCACCTGTACCTGAAGCTCCAGGGGAACCAATGCCCTCTTCTGGCCTCTATGGGCAATTGCACTCACATGAGCATAACCACAATAGATGGTGCAAAAATACTCATAATTAAATATAAAAATACATCTTTAAAAAGGACAGAGAATAAATCAAAGGGCCACAGCAACTGAAGATTACACTAAAGTAAGTTTTACAGAATAGCTGAAAGTGTTTTTTCAGTAGCATTCTAGTGTTCTGGTGTGGAAGGCTTCCACAGTAATCAGTAAACCAGGCGTAGCAGCACACACCTGTAATCCCAGCACTGGATAGGCTGAGACAGAACAATAGTGAGTTCAAGGCCAGCAAGGACTACATGGTGAGCCACTGTTTCAAAAATCAAAAAGAATGCATAGATAAAACTATGTTCATAACTTGGAAGCTGAAACAGTAACACACGATAGAAAGAAGAGGAGGAAAAGAGAAGGAGGAGGAGGAGGAGGAAGAGGAGGAGGAGGAGAATGACAACTGCCTCAACTCAAAGTCCAGGAAACTCAACCGCAGACTCTTTGAAGCTTCAGGAATGACAGCAGAGAATTCAGGAGCCCCTGTGATTATTGAGCACATTTTTTTTGCATATACCTATGTACAAATTTTCAGAAGAAAAAGTCCATGGCTTTCACCGGATTCCCCAAAGGCTTCCTGACTCCACATACTTACAGACATCAGTTGCTTTACACATGGCAAACAACTACCGTGTCTATGTTAAGTTATAGTCTCTCTTCTTTTTCACATCAGCATAATTAGGAGACTCCTCTCTGGGGAAGTCAGTTTAATGTAGAATGTAAGAACCTGGCTCGCCAGTCTCCAGCCATCTGCTACATTAAAGAAGACTTCCTATGGCTGGAATCCAAAACACAAAATTAAAAGGGTTGCTTGCACCCAGAGTCATAAAACAAAGAGGCTTTCCACAGCAGGGCTTGGAGCAAACATTCGTCTCTTCCCAGTTTAAGCAGCATCTGTTCCTCCTGCTGGCGAACGCCCCCATTAACTCCACTAACCTCCAGAGTTCTGCTTTCTCACTTTACATCCGCAGAGAGTCCATCCCAGAGGAATCAAACCACATGTGCACCTCACTTCAAATCCAGAACAGCAGGTGAAAAGCTGGAATTGTGTTGGAATTGAAGCAAGGGAGGAAGGAGACAAAGGATTCATGTCTCCAGGAACGCCTTTCTTTGGCTGTATGGAATGTTAATCACAGAGCTCTGAAGCCAGAATTCTTGGTTTGAAACATGGCTGTCTAACTTCTACCTATGTGACCTTGACCAGGTTTCTTAGCTGATTCATACTTGCATCTCTTCGGCTATAAAATGGAGATAACAGGAATACCAACATAGCAGAATGACCCCGAGGATTAGCTACGCGGAGCTGTCAAGGCACTCACACTAGAGCGAAGCAAATGCTAAATGGCGTTTATTTCGGAACATCTATTTCCTGCTGAAATGGCAGAAATTCCAAAAGATTCTTAGCAAATGCATTAGTTACATGAAATGCATTTACTTTACAGGATAATAAGTTGTCTTTTCTCTATACTGAAATCTCATTCATCTGAAGGGTCTCTGATACTATCTGTTGCAAAGAATACACACGGGGTGGGGGGCAAATATGTATTTTTAGGGCCCCACACATGCTAGGCAAGTACTCTACAGTAAGCTCTACAATTCCTAAGCTAGTATACCCCTTTTGAACATGGCTAATGAACTCCAGACACTACTACCCTTCCCTACTGTAGGGTAGTCTTTGCAGAATTTTTCTCCTGCCTTCTTCTTTGTGACACCCTTCCTTTCCTACTTTAACCATACTGCCTATCCAAGAGGTGGGCGCACAACCCAGGGAGTCTCCACAGTGCCTTAGCCATCTTGGTCATTGTGATTAGCTCACATATGGACATAAGCTAACAGACACATATCAGCCCTTGGGTGGGTGAGAAAGACGGGGATGCCGAGAGAAAAGTCCTCCCTCTCACTGTCAGTGCTGATGCTGGGGCTAACAAGGACCATCTTGACACCACATGGAGGAAACTCGTTTGGAACCAAAGCCAACGGAGAAGACCAGAGCCGAGAACAAAAGGTTGTAACAAATCCCTGCCAAGTCCTTTGAGTTTCTGGACCCAGCTCCACCTGAGGCTTCTGAAGATCCTCCTTAGACTTTCCAACGACGTCAGTCACTCTGGTCTCCGCGTGTGTGTGTGTGTGTGTGTGTGTGTGTGTGTGTGTGTGTGTGTGTACAACTCTTGGAAGTAGGTTCCACCTTCCACATTTGTTTCCGATGCGTGATCTCTTGCTTGTTGGTTGCGGTTGGGCTGCTCCATGTACTCTGGGGATCGGGGCTCAGGTCCTCAGCTTGGGGCAGCTCTTCGACCCACAGAGCCATCTCCCCGGCCCCTCCGGTCTGTTTTTGTTCCAGCTAGTTGTACTTCTACCCCCCGTAACATCTGCCACGGCAGCCTCGTTAGTAAGTGCAGGTTCTGATATATGCCATCTCACCCTGCTGCTGGGCCTGCTCCAGTCTTCCCTGTATCGAGAGATGACAGTTCTTTCACACAGTCGCCCAACCCACGTCCTGAAGCAGTACTGACAGAGGCGCTGATTCACCCAAGCCTTCACTCCTGCTTTGCAATGGATGCCATGTGGCGTCTTCCACTAGCGATGACGGCTTTGCTTCCTTGCCTCTTTGTAGTTGAATTTGCCCTGATGGCTTCGGCGGGACGCGCGATAGGAACGTAATTGTTCGATGTGTTTGATGTTTTCGAGTGATCTTTTGCTACTCACTTTTAGATCAGCCCCAGGGCCAGGCATAGTGACACTCACTTAGGATCCCAGTACTCAGGAGGTAGAAGCAAGAAGATTTCAAGTTTGAGGCCAGCCCGGGCCCTACAGTCAGGTCCTGTCTTCAAACCAAACATGGAATGAAGTAGATACCAACAATTCCTTATGTGGCGACCCCACCGCAACAGCTGCACAAGCAGATTCACAGACCCCGGGGTGAGAAAGATCAACATCTTGTTCTATAGCACAGAGATTATGGTTTCTCTGTGGTGATCACCAACCAAAGCATTCTGTATGTACTCCCATCTTTTTTGCCTTTGTTTATTTATTCATCAGTTCAGCAAGATGGTAAACATCTAGTAAACACCTAACAGGTATCAAGCATGTTTTAGGCATCAGGGATAAGATATTAGACAAAACAGATGAAAATCTAAGTTGTAAATAGTTGTTAAAAAATAATAAATTGTAAAAAAAAAATAAGTTGTAAAAAAAATCTATGGTGTAAATAGATCATTTAAAAAGATGTATTATTGTTTTAAAAAAAAAATAGTGGTGTGGTAGGTGGACACGTGCGCATAAGCATAGTTGCCAGAGGAGGCTAGGTGCATCTGGTTCTCCTGGAGCTAGAGTTACGGGGGTGGGGTGGGGGGGTGGGGGGGGAGTTGGTGCGTGAGCTAAGCAACATGGGTGCTGGGAACTAAACACAGGTTCTCTGGAAGAGCAGGAAGCACTCTTCCCCATTAAGTCATCTCTCCAGGTCATTTATTTTTTTAAATAGGGAAGCGGGTAACTGTTTCTATGTAACAAGGTAGCAAGTACCTGGCAGGAAACTAGAACCTCAGGGGAGGCTGGGAGAGAAAGTGCTGAGACTCAGCACCCGTGGCTGCTGGAGTCAGAGCACACACGCGCACGCGCACACACACACACACACACACACACACACCCATCTTTGGAAACTCTCTCAGATCCACCCACTGTCTCCACGTCTGCTGGCACAAGCAGCACTAGATCCTGTCACTATCATGAACCTCCTGAACTGCCCACGGCTCCCAGTGTCGAAACCTTAAATAAGAATGCCACCCTGGAGTGAAAGTCCTTCAAGGCTCTCACTGCATCTAAGATCAAATCCAGACCCTCTCCCACAGCCCACCCAGAGGGGCGCCATCCCACCAGTTCCAACACTAGGTGCCACAAGCTCTTGTGCAAATCAGAGCCTTTGTGCATGAGGTCAACTCGCTCCACCTTGGAAACTTCTGGAACGCCGTGCCTAGCACTAGAGAACTGTATTGTTCCTCATCAACCAGCATCTCAGCTTCAATGTGTATTTCTTACCAAAGCCTTCCCCCGCCGCTTCTGCTGTCTTCTCCCCTTCTCTTCCTTCTAGGTCGGGGCTCTCCCTTCTGTACTCACAGAGAGCATCCAGTTGGTGCCTTGCTGGGATTCACTTCTCACAGGTCAAGACTTGATCAAAGTCTGCATACCCCACTGTAATTAAGCTCTGCTTCACAACTGAATGCAGGCCCTCAATTACTAGGTAGTAGGGTGTGACTCCCTTCATCCTGTGACAGAAATCCAATCCTTAGATTTTGCATTTATTCATTCATTCATTCAATACAAAAGTGTGTATGCACTTTTATAGAATAGATAGAGATGGCCCGGTCTATGAAGTACTTTCCACACAGTCAGTAAGACCCAAGTCCAGATCCCGAGCACCATGTAAAGAACGAGGCACAAGAGATCACGTCTGGAATCCCAACGCGGAGGGGCTGAGGACAGGAAGATCCACGTGCTTCCTGGTCAGGCAGTCTAACTGAGTCTGGAGCTCCAAGTTCAGAGAGAGACCCTACCTCAAAAAATAAGGTGGAGAGTGACCAACCCGACCCCTCCGCCTGCTCCCCGCCCCCAGCCCCCCGAGGCAGTGCCTTCCATGTTCCAGGCATCTTGTTTAAGCAATAGGGATTGTGCTGAACGAGGTGTGGAACATCAGGCATACAAAGGTGTTCTTCCTGCCCTGGTGACACTTCCAGTCCCCTGGGTATAGTTGCTTGTGCTTTGTCTTCAAATTCCTCAAGTATGTTATGTAAGAGCTAGAAAGGAGAAAGTCAAAATCTGTCATTTCTAGTCTTCCAACCCAACTCTTCTCCGTGGAGGAGGTGTTTGTTTGGCAAAGATCGGCTATGAAAAATGGACCATTCAGCTGTGGAAATGCAAAGTAATGAACGTTTCCTGAGGTGAAGACTTTAACCCTACATGATGAAACTGCTCACGGCATCATTTGGGAGTGAATTATAATCAGAGTTACTATAGACGGCTCTTCCAGAAGTACGGATTTAAAAAAAAAGAAACTTCAGGACCTGATGTGATGGTACAAACTTGTAATTCCAGAGACAGGAACAGGAGGATCAGCTCAAAGCCAGTCTGGGTTCATAGTGAAACCCTGTTCAAAGGAAGGAAGGAAGGAAGGAAGGAAGGAAGGAAGGAAAGAAGGAAGGAAGGAAGGAAGGGAGAAAAAAAGAGAAAGAATAATTCTCCTAAATTTACAGTTTCATAATTTTTACAAAAGTGCATATTTATTAGAAAATTTAGATCATGGAGAAAAGGTCAAAATTCCTTGAATTCCTATAAATAAACGGTGGCCAGAGTTAACAGGCACGTAGCATCTTGCCACAACTCCCTGCGTGTGTGCGTTGATCTCACACTGAGCAAACACTCACTTCTTGCAGCCTTGTATACTACCCAAAATGCCACAGGAAATTTGTAACTCAGATACAATCACTAACGTTAACATCCTTCTCTTTTTAAGTTAAGAAACTATAGTACAGTCAAGAAACTGTCAGTGTCTCCGCTTGTCTACGGCTGATGGGTCCCATCTCCACGAGGTACTTTTGACCCTGTCTTAAAAGGTGTCTTTTCAGGGCTGGAGAGATGGCTCAGTGGTCAAGAGCACTGGCTGCTCTTCCAGAGGGCTTGAGTTTAGTCAAGTCTCACAACTTCCTGTAACTAGGGGTCCAGGGGACCCGGCACCTGTCCCATCTCTTGACCCATCTTTCTCAGATTTACAATTCTCTGTCTCCTCTGTGAGGACAGACTGGTTCGTAGAGATCTTCTCTGGGAAGTGTGTAAGAAGGATAAGAAGCGTGCAGTACAAGGCAGTGAGGGGTTGCACAATCATTTCACAGACACAGAAATGGGAGCTCAGAGAAGCCAGTTCTCAAGGTTATCCAGGTAGTCAGCAATGGAGCTGGAATGCACATCCAGGTAGGCCTAACCATTGCACAACACTGCCTACCTTCTTGGCTCACTGAAACACAGACAGAACCACACTCAACTTTCCACCCCATCGAAATGGTCTTTATGCATCGTATGACAAACATTAGGATCACAGTACTCTGCAAACTGAGCTGGGAAAATAAAAGGTTACTAAGCAAAAGAATAAATAAATAAATGTGTCAGTGCACATAATTGCAATTTGTCATCAGAACCCGTGTCATTTGGTGGCGGCAAAGTCATACAGAGCAAGTAGGCCAGAAAACTTAATTCTAACAGCCAGGCAAGGGCCCTGAGCAAGCCTTAAAGGCCCTAACTGAATGGACTCCGTGTTCCAACATGTCTGTCTCAAGGTATAGCGAGATCCATCCGTTCCCTTTGCTCAGTGGCTAATGCTTCTGTGGATGTATCACTGACAACATGAGGGTGTTACACCTCGCCACAAAAGAGGCAATTCGGACTAATGAATCAAAGCAGGGAAACTATTCAAAGTCAACTCTGGTGTCTTGACTCATGCAGGGTTGGTGTAATGTTTCCATAGCAAAGGGGAGCCACCTGCAGCCGGTCTGTCACCTGTGTGGCTTCCACAAACCTGACTTCACAGAGCACTGTTGCACTAGATGCTAAACACTGAAGTTAGGAGTTTTGGAAAACAGAGTCAAGGTCACAGAATGTCTTCACTCCAACGTGTCGTGGTGGAGCAGAAGGAGCCCCTGGCGGGTTATTTTGCCAGAATCAAGATTCTGGGTGAATCCTGGCTGTAACGACGCTGACATCAGAACAAAACCCAGCTGGGGTCTGCTTCAGGACCACAGGAAGGTACCTGTTTCTCACAAATCATAAAATATTTATTTTACTAGCTTATGATTGCTGAGTGAGATTCTATTATATGCCGGAAGCCATAGGGGCATGAAATTGTGCTGTGTAGTCCTCTGTGTATCCATGAAGACTAAGGGAATTCAGTGATCAAGATGTGAGTTGAAGACGCACGCACCTCCCTTGAGCCCCCCTGCCCGCGTCATCTCCGTTCTCTATTCTGATCTATGGCATTGCAACTTCCTTTCTGATTCACTCGTTCACTCTAAAACATTTGTTGGTTGCCTTTTATGGGCCAAGTCCTAGTTTTGTCACTCGAGACGGTTTAGAGAACAACCCATTCAGGAGCCCTGATCTCACAGACCACACCAAAAGGCAGGCACACGCTGTTCTTCCCCTTCTGTGCCCCAGATTATCCCCCAGCGCTCCGTTTATTCTTCTGATAGTCTTTGGTTGTTCTAAGCTTTTCATTTGCTGTTTTGTGTTTTGTGTGTTTTTTGAGACAGGGTTTCTCTGTTGTACCTCTGGCTGTTCTGCAATGCACTCTGTAGACCAAGCTGGCCTTGAACTCACAGAGGTCCACCTGCCTCTGCCTCCTGAGTGCTGGGATTAAAGGTGTGCGCCACCACCGCCTGGCTTTTTTCCCCCCCTAAGCTTTTCAACAATAGAACTTTCCGCTTCTCTTACTCATCTCATCATCAATGAGATATCCGGCCGACAAACTGGAGAACTAGAAGCATGCATGTGAGTGCACACACACGAGAGGGTGTGCATGCATGTGTATACATATGTGCGAGTGTGCGTGCACAGACTACATACATACGCATACACGTGCACACAGACGCCCTAAGGACTTAAGAAGTGAGGGAATTTGTATCACTGAGAGACAAGCAAGTCACAGGATGGCATGATGTTTCAACTAGAGGACCTCAACAGTGCTGGACCCACTGGGTCACCATGAATCATCTCATTCACAAAAGCTGATAACCATCAGCTAAACAAACAGGGACCTTCATCCTCAGGATAGAAAGAAGGTTACAAGATGTCTGGGTAAGAGGTGTGTGAGGTAGCTAGCTTATAAGACGGGTGTGTGTGGGGTGTGTGTGTGTGTTGAAGTTTTGCTTCATCCACAAGATGTATGAATGCAGAAAGGAGTGTGTTTGTTTTATGGGAAATAAAAAGAATGAGGTTGTTGGAGTTTGCCTTCCCCCACAAGAGGTATAGGTATGTGTGCAAGAGGTGTGTGTGATTTTATAGAAAAAAATACAGCAGAGAATAAGAGAAAAATTTTGTATAGAATGGGAAAAGCTTGAATTATATATACAGAGGGGGGAGTAGAGAGAGAAGAGAAGTAAGAAGCCTGCATAAAGACAGAAGTCTGGTCCCATCTATAAGAGCTGTGATTATTTAGATTAATTACATTATTTGTCTCATCCACCCATCCCTCCTGGGTCGCTGAACCCATGTTGGGGCTGGACCCCCGCATATTGGGGTTTCTAATGGCTCCTGGTGCTGTATTTAGAGACTTGCAGAAGTTTTGAGGAGGCATCAATAACTGTCCCTTGCTCTCACGTGAGGCTGTTTTTACTCCTTAAAATCGAGAGAGAAGGGTTCACATGAGTTACCGGTGGCAAACAAGGAACATCATATGGCTTTCGGGGGATGTGGTGTGGCAGAGTGAGTGAGAAGAGAAAGGAGCAGGGAAGACAGATGAAAGGAAGCTTCAAGGGAAGACTGGGCCTGTTTTCACCCTTCAGAGAGAATCACCTTGAAGGAAAAACCTCGGAGGAACACCGCTAAAGTTAACAGCAAAACAACTTTGTGCAGAGGGTGGGGCTGGATGAATGAATTACAAATGCTATAAATGGTAAGACTTGAGCTAACCCCACGCCTACACAACTCGCTCCCACTGAATTACAACATACTGATTTTTTTGCTTGCTTTTTATTTCGATTATAGGGGCTTTATTTATTGAACTCAGGTCAGCGCTTCAGTATAGCTCCAGCCCAGGTAAGTTTTCCTTTGGGGTGTGTGTGTCTGTGAAGGGTTCCTCTTATCTACAGTGCCCTAAGGAATTTCCCGGAGTCTGACTCAAGGAGATCCCTGGGTGAGGAGTCAGCCCATCCCGGCAGAGGCTGGGATAGATTTTTCCCTTAGGCAACACTGTAAACACGGCTTCTTCCCCTGTGACCTGGAGGGAAATCCCAGGAAGTCCAATTTCAACGACAAGAGTGAGAAAGGGCTCCTATTTGATGAGACCGTCTGAAAGAAAGAAAAATACTCTTCCCGATCTTTCCCTTGGCTAGGACTTCGTGACTACACCAGGATGAAGCCAGGATCCTCTCATCTTCTGGTGTGAAGAAGGGACAAGATACGCACCTCCTGGCACTTGGAGCCAAGATCTGGCCCCCCACAGTGGAGACCTGACAGGACACACCAAGCTAGGTACACTTTTACACATGTAAATGTTTTCGTTGACAGGACCCTTCACCTACTTTCAGAGTTTATGATTGCTCCCCAAACCTAAGGATCTCTTATAACAAAGGGAATTTTCACATTTTATTTTATCTTCTCAAACCCTCCACGGAACCTGGCCTCCGTACTCTTGATCATCCGGTTGCCTGCACACAGACTTGGCACACCGTGCTTCATTTGGCACGCCTGCAGTGGAAGTGGCTAAGCAGGAAATGCCCTTGGGATGAGAAGGCAGCTCTGCCTAGGAGAAGGTTTGACTGGTTCGAAGCAGAACCAACTGCTAGAAGCTTCCTACCCCTGAGCTCAGCTAAGCCTCCACCTCTGCTCATCTCCACAGACTAAAAACCTCTCAACCATCGCTACCGCTGGAAGTCAGAGATGGAGGAAGTGGGGAGGCGGGGCCAGAGCCGGGGCTGGGCAGGGAGGGCACGCTGCTTCTCCGCCTGGAGTCTGCGGGTCTTAGGAGATTCTCATTCCCTTCCCATGTGTGCAGCCTGGGGAGCCTGTCGAGAGAAGCCTTGGGTTTGATCTGAGACAAAATGAAATGGCGCAGTGATGCACCAAGCCAAGAATAAGAAGTGGGGGGAGGGAAGATGAGGCTTGGGTGCAAGGAGGCCCGCGAGGAGGGCTCCCCTTGACAGGCAGGAGTTTTGGGCGGGTGGGATGGGATCAGGAGGGGCTTCAGAGCCACTGCTAGGGAAGGACTTGGGATCTGTGAGTCCAAGGGTCAGGAGGTTGGGTGATGTCAGAGTACGGCAGAGAGCAGAGCTCAGTGCTTTGAGTCACAGTTCTTTGGGTTGAAGAGGGCAAAGGTGTGGGAGTCTGAGCTGTGTGCAGTAGCCTGGGTTTCCTGAGGAAGGAAGAAAGCCAGGGAGTCTGGACAAAATATGCACAGTATTGAACCAGACAGTCTGGAAGCCCAGACTCCTGCCCAGTGAAAACGACAGACTGAACTAGACTGTGTACACTTTTATTGCGATTATTCAGGCTCTATCGTAATTTTCATTGTTTCTCAATTAACAGGCACTTGAATCAACCCTACTCTTGTTTCTCCCTCAGTGAAGGACTGACCAATGAAGAAAGGGCTCCAGCCCTGTGAAGAATCCTCTAGCCTGCATTAGATCCTCCTCCGTGAGCAGAGGCCGTGTGTGTGTGTGTGTGTGTGTGTGTGTGTGTGTGTGTGTGTATGTGTGTGTGTGTGTTCATATGCATGGGTAATAAGTAATGTTGGTGGTCCTGAGCAGAACACACCTCTCCACGCACACCCGCCATCTTCCCTGGTGCCCCTGAATAGCACCAACAACTGCCTGCTCCGCAGCATCTCCTCCATGTCTCCTTGACCCTTTCTTTGAATGCATCCTCCACAGATACTAATCTGACCCCTCTATCCCACCCCCTTCCAGATTCACGCCCTTCGAAGGATGTCGCTGTCAGAAGACCCATCGCACCATGGCCTCCAGCTTTGCCCTTCAGTTCTGCTTCCAACTCTGCTTTCTGGGCTCCTCCACACCGGCTTTCCCTCTGATCTTCCATCTTGTCTCCTTCCTCTCCCTCCCTGTCCCTTCTGTCATCACCACTTTTCCTCCAGTTGCCCACATCACATGCTCTTCATGGCTTCCCATGCTAGAGCATCCCCTTCAGCCTGGCTCCCATGAGCCTCTCTTGGTCTTCAGAACACATGTCTCTGCTTGCTCTCGCACACTGAGGATGGAGAGGACTGGGTGGAAAGCTGCTTCAGTCATCCTGTATCCCTGGAAGCTAGGCTGGTCCCCAGCGTGTACTGAAAGGGAATGTGTTAAGTTTGTAAGTGAATCGGGGCACCTGGGAACTGCTCATTTACTCATTCATTCACCTAACCAAAAAGAAAGAAAATCGATAGAGCGGCCAGTGCAGTGTGCCACATACCGGGCCAGGAGCTATGTGTTCCACAGAAGATTTCAGGTTCCTGTCTTCGAGGAGCTTACACTAGGATGAAATGCATGGACGTAGATATGGTAAAAGCAGATAGATGGTAGACGTGTGGATAGATGGTGGGTGGTAGACGGATGGATGATAGACCTTCTCTAAAGATGTAATGTCTGAGGTGACCTCTGAAGCCAGAGAAGTTAGCCAGGTCAGGGAAAGGAGCAGAGAATTCTGGGGAAATGGTGCAGCATGCAGAGGCGATGGAGCTACAGAAACATTTTAAGAGATCAAAGAAGCAGCGGCTGGAGTAGGGGGGAGCGGAGGCTGCAACACCGTGGTAGGGTTGGTTCCATCCTGTCCCCCTTCACTCTCACAGTGACCATGTGGGTGGGGGTCTTTGGAGCCAGCTTTTCTACTTCCCACATGGCCATGGAGCTCCTCTGGGACCCAGACACCATGCCAGGTAGGAGGGGATAGAGGGCTCAGGCCCTGTGAACAGAGAGGACACTCAAAACCAAACCTCTCTTTCTTCTAATCCCAGTACTTGCCTTGTCCAGCAAGGCTCCAAGAATGAACCTTACAGGAGCAGAAAGCTGGGATTAGATAGACTGAACTCTCTGATGGAGAAACTACAATACCCAGGATGCTTGTGGTGTTTATTGCGTACGGTTTAATGGGTAAGCAGGGTCACTGCATACAACTGAACACAGAAGTGGGGATAAACAGGAGGCAGGGATATTACACACAGATGAACAAGGAGGCGTGTTTAGCTAATGTCTGTATGAGCCATCTCCACAGGGGAGTAGCTTTCAGGCGTAAACATTAGTGGGGAAGGAAGGCTATGGTGGGTATTTTCTACACACACACTGTCAACATCCACACGTGGACCAAGAAGGCTTTATCCTTCCTCTGAGACTCACCCCTGCTGGGAGGCAGGTGCCATTTTCCTGTGGGTCAGAGGCTTTGAAGACCTTGACACCGCTATGCCCATGTCAAACAGTATACACTCACCGAGAACTTCACTCACTCAGGGCTTCCACCGTGGCCCACAAGTCTTCGTTCTATTACAGCCCCTGCTTTCCCAGCCAGCCCTGCCTCCTTGCTTCATCCTTAAGGTTCACAAACTACCCAACAGTCAGGAGGACCCTAAGACCCATTTGTCTAAGCGTGTTGCATTTTGGGTTAAAATCAGTCAACATTCTCCCTTGGCTGAAGGTCAACTTCAGACACCCTAGCAAGACCCTTGTGTTCAGGAACCAAAGCAACGTTGTAGTCTCATCTCACATCCCTGTCTCCTGAGAACATGCACACTGGCTTCTCTACACCATTTCCTCAGCATCCAGACCCTCCTCTGGTGACCCTGGACCACCACTTCTGTCTCGGATGCTCCCTGTGTGGGGAACATCTCTGAGTCCCCACACGGGACCACCCTACCGCACCCTCTGCCTCTCGAATGACATTGCTCACAGCCTGCTGCAGTTGTCCCAGACACTGGATGCCCCCTGAGGACACAGCTCAGCGTTTTCTCTGTCCCCGGTATCAAAGGACATCAATTTGAGGTATGCTAGTGGTTAGTGTCCATAAACTGGGCTCGAGTCCAGCCAGTCAGGCAATGTTTGCTGACCAAGTAGATTAATGAGGTCCTCTGCTACTTATGGAATCTAGAATCTAGCATCGCGTCTGGCCGAGTGGTTGATCAGTAAATGTGTCTGAAATGAGATGAACAAACTCCCATCACCAAGCAACCAGGAGCTAGCTGGGAACCTTTCCTGGGAGCGTGGCAGGAGGGAGCAGACAGTGCTAGGTGTCCACTAGTGATCCCTGGGCCTCGAACAACGTGTGCAGAAAAGAACTGAATGCTGAGAAGTTCGGCTAGATGCTCACTCCTTCCTGGAGTCTCCATTCCCCAAGCAGATCCTCCATCCAAATAGACCACCCTGCTATGCTAGGGAGTTCTCTTCGCCTGATACACTTTCAAAGGCCACAGCTGGCCACCTCTCCTGCTCTGCGGCTGTGAAGCTGAGTCCAAGGAAGCTTCCCCATGCTGACAGTCTCTGGCCTCACGTCTCCTAGAGGAGTGTGCGCCATGGTCAGGACTTACAAGAGGTTCTAGCCAGACAGCCCTTACTCAGAACTCTGAGATCCATAAAGGACTTCTGAACACAGGTGGCGCTCCCCTAAAATGCTTGCCTGTGGGTGACAACCATAGTCCCTATGGCTACCCAATGCTTGCTTTCTGATAGCTCACAGTTAGAGCAGCTGCCAAGCTCTGAGCCCACTCAGCGATAACTGAGGTTGAGAGTTATAGCAACCTGAGGTGAACCTTAAGTTTTTTTTTTTTTTTAAAGATAGGATCTCAGCTGGGCAGTGGTGGCACATGCCTTTAATCCTAGCACCTGGGAGGCAGAGGCAGACGGATCTCTGTGAGTTCAAAGCCAGCCTGGTGTACAGGGTGAGAGTTCCAGGACAGCCAGACTTACAGAAGAGAGACCTTGTCTCAGAAATTCATACATGCATACATACATGCATACATACATACATACATACATACATAGGAAAAGAAAGATGGGGTCTCACTGTGTAGCCCAGGTTTGCCACAAACTCAAGATTCTGCTGTCCTCACCTCCGGAGTAGTTGGGATCCAGTTCCCATTCTTAGGTGATTTTGAATCAACTGTCAGAATTTTAATGCCTCACTGTGTGGCTACATACCCTAAGAATAGGGCAGATACAATGTTTTTTAAAAGCCTAGTTCATGTATAAATTTGAAGGCTTGTTTCTGAAATTCTTACAAATTTGAATGACTCTGGAAATCACAGAGGATTTGGCTTTTTGGATGATAGAACTGTTCGCTTGAATTCATGGAAAAGAAAATAATTCTGAGGGTCCAAGCAGACACCCTGGGAAGCATTTCCGCCGCTCTGTAACCGGATATGTGTCGGGCAAAGACTACCCAGAACTTCAGTTTCCTTCCTTCCTTCAGCTTTTTATTATCCTGTTCGAGAAAACGTGCAGCAAACATCCTCTGCACAGCGCTGGCCAGGTATTCGGCGTGGGGCGGTCAGGCAGCAGACGGGGTCCCGGCTCTCAGGAAGGCCGCACTCCCGTGTAACGCTGGGGGAGGACATCACTCGGAACGGCTTGCTGCTACTTTCTTTACCGTTCCTAGGAAAAACAACTCCTCACAGTGGAGAAAAGTGGCCTCTCTCTCATGATGAGTGCCATTACTGACAAGGGCGCATATATTCGGGAATGCACAGATGAGTTGTGATAGTTTGTTCCTGATGTTGTTTTCCTGTGAGGTATCTTTCTAAATATTCAAGAATGTGTCACATAATACCCTGTAAATCTTCTCTATGTCAGGAAACGGACAGAAAGAGACAGACAGACAGACAGACAGAGATAGAGGCAGACAGACAGAGACACAGGCGCAGGCACAGAGACAGAGACACAGGCTCAGAGACTGACACAGAGACAGAGACAGAGACACAGGCGCAGGAGCAGAGACTGACACAGAGACAGAGACACAGACACTGGCGCAGACAGACTGCATTTGCTCAATTGCTAGGGCCTTCTCTCAGAGACAGCGTTGCAGTTTGCAGTTGGTAGACATTCTCCGTTTAGCGAGAATTAAGGAAAGCAAAGGGTTCCCACGCTTCCCACAGGTCCAGATGACCAGAGAAGAAGCACAAGCTACTTCTGAGGCTCTGGACTTGGTGGCTCTGGAGCTGCAGTCCGTGTCCTGCTGGAGAGGACTTGCCCAGCTCATGCATCTGTGACAGCCAGCTGCTGTGGGAACAATGTTTGCACCGCCCCCCTCGAAGTTCACATCTTGCCTCCTGTCCCCATCCCAGAGTAATTTTATGAAGAGGTGGGGTCTCTGGAGGAGCTTGGGACATGGGTCTCCACCATCAGGATGGGGCTCAGGGCCTGTCAGTTTTCCTGTCCCTTCCACCAGAGAGCGATCCACTAATGAGTGACAACTCTCACTGACCCCACATCTGCTGGGCCTTGATCTTGGAGCTTTCCAGCCTAGAACCAACAGAGAGCAGTCAGTCGCTAAACAGCCTTGACTGAGGTAGTCTGCTTCTACAGGGGCAAAGGACGGAGGCAGCAGACCACGTGGGGCTGTGCAGAGTCTGCTTCCTCGAATCAGTGACGCCTCTCATCACTCGAAGAGTCAGAGGGTCACAGAGAAAGCATGACAGCTTCTCTGGGAAGCCAGGGAGGAGGGAAGAATTGAAGATCCGCTGTTCAGAGTTCCCAGCCTGGGTGAGGAATGGGCTCCTGTGGAAGCCCCTCTTCCTCTGCTGGCTCAGACCCAGATCCATTCACAAAGGGGAGCCAGGCTTGGCCCAGAGATCCACAGGAAGAGGCAGGCGGGGGGCTGGCTCTGCATCCAGATGCCTGGCTCACTGCACTCTGCTTGAAGCTCAGAATTCCCAACCAACAAGCAATGCAGGACATGCAAGTACCTGGCGTGGTTGTCCTCATCAGAAACAGACCCTTTAGAAGCTTTGCCAAACCATGGCTATTGCCCACCAAAGATCCCCCTAAGAGCACAATCAGCTCCTCTCTGTACGTCCCGCAGGTTATGCACGCGCCGCATAGTCCCAGGCCTCAGGTTCATTTGCTTTGTCTTGTTCATGTGTACTTCCCTAATCCTTCTTCCTTTTTAGTTTTTTTTTTAAATTTAAAAACCCTCTGAATTAGCATCTCTTCAATAGAAGTCAACCATAGTAATAAATAACACAGATTGGCCGGGAGCCCTGCTGACTCCCAGCAGACCTCTACCAAGATGACAGCCTATTCACGCGGATCACGTTTGCATGAATCTGCTACCCCCCCCCCCCCCCCGCGACCCTGCAAATTCACTCCACAGAACGCTTTGCAGTCTTTTCCCTCTTAACATGCATATGAGCCTTTCTACGCTACCAACGACTACATACTGACCCACCTCGGTGTAGCATAAAGCCAGGGGTCTTTGCTTCGTCTTGCTCTTTGTGGCGGTTACAAAGCTGATGCGGCGAGCATGCATGCATCTCTGTGCCTCTGGACGAGCTCCTTGGCTGTGCCCATCCTCTCCTACTGCTGGCATGCAGTGAAGAACAGGCTTGTACCTGTGCCTCGGTGCATGCATGTGCATGCTTCCCCAGGACGGAGTTCCAAAGGAAAGATGTGAATTAAAGGATTGGTGCATCTTCAGTTTTGAGAAATCCTGCCAACTCTAAAAGGGCCGAGCCAGTTCTCTCTCCTGCTGGCAGAAGCCGAAGCACTCAGCTGTGCTCTGGTGTCATCTTGGCTGTTACTAAAGGACATGTTTAGACACAGAGAAGACGCCATTACTGTCCTGGTCATGGGATTCCAACACTGGCCAGAATGTCCCACAAAAAGCTACCTATGAAAGCAAAAGAGAGAAAGAGATCATTTAAGGACATTGTCTGAGAAACCCCCCAGAGACACGCAGAGGCAGGACAAAGGGGGGCAGAGACAGCTGGGGAGTGACCCTGTCAAGCACTTCTCCTTTACAAAGGAGCATGGCATCTTTCCTGAGTAGGTAGTCCATCAACCCTCTCCAACATACATACCGCACGCGGCACGCGCACGGCGTTTCCCATGTCAGTTGTGAGGGTGAGAGGCTCGCTGGAGGCTCACTTACACCTCTTGGCCCTTCACGGGACTGAGCATTCATGGAATGAGCTCCTAATGCAATGATTTGGGGTCCACTGGAAACGGCATCTCTGAAGGTGAGGTCGCAGCTGTGGTCAACATTTAAAATTCTCACTTCTTTCTCTACCTGGTCCGTGCCTATTGGAACCGTGCAAGACTGCTTTGGACAGAATTTGTGGTGGTCAGGCATGATTTTTAAAAGTGTTTAGTATCCGAGTTCATTCACAGAACATTCCAAAGGAATCATCCATCTCCTCCGGTGCACAAACCACACAATGATGGGAGCTGGAGGGCAGAACGAACGGACTGATTCAGTGGACCCGTCCCCATGGAACTGGAGCAGATGGGATGGAAAGTGGGCGCTGGCCTTGCTGGCCTTGGAGGTTTCCCATGACATCTCAGCTGAGTGTCCATCCCAGAGGGACATCCATATGTCTCAGGCATGTCCTCAGACCACAGGGCCTCCCCAAGGCCTGAGGAACTGGGTGCCCCACCCCAGGTGACTCTCAGCCTGTGGGTGGATCTGTAGAGCTGTTCGGACCTTGCCTGCAGCTTGGCATTCCCAGGTAATTATTTTTCAGAAGCCACGGACACCTTGGTTGGCTTTAAGGAGCCAACTCTGATCCACTTCCCAGAACCTGAACTGCTCCTGGCCCTATGTTTGTAAGTGCCAGCTATTTTCTCTCATTACCACTTTCAATTAAGTCCTTGTTTAGAACACAAAGCTAACAGGAGAGTCCCCTCTCTGGATTCAGTTACATTGTGACTCAGGCTCTGGTTTCCTTTTCTCTCTCTCTTTCTCTCTCTCTCTTCCTCCCTCTCTCTCTTTCTACCTCCCTTCCTTTCTTTTTCTTTCTTTCTTTCTTTCTCTCTCTTTCTTTCTTTCTTTCTTTCTTTCTTTCTTTCTTTCTTTCTTTCTTTCTTTCTTTCTTTCTTTCTTTCTTTTCTTTTGGTTCTGTTAAGTGAACAATTGAAAACATCTGTGATTCAGCCCCTGGCTGTGGACCCAGGACAGAGAGGCACACACCTCCTTCCCACAATGACCATGCTATGCCATGTCACCCAGCCCATTTTCCTGCTATAATGCAATACCTGTGACAGGTTACTATGGAAGAAAAGAAGTTTGTGTCCTGCTTTGCTTTCTGTTGCTGTGATAAAACACAGATCTACACAAACTTGGGGAGGAAAGGGTTTATTTCATCTTACAGGTTATAGTTTACCATTGAGGAAAACCAGGGCAGGAACTCCAGCAGGAAGTTGAAGCAGAGACCACTAAGAAACACTGCTCCCTGGCTTATTCCCTCTGGACTGCTTGGCTACCTTTCTTCTGCAGTCAGGCCGGCTCCCTAGGGATGGCTCCTCCCGCAGTGGGCTGGGCCCTCTTACCTCTTGCTCAATTAGCAATTAAGAAAATACTACATAGACTTTGTCACAGACCATGTGGGCCTGATTTGGGCAATTCATCAGGTGAGAGTTCCTCTTCCCAGGTGACTGTAGGTTTGCGTGAAGTTCAGAGCTGACAGTTTGCATCATAATTTTGAAGGCTGACTCTGATGAGGGCATCAGAGCAGAAGGTAATACAGTGGCGGGAACCAACGTGGAAAGGACATATCACGTGTTCAAGCCCAAGACCGGGTCAGAGGGCAGGCTCAAAGACCTCAAGTGTCCCATGAGAGAGCTATACTAAATCCTTCTAAGAACAGCACCTCTGCTGGCCTAGGGGGCTGTCAGGAACCCCAACTCTTAAAGGCCTACCACCGCCCATGCCACTGTACTTGAGGTCAAACAAGTCTTTGAAGGACATGCACAAACCACAGCAGAGTAGGAGGTGTTCTCCTGACCCGGAGAACTTGAAAACACATGGCTTAGCAAGGTCTCTTTTCTCAGGAACAGCCAGAGCTTCAGGACAAAGCTCCAAGTCAATCCCCAGGGGAAATGCAGAAAAGGGGCCCTCCTGGTCTGCAGGGACCCACCGCCTGACAGCACACTTACAGATGTGTCTCTGTCACAAGGCGAAGAGAATTCGTGAGAACTAAAGCCTATCAAAGACCCACCACGTGGCTAATTGTGGCGGTTTTTTACATAGCTCCTCCAAGAAACTGTGTCAGATATGGTCTTTGTCCCTGTTTTTACTAGCGAAGAAACTAAGGCCCAAAGAAGATCAGTGACGTTACCAAGTGACACCCTAGAAATAACGGAAGGGAGATTTATGTCGATGGAGGCGGATGGATGTGGGGAAAGCCCAGAGGAGAAAAGGAATGGAAGAGTGGGAGCTGGAGTCTGCACATTAAACCCCGACTCTGCAGGCTTCTTGTGGCACCCCACCCCCACCCGCCTGTTCACATGCTCTTCTTGGAGAACTCTCCATTCCCTATAAACACACCCAGAGTGCTCACTTGAAAAGCAGACTCATTTCTCTGTATTTCTCAAATCTGGACCTGGTGGCACAGGCCTGAAATCCTGTAGTTCCCACACAGGGAGGCCAAGGCCCAAAGATCGTGAGTTCAAGAACAGCCTGGGCTGCACAGCATGGCCTGAGAAAACAAAACGAAGCTAAGATCAGCAAAATAAAGCAAAACAAAAGCCCTCTGCCACTCAACAGAAACTTCCCCGTAGCTGCTGCTGTTTCCTGCTGGCTGCAATGGGTCACTGGGAATGACCCACCTGGTCACCAGAAGGGCAAGACAGCAGGCAGAGGGTGAGCGGGCAAATGCACACGGGTCATCCTAATCTGGACATGTTCTGCCACCAGCAACAGACCTGGGCAAGTCCTTCCCTTTCTAGCAGAGCCTCAGTTGCCCTGATCGCAAAGCAAAAAAAAAAAAAAAAGAATGAGCGAGCTGCTCTCTGTGGTCCCTTCCAGTTCCCAAGCTCTCTGCTCTGTGTCAGGGAAGTGCCTCTCATAACTGCAGGCTGTGAAAGCTGCCTTGCCTCTTGTTTTTCTGCAATTGAATACTTTGATGTGACAGCATCTGCGTTTATCTTCCTCTGGGTGTTCTTGAAGTTGTACACTTAATTATCTCCATCTTTGATCAAAGCCTCCAGAAGTCTCCGGTCTCCCTTAGACCTGAACTTAGTAGCAGAGCAAATGCATCTAGGAAGACAGCAGCTGCGGGCTCCGAACCCACCCCTCCCCCAACCTCAACCGCCCACTGGCTGCTTGTCATAGAAATCCTGCTCCTGTTGGCTACTCTGGCCCGCCACCTTTTGTTTCTCCTCCAGAGGGCATTCCCGTGTCTGAGCTGAAGGAGATGGAGCGTGAAGAAGCTGAAAGATCTAACAGAAAGGAAAGGCCGGAAGTTTACAGGGAAGATGGCTAGTGCCTGCCAATGGGGTGAAGAAGTCAGACATCTGGTTGCTGGTTTGTTTCCTGCAGAAATTTAGGGCAAGGGGCCCCTAGAAGTTTGAGTTGGGGAGGGTAGAGAAGAAAGGGAGTAGGAGAGGGGATCTGAGGCCAGAATCCTGCAGTGGTGTGTGTGTGTGTGTGTGTGTGTGTGTGTGTGCGCGCGCGCGCACGCTTGCTTCAGGTTGGAAGCTACTGCTAAAAGCTGGGAAGGAGGTTTGGCACAGCATTCAAAGCCCTCGGCTTCCGGGAGTGGGCTGTGTCTGAGGCCTTTGCATGTCTGCCCTTGGCCCAAGTCCATGCTTTCAGGAGGAGCCCATGGCTTCGGTTCAAAGTCCTTCCTGATAACAGAGCAAAGTGAACCTGGAATCCTTCATCCATGGTGCAAATTGGGATAAAGGACAAGAAACCACAGTGCTGTGAGTCTATTGCCAGGCCTTTATGTCTTCTGGCCCTTAATGCTCTGCAATTTCATGTAGGGCAATGACCCACCTCTGGTGCCCACCATCCAATACTGTCAGGGATGTTAACCCCCATTACACAGAGGAAACAGGATCTGAATAGAGACATAAGCCAACCTTCACTTCAGAGCCTTGTCAGGCGCAGCCAAAGTTCAGATTTGTTCCAACGCCTGGCGTTGCCAGGACCTATGAAGAATTGTGTGGTAAATGTGGCTTTGCATCTCAGGGGCTGCTTCCAGGCTGGGAAGGAGAGTATCAGTCACCAAACCCCAGAGCCTCCCTGAAGCATCTGCCGGTGACTGCTGCTCCAGGGCATCCTGTGTCACAACAAGCCAATCCAGTTTTAGACCATTTCCTCCAAACAAGCTTCAATTAATAGCTCTTATTTTAGACGAACGATCATTGAATTGATTCTACACAAATCTTCCAGCTTTCCATTTTTTATTGTTTTCATAATATCTGGAGAGATGGTTTCATGTTTAAAACTTCATACAGAAGGGATGTGCTATTGATCTCCCTTACTTCCTGTCTTCTGAGTACAGCGTGCACAGCGTCTGTTGGGAGCTGTGCCTGATTGCCTAGGTTATGGCACTAAGCTAAGCAATGGGAACTTTGACTTCATGTTGCGGGTAACTGGCTATATATAAGAAAACACATTTGAAACTACAGTGATGTTCCTTCATGAATGGCAAGGGAAGACATGTCTTATAGAAAAAAAAGTTGACAGGAAGACCCATGCTCCCGATGGAGAGAGAATCAAAGAGACCTTTAACCAGGACCAAGGAGCGTTGGAAGGGTCACAGCTAAGACCCTGTGTCAGGCAATACCATAATCTGGACCAGAAAACCAAGTGGCCTGAGCTCCTGGGAGGGGGGTTGGGGGTGGAGGTGGGGGTGGGGGTGGGGGTCACAAGTGCCTTGAGCCATCTGCGTGTTCACCAGCAGTCTCAGTTTCCCTCAGCTGTAAAATACAGAAAATGGTACCAGCTTCACTGGGCAGTCAGAATAATCAAGGCCTGGTCCAGTTAAAAACAAAACAAACAAACAAAAAAAAAAAAAACAAAAAACAATGGAGCCAAGAGGCACAAATATGCTCTTAAATCCCATTTGTTTCTTCTGAGGAAGTGGTCCCTCCCCAGTGGCAGGTGGGGCGCTTGGTAACACCGGGGAACAACACCATCCATGCAAGGACTCTGCAGTGTTGGTCAGAAGACTTTCCCAGTCGGTGGTGCCAGTCTAGCTTCTGTGAAAGAAAAGGCGGTCCCCTGAGTGCACAGTGAAGGCTGGCCTGTTCACTCCGGTGTCTGCGCTTGGGGAGACGGGAAGGCTCAAGGGTTCCCTCCACCGAAAGCACTGTTTCTCAAGCTCATCCCTTCTTGAGCAGTAGGTAATACAAACGTGTCTGCCTTCCGGGTCACTAAGGACTGGCATATTTACGTCATGTTTTACATTTTACCACACCTTCAGAAGGAAGCGTGTCTGCAGTCCTGATGACCCTGGGGATAGACCCGCCAGGTTTTAACACACCCCAGTTTGGCTACATTCACACCGCTCAGCAGCTGGCAGGACCCGGGGTTAACGCCTGCGTCCGTGACCTGAGTCCATTTCACTTATGGAATGAACATCTGTATTCTTGAAGAGGTTGTCTGCCTTGTATATCATTATGTACCCGGCGTCTAGAACGAGGCCTGGCCTGTAGCAAGCCGTCAGTAGCGATGAGTGCAATCGATTGACTATTGAAACATATTTTACGGATGGGCCCTGAGGCTCAGCCAAGTTGACTGACACAGACTTATCCAGGTATTAAAGAGCTGAGACAGCAAAATGGAACCCTCGGCTTTCCCGTGAGGACTCTTGCTGGGTACCGTCCCTCTTCGGGTGGCATAAATTAACACACCACAAAAGGCTGCCTGATGGTGCGTGCTCATTAACTCAGAGGTTTTTTTTCAAACAAAGAAAACTAGAAATGATAACATAAGAAGACAGGGGATAAAACATCAAGAGAAAAGTGGAGGGAGGGACTAGAAGCCTGGGGCCCACAGAGATTGGTTGGTGAGAGTGATTGCCGGGTAACCGGGGTGCCTGTTAGCGTACCAAAGCCCAAGCTGGCCTCCAGCCTGTCTCAGTATCACAACTACCCATGGTTCTTAGCGCCCCTCATTCGCCCCCAGTCATGGGGCCTCTCTTCCCCCAGCTTCTCTTTCCCATAAAACTCTGGACTTTTCGCCCGCCCCCCGCCCCGCTCTCTTGATTCCCTCTCTCCTGATCAACTCCTTCTCTTCCTCTCTCACCCCACCCCCACCTTCTCATGGCCCAGTCTGTGGCCATGCTCAGTCCACTGCTTTCTCTGTTCTGGACCCTTCCAGATGCCTCAAGCTGTTCTTTCTCACATCTACCATTTCTACAATTAAAAACCTTCCTCTCCACCATACGTTGGGGCAGTTATGCCCTCAGTTCATACATCTAGTGCTGAAAACCCCAGTTTATACAGTGAGGTCTCGGGTGTGAACAACCCCGCACCCCAGTGTCACAGCTCCTGATACTGTGTACCACGACACTTGATGGATATTGGAGGGAAATCCAAAGCCAGGTAGGACATGCCACAGACTGGAAGTTGGTGGCCCGGAGAGACTGCATAGCTTATCTGGGCACAACGAAGTATATTAAGCATTTTTTAAAAACAAAAACCATTCACTGTATACAGTCTGTTAGGACGTGAGCCCAGTAAATATGCACTACTGCTTAGAATGTTTCTGTTAAAAATAATTCAGGTGGGAGGGGGAAAACAATTAAGACATAGACAATAATGCTTATTTCTAAGGGCAGGTCAAGTCTATGAAATATCGGTATTAAACATACGTACTGCCGGGCTCTATACTAAATACTTTCCTTAAAATTTAATTTTTAAAATATTTATTTATTTAGTGCCCACACTGGTGAGAGACAGGGAGAGAGGCCATGGCCCTGTGGTAAAGGTGGAGAATTCCCAAGATGGACAGCTTCTTCCTCACCCTTCTGACAGGAGGCAAAAGCCCAGCAGCTTAAAGCAAAGGTTTTGTGGACTCGTCTCCCACCGGTAGGCCTCCTGCAGACAGACTGGCTCAGCAAGTCCAAGGGCCTGTTGCACAGTAGCTCTGGGCTAATCAACAACCCTGTCTTCAAACTGACCAACCCCAAATTAGCCAAAGAAAATTCTTCAGAGGCCTTAAAACCCCAGGCCCCAAGAAGAGACTGGGTTTTGGGGTTTATTTCCCATCTGCTTCACAGAGGCTACTTTTGTCTGTGTGTCTGCTGCACGCGTGGGTTTCCTCACGCTCTCCTCAGCTCCCGATTCTGTCCGTGATGCGTGAGGTTTCTCCGCTGCTACCTGTTGCACTTCACATTTTTCCTGCCTTTTGATTCTTTAACCAGCAGAGAAAATGAACCTGATGAAGACCCCAGACTATATCATTTTGGGAATCGTCCTGGATTCCTCCCGTAGATGATGTCACTAACAGGCATGTGCCACGCGTATGTGGAGATGAGAGGAAAGCTTGCAGTAATTGCTTCTCTACTGCTTCTTCATGGGTACCAGGGACTGAACTCAGTCATGAGATGTGGCAGCAAGGGTTCTCGCTGGCTGAGCCATCTTGCTGGCCCCTAAGCATGAAGCCCCTAGCCACGAAGTAGTCCTTTTTATTGTACAGATTTTACAGGAGCCGAGGGCTCAATAGGACCAGGAACCTTGCTCGAAGGCACGCAGGGAGCTGTGGAGCTCAGACTCCCCTGCTACTAGAGAGCAGGCTCTTGAAACAGCGGCCCTAGGAGTTTTGTGTGTGAGTCCTACATCAGGGTGGCGGCCGATTACGAGGATGCAGAAGCGTGTGCGTTCTATACAGACATGTGCCTTCCCACTCATCCCTGCATCCAACACTCACAGGTGTCCATTCATGACCTCCCCAGCTCCTGGCTGCACATTTGCACCCCTCTTCCCAAATGAGAAGCCTCTCATACCAGCTTCCCTACTGTGGCAACTCCCAGCTGCCTTCTTGTGACCTAGTGGGGAGAAAGGTCTTTCTTCACTTGGTTATCTGTGACGGCGGGGAGTTAAATACATATTGTACACGCTGGCCTCAGACTTGAGATTCGCCTGCCTCTATCTACCTCCCCAGTGTTGGGGCTATAGGTTTGACTGGCTTGACTTCGATTAGAATCCTTCTAATGTGCCCTATAACCTCAGTTAACGGTACTCCCCAGTCAGCATATCTAGCTAGCTTGCACAAAGCAACATGAAAATGGAAAGACAGTTTTTCCTTCAGAGACTCAAGATGGCATTGGGACACCTGAGTCATGACATCTTCCGGGACTCCATTTTGCTGTGTGTCTTTTTGGTGGCTCGTAGTAGCATTTCAAAATGGATTGCCATTAGCTCTCTAAAAAGAAAGGTAGGCAGGTAGATTTTGAGGTTTTTCTAATTTAGCTACTGGCTTTATATCTTTGAGATGTAGCCCTGGTCGGGAGTACATCTTAGAGGGTGTTAGACTGAGCTGAAGAGATGGCTCAGTGGTTAAGAGCACTGGCTGCTCTTCCAGAGGTCCTGAGTTCAATCCTCAGCACCACATGGCTCACAACCATCTATAATGGGGTCCCATGCCCTCTGCTGGCATTGAGGTATACATGCAGACAGAATGCTCATACATTAAATAAATAAATAAAACATTTGTTTAAAAAAAAGGTGTCTGAGGCCCAGAAAAGAAACAGCCTCTTTCAGACTGGAGGGGGCTTTGCTTCTGTCTCAACCAAGATAGGAGAGGTGCCAGCCCTGTTACCTGGGATGAGGATTGACCTTTCTGAGCTCCAAAGACCATATTGTAAGCTCATCAGGAAGGCCCATGGAGTAAAAGCCCTAAGTAAAAGTAAACCCTGAATACAAGCTTTAGTTATGATTTATTAGTCTCACTGGGATGACAAACAGAACAAGTCCGTGGGTTCTCATCAGGTGACTGAGGGAAATGACACAAGGTGGAACTATCAAGGGGGCCATGATGGCCTGATGGCCAGCAACGGCCGCTCAGGGGAAGAGGAGTTAAAGCTGAACCACCATGGATCAAGGACTCTGTCCAACAGGAAGGGGCAGCATCTTCAAACTGCTTTGCAAGCCCCAGCTCAAGCAAAAGCAGCAAAGCATCAGGAGTATTAAAAAGCAGAGTTTATATCCCAGAACAGACCTAACTTTGAAAGGTTAATAAAGTTAAATGTTTTCAAAAAATTCATCAGTCATTTGAGTCTTTTACAATTTGTTATTTTTGCTCTGGTTCATATTTAGGGATATCTGTCTTTAAAATATTTCTTAAAGGTTCGTTTTTGTTTTGTTTATGAGTGTTTCGCTTGCGTGTATGTTAAGTACATTGTGTGTATGCAGTGCCCACTGGGGCCAGAAGATGGCGCTGGATCTCTGGAACTATAGTTCTACAGTTGTGAGCTGCCATGTGTGTGTGCTGGGAACCGAACTTGGGTCCTCTGGAAGAACAGCAAGTACTCTTAACTGCTGAGTCACCTCTCCAGACCTCCTTCCTCCCTTCCTCCCTTCCTTTCTCCTTTTTCTTTTTTTTTCTTTCTTTTTCTTTTCCTTTTTTGGGGAGAGGTTCAAGACAGGTTTTCCTTGTTGCTCCTAGGCTGGCCTTGAACTCACAGAGATCCACTCACCTCTGCCTCTGAGTGCTGGGGTTAAAGGCGTGTGCCACCACTGCCCAGCACCTCTTTATTATTTTTTTAAGGTTCTTTGTATATTACATATTTTAGTTCTGCATTATGTCTATTTTCTGAATTTGGAATTTACCTCAATTGGGGGGGGGTGATTGAGACAGGGTCTCAGTGTAGTTTAAGCTGGCCTAGAACTTGCTATATAGCACGAACTCACCTTCAATTCTCAGCAATGCGCCTGCCTCTGCTTCCCAAGTGCTGGGCTTACAGGTGTGAGCTACAGCACCAGGCAATATATCTTAATTTTGTGAAGCTCCTTGAATTTCGAAAATTAATATCCCCAAGTCTCTGTGATACACACACGCACACACACACACACATGTCTGTTCATGTGTGTGTCTGTGTTGTGATATATGTATGTGTGGTTTTATGACTTAGTGTCGTTTTTAAAGATTTTTAAATTTCATTTTATGTATGTTAGTGAGAGAGAGAGACGTATGCATTGTAACAGTTTTCTGAGATTTTCTTCTGCGTCTTGCTACCATCATTTCACTCTTCTGCCCTTCCTCTGAGAGTCCCAGGTGCAATGTGTGAGCATGTGTTCCTATGGAAGGTGCTGTCTTTTCTGCAGGAAGCAGACAGTGTTGGGAGCACAGCTCATTTCCCTAGGGTTTTACTGTCACTTTCTTGTCCCACCTGTCTCTGCACAGAGAGAACTCCTGGGCAGATGTGTGGGTTTCCCAGCCCCACTCCCGATTAATCAAGAGCAGAGCAAGTGGCCGGACCGATGCATGACCCAGCTGTCAATGGCAGCAGGGACAGACCTCATGTTCCGAGCACAGCTTTTTCTTCAGACAGACTCTTTGAGCCTCACCATGAAACCTATGGAAACGCAGGGCTTTGAGTGAAGGGAGGGGCAGGGGCCTCTGTTCCAGGCCCTGGCTGCCCGACGGCAGAGCGGAAGAGGAAGTCCATCAGCAGCTGCGGCGGACACATCCTCTCTCTAACCATCAAAGCACTGACGGTAGGCCTCTGAAATGCTGCTGCTCAGCATGGCTTCTCTGTCTGCCCTTGAACTCTCTGTCTGCCTCCTTTCTGGGAACCGCAGTCTTTGAGTGGGTGTAGAAACACATGCCAGCAATAAGTAGGAAATGACATTCCTCAGAGTGCCTCAAAAACAAACAACCCCCCCAATACCAAAACCACCAGCCTTCTAAGGCTCTGAAATAGCCTGATCTTACAGCAGTTCTAGAATAGTCCAGAGGGCCAAGCACTGAGGTTTGCTGAAGATTCTTTCCAGGAAGCAGGGATATCTGTCACATGGGTAACACACTGTGTCAATAGTTTTCTTCATTTGGTTCAGTGTTCTGTTCGGTAGAAATTCTTCCCAAATTCAGTTCATAGGTATTTTCTATGCATTTTCCATCTTGAGCCTTTTCTGCACCTTCAGGAATGTACGCAAGCAATTGCAATGGGGTAAGAGTCAGCGCGAGGCTGCTCACTCAGATTGCAGGCTGCAGGTTCCTGAGAGTACCCCTGATTCAGCCAGAGCTCGTGGGGAGCACAGACACTGCTCCTACTGGGCTGTGGAAGGCGCACTATGTATCTCAAGTTTTACACTTCACCTTTTAGGAATCTGACAGTTCACAAGACCCTTATTGATATCATTAGAATAAATATTAAGGATGTGTGCTGAGATCTTTTTACCCAGAGGAGGAGCCATGATCACAGCAACAGGGAGACAAAGTGCTCTGTGAGATCAGCACACTCGGTGTCTGACCCAGGAGGCTTAGTGCCACCCCATCCCTCCTCCTCCTGCTCCCTGGGCCCAGGCGCCCATCCCTGGGAAGCGGGCAGCTGGGGAGCATCTCCCCAGACCTGGACCAGCCCAGCCTGGCTCCTTCCCTAGAAGGGCCAGGGGTGAACATCCGTTTTTTTCCAGGTTGCTGCAGCTATGATCTTGCTGGGGTACAGTTTATTTAGGGTTCCCACAACATGAGCCATTAGCTAAGGCACATCATAATTGTTGGGGGTGTAATATGCCCCATTGTTCCCCCTCTCCTCAAAGGAAGGACACAGCCTCCTGGGGCCACTTGAACTTCCAGAAGGGTCAGAACCACCAACAGCTTTACAAAGAATGGCTCCCTATACCAGGCGCGCTCAGAGTGGGGCTGAGGAAAATATGACAGGATATGGTATTCTTCAACTTAAGTCTGTTATGAAGAAAAAGTTCTCAAAGGCTTTGTTAAGATATGCAAGCTTGAACCCAGGATACTTCCACAATGTTCCCCACATTCTTCCTTGCCTTAGGACAGCGCCGGAAGAACTGCCAGGACAAGGACACTGGTAAGAAGAAGGCAGTCATGCCAGGCTGACTGAACGCAGAGTTCAGTGGGGCGCGGGAAGCATCTGGAAGCAGAGAGCAAAAGGATGAAGCTTCCAAGAGGAGGAAGCCACTGGGGGGATTCTGCTCCAGGGAGGAGCCCCTTGTGTGCGTGCACGCACATGCGTGAGCAGGAGTGTGTTTATGACCTAGTGAGGTTTTAAAAAAGATTTTTAAATTTAATTTTATGTGTGTTAGTATTTTGCCTGCGCATGTGCACTATGTGTGCCTGGTACCTGTGGAGGTCAGAAGAGGGCATCAGATGCCCTGGAACCGAAGTTAGGGATGGTGCAAGCCACCTTGTGGGTCCTCTGCGAGAGCAACAAGCCCACTTAACTGCTGAGAGACCTCTCCAGCCCAACTAGTACATTTCTTACATTATAAAAAATGTTAATCTGGGGCTAGGGATGAGGCTCAGTTGGTAGCGTGCTTGCTTAGCTTGTACAAAGTCCTGGGTTTGCTCCCGGAACCACATAAATTAATAGGCCTCTAATTCCAGCACTGGGGAGGTTGGGGCTGGAGGGTCAGGAGTTTTCAGGTTATTCTGTCAAAAACAAAACAAAACAAAAACACCCTCAGGATAAAAATTGAAGCAATAAAGAAAAAAGATCAGGTAGGATGGTGACAGAAAGCTCCATACATACATAAGATCAAATTAGGTCTTTTATGTAGAAGGAGGTGCAAATGTTTCCCCAAGACATTAACTTTCATAAGGTATTCAAAATGATAAACAGTTTTCAACAGCTCCTCTAAGTCCCCCTCCCCCCCCCTTGTCTTTCTTTTAAGTAAAACACTCTCAAGGCAGCAGAAAAAATGCGAAGCCATCAAAGCAAGTTGAAGGGAGCGGAGAGCAGGTGAGGCCTCCTCTTCGCTGTGCATCCATTGGTGAGACGGAACTATATGTGCTTTGAAATTTCATTTGTTTTTCTATTAACACTGTACTTCAGGTCTTCACCTACTGCTGTCTCAAAATTAGTGACATCGCGGAGAGCTGCATTTGATGGATCTCTAAATTTGTGATGTGTTACTTGCATACAGTCTGTGTGAGGGTGTCAGATGCCCTGGAACTAGAGCTACAGACAGTCGCGAGCTGCCACGTGGGTGCTGGGAATTGAACCCAGGTCCTCTGGAAGAGCAATCTGTGCTCTTAAATGTCCAAGTCATTTCTCCAGCTTGTGTTCCACTTTTTAAAAAATTATTTATCGTCGTTGTTCTTTTCCTTTTTGTTTTTGATAATGATCAAAGCAACTAAAACCATCCCTGTGTGTTGTCTTAGCTTGAGTGTGGGACCTGTAGGATAAGCAGCTGGGAGTGAAGGGCGTGAGCTAAGGGGGATTTCAGGGTAGCGCCCTGAGCCTTGCCAGTGGTCCAAGAGGCAAGTGTGGGCGGAGCCAGGAAGTCCTCCGCCTTCATCCTTTTGTTCAAGGACTCTTCACCAGTGGGGCTTCACCACCGGTGCTAGATGCTTTGCTGACCCCAGAAGGCAGCTCATGCGACGGAGTACGCAGAGGAAGTGAGGTGGGAGTTCCGAGGTGACGCAGATCACAAAGGTGTTGATCCTCTTTCCACCAATGGGCAGCAGCTGCCAGACTTGGCAACCCGTGCGGCTCCCACTAAGAGCCAGGCTGGCTGTGGGAGGTGGAAGTTGAAGTCCATCTGGTCCTGACCTTGTGTTTGTTGAGAGCTGGTTCATGAGTACACAGACCTGCTTCTGCCACTCGTCCGGGGCAGCGATCCAGAGGCTCCTGTAGCTGACAAGATCCACGGTGCTGAGAGCAAGCAGTGAGGGTTCAAAGGGGCCAAGGTAGTAGCTGCCATGGTGGCTAATGGAACTCACCGTGGCTAAGAGGAAGAAATCAGAAGTCTGCTGATGTTTCTTCTCTTGGGTGGACACATGCTGCTCCCTGGCTGCCCAGAAAACCCCTTTCTTTGGGAGAGATTCCTTCATTCTATATGTCTTTGAAGGAGAGAATCCCCGTGACCAGCTTAAATGAGGAATACTGTCAGCCTTACTTCTACATGTGACACCAGGCAGTGGCACATGGGCTTAGCAAGAATCAGTGGCTCCTCACTGTCACAAGGGCTGATTCTAGAGCTCAACAGCAGCACTGTGCATCCGCCTAAGAGGACCATCAACGGCATCGTCAACAGTCCGGTTAGAGGTCTCTTCATTAACGATAAAGAGAAGATAGTATATTGCCAGGCATGGTGGCACACGCCCACGATCCTGGCACTTGGGAGGTGGGTGCAGTTCAAGGTCATGGTGTACTGCACACCCAGTTTGAGGTCAGGCTTCAGCTACATGAGACCCTGACTCTTACACACACACACACACACACACACACACACACACACACAACGTAAAAGAAGAGGCTATTTAGTAAAAATGACAGTGTTTCCAAGGGAAGTAATGTCAGTCATTAAGTATGGCAGTCATTAAGAAAAACAAAACAACAACAAGATGGGAATCTATGGAAATCAGAATGGAGGTTCCCCAAAACACTACAAAAAGGAGCACCGTGTGAGCCAGCTCTAGACTCCTGTGTATTATTCTAAAGTCTCCAAGGGAGCACAGAGACACTTGCACGTCAGAGTTGATGGCGGCAGTGAACTAAGTTCAGATACCAGTCTGGGCACCCACCAACAGTGTGTGCGTGTGCCTGTGTGTCTGAGTGTGTGTGTGTGAGTGACAGCTGGACACTCACCAACAGAGTGTGTGTGTGCCTGTGCCTGTGTGTGTGTGAGTGTGTGTGACAGCCTGGGCACCCACCAACAGTGTGTGTGTGTGTGTGTGTGCCTATGTGTGTGTGAGTGTCTGTGTAACAGCCTGGATACCCACCAATAGTGTGCGCGTGTCTGTGTTCGTGTCTGTGTGCGCGCGCGCGTGTGCGTGTGTGTGTGTGTATGTGTACAACAGCAATAATCAGATGAAAAGAAGCCATGAATTCGAGACAGAGTACGGGAAGACAAAAGAGGGGTTGGAAGGGGGATATGGGAGAGAGGAAATTATATAGTTATATTTTAATGAACTAGCAAAAATACATAGCTGAATTCACAGGATATATAGCAAAATCTTAACATAAACTACAAGCAACAGTTCTTTTGATTGCTGTTGTTTTCCTTACTATTGAGCCCAAGCTGGATGGTGCTATGTAGCCCAGGCTAGCCTGTAACTTCAGCAATCCTCTTGGTTTAGCCTCCTAAATGCTGGTGACAACTTTTTTTTTTTTTTTTTTGAGACAGTGTCTCACTATGTAGCCAAGGCTGGCCTTGAATCTGGGCTCTTCCTGCCTCTGACTCCTGAGTCCTGGGATTGCAGGTGTGCCCGCCATACATGGCTTCTGGAAGAGTAAAGTTCTACTTGAGGGCGGGAGGGAAGGAGAAGTTTTGTGCCCCTTACTATTTTTATCTGTGTTTGTCAGCTGGGACCTCTTCAGGGAGTGACCTCTCACTGTCCATGTTCTAGAAAGTGAGTCTGACCCAGTAGTTTAGACAAGGCTGACCGGAGCCGTTGGGCAGCTCTGTTCCTTGGGTAGTTGGCCAAGGCTAGGCAGAGGACCTAAGTGAGACACTCAGAATCTACATCTCTTTGGGGTCCTTTTGTCTGAAACAGCATGAGGCCATCCTTACCCTGGGATGAAATCTTCCTATCAGGTAGGTCAGGTAGGAAGAGAGAAGGGGAGAGAACGGGGTGCACGGAAACAAAGACAGGGGTCCCTAAAGGACATGGGGACAGTTGGAGCCCTCTACCCTGCCTGCTTGTTCCTCTGAGCCTCCTGTTGTCTGGGCTCACACGTTTTCCCCTCCTGTCTCAGCCAAAGAAGCTACTTCTGCCTCTGCTGGCTAGAAACATCCAGAAGGAGGCAGCAATCTGGACCCAGATGTGTAGGCTCAGTGCTGAGCCATGGCCTCGGGGGGGGGGGGCGTGCTCTCCCGGAGGACGCCTTCCTTGGCTAAGACCCCCCCAGGGGGAGGGGGCATTTATGACTCCTCCCCTTCCCACCATCCTGGACGTTCTTGCTTTGCCCCCTTCAGCACTAAATCCTCACCCGCACTTCCAAAAGCGCTTCCTATCCCGGGATGGCCAACGCTCACTCCCTCAAGGTCTGGCTCCGCCCCACCCCACCCCGCAAGGCCCGAACTGTCTTGCTACAGGCACAGCACTCTCTTCTGTGACCTCCAACATACTGAACTTTGACCTCAGCCCAGGGTCCTTCACCTAGGCTTTCCCCACTGCTTGGACAGCTCTTTATTTTGAGACTTCCTCTTTCCTTTCTCAGGGCTGACTATTTCATGTGTCACCCTGGACGTTAGTCATGCTAACCCCTCTTCCTATGACCTTGACTCTCCCATCTAGGCTCTGACATCATTTTGCTTCTTTCTGTAATTATACATTTAATGTTGTTTTCTTTCCCTAGTCTACAAATGCTCTGGGGCAGGGTCTGTTTTTTTACGGCTTTATCCCTGGGTTGCCCTTACTGAATTGCCCAGGAATAAGGCATCTGCAACTGGCAGTCTTTGGTTTACGGAAAGGCTCCTGGATGCAGCAGTAGGGTGCTCTTTTTAGCAACAGGGCATCTTCTCGGATGCCAAGGAGATGCTGCAGAGAAGGATGGCCTCACTTTGACTTCAGCATAACAAAGGAAGCAGAGACAGCAGGTGTTCTGGAAGCCTCCACAGTCAGCAGAACAGGTGCACAGCACCGGCTGGGGACTCGGATTCTTGTCACAGTTTCACACCCCCTATGGGGTGTTTCAGGCTACTGCAACAGAAGATTAGCTAGGAAATCCAGGGCACAAGCTAATTGGTCACAGCTTGAGGACAGCTTCTGTGGAATTCAGGGGAGGTATCAGAAACATTAGGCGGCACAGCTGGAGGTGTTGCAGAGGAAGTCGCTGTGTGTCCGCAGCAGACCTGTGGATCAGGGGGATGAGTAATGGTTTCCAAGGTAACTCTACAAGCATCTTCACGTTGCACTCACCATACAGAGCGACTTTAGAGCAAGGGTTTGAAGCCAGCAGACCTAGGTTTGGGTCAGGCTCTATCACTTACAACCTGTGCTTTGACTTGGATATGGATTGTCCCTCTAAAGCTCTCGTGTTGGAAAACTGGTCCCCACTTGATAGCTACAGATGCCGAGAGATGACTGGGTTCTGAGAGCTCCAATCTGATAGGTGGGTTAGTTGTCCCTTGATAGAATCAGTAACAGTGGCGTTATGGGGGGTGGGGCCTACTTGGAGAAAGGAGGCTAAAGGAAACATAGTCTCTAAAACACAGCCTGTCTCATGTCTCAGTTCCTTCCCAGGTCCTGCCCCCTGCTCTGCTCCCAGGATCTTCCTGCCTTTAAATGATTCCTCTCAGGTATTGCCATTGAGACAAGGGGAGAAAAAAAAAACAAAGAATGAATAACATATTGAACCCCAAGGGTTTTTTCTTTTGAAAATGAGGCATAGTCTTAAAAATTGAATGAATGATGGGCATTACACTTCACAATCAGTACAGATAGCGCAACGCCTGGTCCCTAATGAGCACCCAGGGCCTGCCAGCTACTTGACTCAGTGAGCCAGACACAATGCTGTCTGGTATAACCAATATCAGAAGGTAGCTGTCACTCTTCCAGGCGATAGTCCACTGTTTCTAAGCCCTGACAATGAGCCAATCAGAGGAAGCTAAGAATTAAGTCCCAAGCGGTGGGGTCTCTGAGAGGTGATGGGAAGAAGCCTGTGGGACTGGGGTGTGATTAGAACAGGGACTGTGGTCCAGGATTGTTTGGCAGAGAAGGGAATCTGGGCATTGGCTAGGTATAGTTAACCACCAAGATTCAGCTCCACTGAAAATAGCGGGCAGGAACTGAGCTACATCCTGTGGGGGTTCTAAACCACCAGCTCTAGTGCTTACTCGGTGGCTATCGGCTTTGAACGCTCACTGGCATGATCAGAGTCATCTTCTGCCTCTGCCTCCTTTTCTGGATCCTTGGAAGCTTATTTTCTAAGCAAGAATCATCAAGGTTCCTCGTGGGCCTGTCATGGACACCCACGCAATTAGGGTGGGGATGGAGTGACAGCCTTTGCTCCTCCTTAGCAGCAAAGCAGCCAGCCAATCACCCTTGCCTGTCATCTCCACCCAGCTTGAGACCTCAGGGACCCTGCACATTTGTCCAGTTCCTGCTCTCTGGCTGAGAGACTGTGGTCAGAGACTTGAGGACTGGATACTCTTCCCATACCCAGCTAACTCCCACTCAGGAAATGGCCAGTCTCTATTTTGAGCAGAGCAAAGTGCTACACCTTCCTGAGCCAGGCCACCTCCCCTGCCCACACCGCACACCAGCTGTGTGTAGACAATGACCTCTCAGCTCCTCCTTCAAAGCCAGCAGGACAACTCAAGTTGCCCAGATCCTCTGAACCTTCAAAAAGTAAATCTCATTTTCTTTCTTCCTTATAATGTGCTATATATAGCTTTCTGCACAATAGCTAACCTTGGAGGGCTGACCACTTGGGCAGGCTTGACCATTGTCACAACACCCACCCACATGCATCCAGAGGCCTGCAGCCACCCAGTTGAGAGCTGCCCGCCAGGAGGGGCCCCATCCTAGGGAGAAGAGGAAACAGGTCCAGCCATTTTAAGTTCCACATGTCTAGGCTCTGTCCTTTCCTTGCTGTGCACTTTGGACAGCAGACTTGAGACTGCTGAGCCTCCTTCTGTTAAAATGGTATGAACTGTTGTAAGTACTAAGAGGGTCACTGTATCTGTTTGCCAAGAATCTGATAAAAGCTGTGGATGTTGTCTCAGAAATACTTGCTGTTTGTTACAGCAGATGTTTGAGTAATTGAGAAAGGTTTCAATTCTCTGTCTCCTATGAACACACACACACATATAAACATGGACAAATACACAAATGCGCACACATGCACACACATACAACATTCACACACATAGACACACACTCACAAACACATACACAAACATGCACACATACATACACACACACACACAAGTAACACATACCCTATGCTGGAAAAGCTTTTTGTTCATCATTTATTTCAGATAATTTTTTTTGGTATCTTATATTATGTGTATATGTCTGTGGGTATGTGCATGTGAGTACAGGTACTCGTGGAGGCCACAAGGGGGCATCGGATTCCCTGGAGCTAGAGTTACAGGTGCTTGTGAGCCAAATGACATGGGTGCTGGGAACTGAAGTAGGGTCCTCTGGAAGAGCAGTGAGTGCTTTCAGTCACTGAGCCATCTCTCCAGCCCCTTTGCTCCTCACCTTGAAGCTCAGCTGAAGTCCAACCACTAAGCTCATCCGTACTTTGTGCAGTCCAAGACTACACACGGAGCCCCAGCATGGAATCTGTTTAAAGAACATTGCAGTAGAGTTGGCAGACAGCGAACTGTACCTGGTCGAGCTTGATGTTCATCTAGACCCTTGAAACTATCACAATTTGGGGCTGGTGAGATGGCTCAGGAGTGGAGCAAGCACACTGCTATTTCAGAGGACCCAAGTTCAGTTCCCAGCACCTAAGTTGGATGGCAAACCCCTGTCACCTCTGACTTCTTTTCTTTTTTTAAAAAAAAGAAAATACCACAATCAAGATAGCCAACACTCCAAAAGACCTTCTCTCTGCCTCTTTGTAACACCAGTCCCTACCTCCCTCTCTGCTCCCGTCAGTCCCAGGCACCTTTGTTCTGTTTCATCTTCTTGCAGAATACACCAGTTTTAGAGTATTTTGTGTCAATGGAGCCAGATAGTAGTACTGTCTTCCCTGGGCTTCTTCCTCTCAGTGTAATTATTTTGAGATTCGTTGGTGTGGATGCAAGCCTCTGTTGCTAAAATTTACCTAAGGCCATATGACCCTGGGCATGTTCTTTCTTGTCTGCTGCTAAGATTTCTCCCCAGGGAGAAACAACATCTATGTCACTTCCTAAGAAACCCAGGTATGATTCCACCAGAGTTCACCCTGGGGAACCAGTGAATTTACTAAACTTACTTACAGCTCCCAGCAGGATCTGGGTGGCCTTAAAACCACAGTGGAAGGCTTGCATCCAGCGTGGATGATGACTGCCAGTGCATGCGACCCCTCCTTAGTCCTTCAAAGCTGACTTACTTCTAAGTCCCCCACCCTGAGGCCATGGTTAGAAGGAGTGGCTGGATACTTAGCTGAGGACCCCGTGAGCCTCCCATCCTTCTGTGAGGAAGCCCAGCTGTGAGCAGGCCCAGCTAAACACATGAAGACGGCGGCAGTCTGGCTCCCGGGGCAGTTCTGCAGAACAGTCTCAATCTGTCATTCCCCTTTCTATGCACTGTTTCTCAAGCTGTTTGTGAACATTCGGTTGTTTTCAGCTCAGGGGTTATCATAACTGAAAGTGGAACTTAGATACTTAGCTATTGCAGCTTACAAAAGAAAGCATTTGATCAGGGACTTGCCTACAGCTTCAGAGGGTGGGCCAGTCCTTGGCCATCATGACAAGGAGCATGGCAGCAGGCAGGTGTGGCTCTGGGGCACCAGGTAAGAGCTTACAACCTGATCCACACATTGGAGGCAGAGAGAGGGGGGGAGGAAGGAGACGGGGGCTTGGTGTGGGCTTTGGAAACCTCAAAGCCTGCCACCAGGGACATACCTTCTCCAACAAGGCCACACCTTCTAATCCTTCCCAAGCAGTTCCCCTCACTAGGAACCAAACATTTGAATGTATGAGCCTTTGGGTTCCATTCTCATTCAGATCACCACAGGGTGCTAAGAATATTCACATGTGAGATTTAATTTTATGTATACTTCAGTTTTAAAAATATTTTTTCGTGAAAGTTTTGCCTTCATGCATGCACACCACCTGCATGCCTGATGCCCCCAGAAGAGGGTGTCAGTTCCCCTGGACCTGGAATTATGATAGTTGTGAGGCATCATGTGGGTGCTGGGAACCAAACCGGGGTCCTCTGCAAGAGTGACAAGTGCTCTTAACACCCAAGCCAACTCGTAAGCCCTTTTGAGTAAGTATCTTGTTGTGGGATGGCTGGATCACGTGGTAGTGTGTGTTCGGCTTTTTAAGGATCTGCCCTACTGTGTTAATACAAGGTGGAGGCACCAGGAGACACCGAGTAACCCCCCCTACCCCTCCCACACACTGTCTGGGGAGGGGGGCGGCAGGGGCAGGGGCAGGGAAAGAGGCAGCAGCTTCCCTGTTCCTCACAGCACCAGAGGAACCCCCTAATCTTTTAGGGACCTCGATTCAGGCCAGACAGGGATCTGTGGGAGCAGGACAGTGTTTTAGAACTAGTCAGTGAGAAGCAGTGTTTGGGTTTATTAGAGAGAGGGGCTCAGGAAGAAAGACACACCGTAGTCATGGGTACGGGCTTCCCAAACAGCAGGGTGTGTGTGTGAGTGTGTGTGAGTGTGTGTGAGTGTGTGTGTGTGTGTGTGTGTGTTTTACAGGAGCTTTTCCACCCCTGTCCCCTCTCTGCTGCTCGGGCACTCAGGCTTCTCCACCGGGGTCCCCTTTCTCCAGCACTCAGGTCGGGCTGATGTCTGGTATGCAAGGTAGGGCAGGAAGCAGGAACCCCGGAAGATGCGTCCCGCCGGTTAACGTTACGCATTTCTTCATTCCCTTAACATCTGTCAGGACTGCGGGCCGGTGGCAGGTGCTGGGGACATGCTCTCTGTCCTCAGGAAACCTGCACTGTGCCATTCGAGGCCGTGTTTGGGAATGTTCGGGAGTGTGCCGCTTAGCCGCGGAGGAGCGCAGGCGGGAAGGGAGGTGCAGAGCCGACAGGGGTCACTGAGCGGAAGACGCCCGCGCAAGGACTCAGGAAAGCCGAGCTGTTGCAGCAGCGCGGCGGCAGAGGAGAGGGCTGCCGGGACTGTGGGACGTCCAGGCGGGCACCAGTCCACGCAGCGGGTGGCGTCTGGATCCGCTTCAGAAGAATGGGAAGCGGTCCTTCGGAGCTGAGCGCAGAGAGCGAGGGTTTCCGGTTCCCAAAGATGGGAGATTTTTCTTGCAGTCCGGGGATATTTGCCCACCAGGGGGAGCACCTGGGATGCGCGACTGGGTCCTGGCTCCGGGTCCAGTTCTTACTCCTAAACCCAGGCTTCTCCAGGGCTCCTCTAGTCGCAAGCCAGCACCCGATGAGGCAATTCAGGGCAGGGGCTTGAGGATGGGAGCAGGGAAATGACCCTTGACGATTCTTTCTGTAACTGTTAACCATAGTATGTCTGCCTGCCTGGGCTGAGTAATTTCAGAGGCCTCCATAGAAAAGACTGTCAACAACGCCATCTTCCTGGACTCTTGGGGGACCAATTATAAGGTCTCTTGAATGATAGGATTCACTGGTCAGCTTCCATCGGTTTGTCCTGTCCTGGATTTGAGACCTGCCCATATTTCCTGACCGTCTGGCATACCTGAGTTCTGTATCCTCATTTTGAAGACTGGCTGTGTGATTTGTTCTTTCTTAACTTGCTTAATCCAATGGTTGGTTTGGATGGCTTTGAGACCTGCGAAGGTCTACAGTGGTCACTCCTCCGCATAGGATCTCTCTATACTGGACAGGCTGTCCAGTCTTTGTTGCCAGTTCTGTACACCTAGGGACAAAACAAACACTGCAAGGCAGAGACACTGCGAAAATCACAGCGGGGACTTTCAAGCCTTGGTGTTTGTCTTAGTCAGTGATCTATTGCTGTGAAGAGACACCACCATGGCAGCTCTTATAAAAGAAAGCATTTAACTGGGGCTTGCTTACATTCAGAGGTTTAGTTCATTACCATTATGGCAGGCAGACATGGTAATGAAGAAGTAGCTGAGACTTCTATATCAGGATCCATAGGCAGCAGGAAGAGAGTGTGGCACTGGGTCTGGTTTGAGCATTTGAAAACCCAAAGCCCACTTCCTCCAACAAGGCCACACCTATCCCAATAAGGACACACCTACTGATAGTGCACCTTTCAAATGACCAGGCATTCAAATCTATGAGGCTATGGGGCCATTCCTATACAAACCTCCACAGTATTGATTATTGATTATCAGTTTCACTCCAAGTACTCTAGGAGGGCCTGGGACCCTTAAAGCAGACTCCAACCAGTATTTTATTTTACTTTTTAAATTGTGCATGTGTGTGTGTGTGTGTGAGAGAGAGAGAGAGAGAGAGAGAGAGAGACAGAGAGAGAGAGAGACAGAGAGAGAGATATGGGGGAGAGGGATATGCCAGTCACAGTTCTTGTGTGGAGGTCAGAAGACAACCTCAGGGACAGCCATCTACCCTCATGTAGTTTCTTCCCACCTACGTCCAATCAGGGTCAAGCATACTTGAAGCTGAAGCACAGCATCGTGACTGTGCAGATCTGTGCAGAGGACACTCTCAGCTCTTAAGGGACCCATGGGTGGGGCAGTGTCCTGTTGCGTGTTGGCTCCTGGTGCTGGTGTCCTAGTCTTTAACCGCTTCCACGGCATCACTAGGCAGAGCAGTGGGACTTTAAACCACATGTGACCTCTTAGATCACAGGAGGCAGGAAGCTGGAGGGCAGAGCTTACATGCTAGGAAAATATGGCCGCTTCTTGTAGCCTCCCTCTCTATGGACCAGGGCCCTTGTTTCCTCTCCAGCACTTTGCATATTCCACTGTGACTGAGTGACCTGAATTCAGGCCTGCAGTTCAGAGAGGCATAGACTTTCTGGGCTCTAATCTTTCGGGGATGGGAGTGGAGAGAAGGCTCGGTAGTAGTTAGGAGCACTGCTGCTTTGGCAGAGGACCTTGGTTCAGTTCCCAGCACCACACAGTGTCTCATAACCATCTGTAACTCCAGTTCTAGGGATCCTGATGTCTTCTTCTGACTTCATGCACCAGGCATGCATGTGGCGCACACACATACACAAATACATACGTGACGGCAACACATACATGCATTTATGTACATAGGATAAATTATTTTTAAAAAGGGGATCCTTTGGAAACTGCAAACCACTCCCCCTCCCAGATCATACCCAGTGACCTTGCACAGATTGGGATACTGACTTATGACCTCTGGGGCAGGTGTGGTTGGTGGGATAGGGTCTCTTTGAATGCCTACAAACTGATGTCTAGGCAGGAAGCCGAAGCCTACTTGTCTCGCCTGCACTGTGTGCCCAGTGACAGGAACTGTGTCAGCAGTGGGCCAATGACGACAATAACAGCCACTAAATAAATGAGAACGTAAGAACTACCGAATAAGTGAGGTACGGATGCTTTAACAATCGGCAGTTGTCCTAGGTGTAAGACAGGATTGAAAAAGAAAATTAAAGGGGCCTGGGGAGGGAAGGGCCTCTTTTTATGGAGTCTTGGGGAAGTCTCTTTACAACCTTGAAGTCAGGATTTCAGCATAATTAACACTAATTGCTACGAAGCCTGTCTACGTACAGACGATAGAGACCGTATCACTTGTACGGAGATATTTCAGATAAGATTGTTAAAATCACAGAGAACCCTGCTGAAGGCCTAAGGGTGTGCAACCTCACTGTTTAGCCTCTCTTTCCCAGCTGTCCATCTGCAAATGTTTCCTGAGAGTCTCACAAACAAGATTACGAACTCTGTTCCCAGTCAAAATGTATCTTAACTCCCCTGTTTTTACCTTATCAGCAAAATATGAAATAGCAGTGATTGGTCCGCAAAGGACGTTGACCCACGATGTCGCTCCAGGGGTGGGGTTCCCTATGATGCTAGGCTCTCACGGACGCAAGCGAGCCTTGAGGAGAAAGAGAGCATGAGAAAGAAACAATATGGTGGGGCCTTGAAGGAAAGAGAGGCTTCCCTTTAAGGCTGAAATGGGGCTTCATTAAGAGTGAGGGAGTCAGGCGGTGGTGGCACACGCCTTTAACCCCAGCACTAGAGAGGCAGAGGCAGGTGGGTCTCTGTGAGTTCAAAGCCAGCCTGGTCTACGGGGTGAGTTCCAGGACAGCCAGGGTTACAACAGAGAAACCCTGTCTTGAAAAAACAACAACAGGATGAGGGAAATGTGAGAGAGGGAGAGTATGGTTCAGAGGAACTTCTTCAGAGAGCAGCCTTCGTCTCTGGCACCAAACCCCTGAGCAGTCTCCCCAAGGAGTCTGACCAATTTCCCCGAAAGGAAAAGTCTGACTTACATCTTTCAGCGGTCACAGGGCGTTTCACACAGCATCCAGTTTAGTTCAAGGAGCAAGGAAGAGCCGATGCTGATTAGGACCAGGGGCTGCTGGTAGGTCATAGCACAGACAGCTTGCCTCTGTCCCGGACAGGCTTGAAGGAGATGTGGCCTGATTCAGGAGATGGTGTTGGTCTAAAGGTACAGGCCCGTGCCCCAACGCGTCTCCAGTGTGCCCTAGGGACCAACCTATGACTCCATTTGCTGAAAAAGAAAAAAAAACTGAGTTCTTTAGAAACTGTTTAAGCAATGTAAAATCAAAAGTCACCAAAACCATACATGTGGCTATTGCTAAGACATTCAAGCTCTCTCTTGGGACGCCCATGCTCTGTAATATTCTTTGTCTGTCATGTTCTTCTCCCATGTGCCCCTCCCTCCCCTCCCCTACAGTAACCATGTTTAAATCTGTTTAAAGCTTTTCTTAGAAAAAACATTTTTGTGTGTGGTGTGTGAATGTGTGTGTGTGTGTGTGTGTGTGTGTGCATTTGCACCTGTAAGTGCCCAGAAGCCGGCATCAGATCTCTTGGAACTAGAGCTATGAGGCACTGATGAACTGGGTGCTGGGATCCAGATTCTGGTCTTCTGATGGAGCAGTATGCACTCCTAACTGTTAAGCCATCTCTCCAGACCCTAAAACCTTTTCTTAATAAATCCTGCTCTGCTTCATACTGACTTGTCTTGACTTTTTATCCTGTGGTGAAGTAAAAAAAAAATTCCTGGCTTCACAAATGGGACATCTGTACCATACTGCCTTCCTGAGTCTCAGGAACCATTTAGGGAGAGGGGGCAGAAAGGGTCAAGAGCCAGAAGTCAGTGAAGACTGAACTAAAACGGACATGACAGGAAATCTGCACCCATGAACACAGGCAGCTGCGGTTGCCTGCACAAGCTCCCTATGAGATCAGGCCAGTCGACATTCTAGCATGGAGGGGTGGCTCTCAGGAGCTTCTGCTCCTAGGTGAGGATGCATTGTTGACAACTGGTGGCTCTGGAGGAGGAAAAGTCCGTTTTCACTAAGGGCGTGGCCCCTGGAAGGTGAAGCACTCTTAGTGGGTGGTCTCACAGCTATGAGTTCACTACGAGTTCACGGGCAGCACAAATTGGAATCAGTGTGTGCTATAAAAAAATATAAAAGAACATGAAGTTGGGGTGTGAATGAATCTGGGAGGAACTGGGGGTGAATGTGATCAACATACACTGTATGTACATGTAAAATTCTCAAAAAGTTAATAAAATTATTAAAAAATATGGCTTCACAGTAGTCTCTAGAAAGAAGCCTCAGGTTCCAATAGGGAGCAGTGTGGCACTGTGGCTTCTGTGCTGGTTCCTGGTGGGGATGAAGATGTTCTAAGGAGATATTTGTGTCCCTCTATCAGACCAGCGAAGCAGTGGATCCTAAGAAATTGGAATTTCCCAAGGAATATCATGCTGAGATTAGGAAAAGGCTTGGAGCCTGGTGCCAGCCAGAGGTGGAGCTTGCATCTGAGAGAGGGATTTGTAATTTGTCAAAGCACCTCGCCAGAGATACAGAGCCGAGAGAGTAATGGTGGGTTGACCACACCTTGGCCAGAGTGCTTAGCTGTGTGTGCCTCCTGCTCTCAATTTAAACTTAAACCTCATGCTGGAGAACCTTGAAGATGGACCTTGGAGGGGGGCAGTCTCTGGGCTTTGTTGTTTTTCTTCTCGACTTGGCCACACGGAAGTCTCATTTTTCTGTTTATCACTGTTACCTTATCTCTTCCGTTGGCCCACGGGGACAGGTGACAGCCTAGCCTGCCTGTCCTGCCGCAGCTCCGGCTCTGATCCAGCAGCTCTGGAAACATTCCTGCTGCTGCCAACCAGAGGACACTTAGAGCCCAAAGCTTCTTCCCTTTCTTAGCTCTCATGGGGGTCCCTGTGAACACATGGGGTGATGGGACATGTGGGGTCGCATCGCCTGACCTCAAAGACATTGAGTAGTTAAAGCTTCACGTGGCCAGGAGTGGCAGAGTGAAGTCAGACACACACCTGCACCCTGGGAGCCTGGAGGATTCGTCTCAGAGACCTCTACTCAGGTAAAGATGGACCCTTGATGTCACCTCAGAAAGGGATATAAAGACAAAACGGTATGAATCAAAGTTGGAGTCCATTAAAAGACACTTTAAACATATTTAAGAACCAGGTGAGCTGGACGGTGGTGACTCACGCCTTTAATCCCAGCACTCGGGAGGCAGAGGCAGGTGGATCTGTGTGAGTTCAAGGCCAGCCTGGTCTACAGAGTGAGTTCCAGGACAGCCAGAGTGACAACAGAGACACCCTGTCTCAAACAAACAAACAAACAAACAAAAAATAACCAGGTGAATAAAGAGTGTTGCTCACAGGAAGAGCCCGAGGGGTCACAGTGATATCTGCGCAGCTCTAGATCAGAGTAGGAGACCGTCACTGGAAGCAAAGCTAATGGTCCTGTTTGTGAGATGTCCACAAAATACCCAGGAGAGTAGTGAGGCCCCACCAGAAGCTCCGTGCATCCAGGCCCCAAGCTCAGCCCCAAGCCCAGCTCATGGCTCCTCGATGTTCTTACTTGAAAATATTTCTGCATAAAAGATATATTTTCTCTATGTTGGTGACTTCCACAGTAACACAGTTAGGGTTGTTATTATTACGATGGAACATCATGACCAAAAGGAAGTTGGGGAGGAAAGGGTTTATTCGGCTTATACTTTCGTACCAGTGATGGTACTCCGTCACTGAAGGAAGTCAGGACAGGAACTCAAACAGGGCAGGAACCTGGAGCAGGAGCCGATGCAGAGGTGTCTTAGTTAGGGTTTTTATTGTTGTAAAGAGATACCATGACTATGGCAACTCTTATAAAGTAAAACATACAGTGCAGAGGTTTAGTCCACTGCCATCAAGGTGGGAAGCATGGCGGCATGCAGGCAGACATGGTGCTGGAGAGGTAGCTGAGAGTTCTACATCTAGTTCCGAAGGCAGCAGGAAGAGAGAGTGACACTGGGCCTGGCTTGAGCATCTGAAACCTCAAAGCCCACACCCCCAGTGACATATTTCCTCCAACAAGGCCATACCTACTCCACAAGGCCACACTTCCTAATAGTGTCATTCCCTATGGACCTATGGGAACCACTTTCACTCAAACCACTACTAGAGGCCTTGAGGAATGCTGCTTACTGGCTTGCTCCTCATGGCTTGCTCAGCCTGCCTTCTTATAGAACCCAGGACCACCAGCACAGGGATGGGACCACCCACAATGGGCAGAACTCTCCCCCACGAATCACTAATTAAGAAAACACTCAACAGGCTTGCCTACAGTCTGATCTTGTGACACCATTTTCTCACTTGAGGATCCTTCTTCGCGGATAACTCTAGCTTGTGTCAGGTTGACATAAAATTATCCAGCACACACAGCAAATGTTAATGGCACTAGAATCTTTGATTCTTAGCTGGTGAGAAACTTCACCCTAACTCCAGAGTGGGGGGTTTCCTTTCCCTTCTCATATCCCCATTGTTTTCTATTCTGTTTCAGCATCACAAGCAGACATTCACTTGAGGATCTCATTTAAAGTTTTTCTGGAACACAGAACAAAGTGTCCCCATTCTTCACCTTTGGGGTACCCCCAAAGGACTCCCCAGCTGGATGACATGTGATCTGACCATGTGATCATTCCTTGAGTGTGAATAATAATATGAATTACATCACAGAGGTGAGACAAGGTTACCAGGTCACAGCCTAGGCCATGACAGCCCCAATACACCACCCTTGGCCAGCAGTCCTACATAAGCTAATTAAAATAATAATAGTAAAAAGCAGAAAAGCAGGGGCTGGAGAGATTGTTCAGTGGTTAAGAGCACTGGCTATTCTTCCAGAGGACCCAGGTTCAGTTCCCAGAACATACATAGTGGCTCACAACTATCCAAAACTCCAGGTGCGAGGGATCCAATGGCCTTGTCTGACCTCCATGTTTACTAGGCAAACATATGGTACACATACATACATACATACAGGCAAAACACACATAAAGCAAAAATAAACTAAAGGACATATGTTCAATGTGATCCTATTGGGAAGAGGAACAAAACAGACCCATGCCCACCTCCAAAGGCCATAGTCCTACTTACTCTTCTGTTGCTGTGATGAAAGTAAGTTTGAAGGAGAGGGTTTGTTTGGCTCACACCTCTGGGTCACAGTCCATCACTGAAGGAAGTCGGGGCGAGAACTCAAGGCAGGAACCTGGAGGCAGGATCTGTGGAGGATGCTGCTTGCTGGCTGACTCACTGGCTCATGATCAGCCAGCTTTACTTACACAGCAAAGATCCAGGGATAGTGCTCCACACAGTGGGCTGAGCCTTTCCACATTAGCCATCAAACAAAACAGTGTCTCATAGACATGGCCAATCTCATCAAAGCAATACTTCATTCAACATTTCTTTCCCCTTTCCTGGTGACTCTAGGTTTGTCAACTTAACAATAAAAACTAACCAAGACATCCATCTCCAGGATTGTGGTATAAGGTTTAAAGTTATTGTTTATTTATTTTATTTTTTTTGTGTGTATGTGTGCATGTACATGTGCCCGGGCATTACACACACACACACACACACACACACACACACACTTGTAGGATCGGTTCTTTCCTGCTATCATCTGGGTCCATGGGTGAGACTCTGGTTGGCAGACTTAGTAGCTCATGTCTTTACAGGATGAACCATTTCTGGCCCAAGGCTCAGGTTTAAACAGAGGGCAAGAGATGTACATAACTAGGCATTCTGGTCAAGGTGTGGTCTGCTCCATCACCAACCCACACTTAGCTCCACCATCTCCTGCAAAGTGATGTGAAATATCTTTTTCCTGAAGACAAGCTCCCCTCTTCTGGTTGGTACCAGGATTCAAGTATTTTATCCTTGTTAGGCTGTAGCTTATGGTAACCAAATAATAATCAATCCTTCTATTATTTTTCTATTAAAGTTTCTTTATCAAATAGAGAAGAAACTGTATCTGTTACATTGTCTTTATGTTCTCAAGGCGCATCAGCAAATTCATACTAATAATTGTAAAGCAAGGAAAATAACTTGGATCAAACTTAACAGTGGGCACTGAAACTCACCTGTCATCAGTTAATCATAGACCCTAGCAACTGCACTCCCTTTCCATTTGCTTCCTGATCTAGCAAGTGCTCAGCAGCCAAGAATATGTTCTGCTCTACCCAGGCAATGTTCTCCATAGCAGCCGGCAAACATAGTATTTTTGACTATACATGCTTCTTAAGTTATTCTTTCTGGAGTTGCAGTTGAACCAATTTGAGTGGCACTGCCTTTTTAGAAAATCACCACTGTTGTTATGAATAGTGGTGAGGGACTGAAGACCCCTTGGAATTTTTGTAGCACAAGAAAGATTAAATGACTACTAGCAGTTAGCATGTCAGAGTTCAGTAGCAGCAGCAGCAGCAGCTGAGCGGCAGAAGAGGCCATTCAGGAGACAATCCCCTGGAAATGGTGGGCTGTTCTCCTCAAGCCCCAACGCTGGCTGCATCTTCTCACATGGCTCTCAGCACTTTTTGTTTTTTCTCTGCCATCGTGAAATCCCCCCCTTGGCGGGGAGGAATTCCAATTCCTTGGGGTCTATTGATTCAAACTGAGGAACATATTGGACCAGTGGAACCGTGAGCATCTGAGCTCAGGTGTTTTTATTGATACAGAACTCCTCAGGTAGTCTACTGATAGCACGTGCAGATCATGAAGAATTTACATAAAGTCAACCATACAAAGACCGTACAAAACACCAAGACCTAAGCAGCCCCTCACCCAACACTGTACAAAACAATATTTTAAACATAACTAAAAATAAATTTCCATAATACAAGCTAGTTACAGTGAGACAATAATAATTGTGAAGACATCATTTACTATCAGGATAAACAACTCTGGCTCTGGTTCTTAGCACAGAGGCTGCCAGTCGGCAGGCATTCAGCACACTGGAAGGAAGCACACATGCTAGTTTAGAATGTTGATTCTCTCCCTTCCCTTCAGATAGATAGATGCTTTCCGGTCTTCTTAGGCTAGAGAAATCCCACAGCTTTCCAGAAATCGGTGTTTAGATTCTAGAAATTGGTACATTAAATTGAGAGAAAATAAACAAATCAGATGTGTTTTTGTCTCCCTGGCAGCTGTTGGTGGGATAGACATCTGGGCTTGGCCTGAGCCACAGCTCATTAAAAAATCACAGAGTTAAGGGCTTCTCTCCAAGAATGTTGCTTTTTGCATATTTACATAATGATGCCCACGCAGTTGCCCCCGACCTTATCAGGAAGCAGAATCCACATTGGCTTCCAGATGTGCTGGCAGACATTGTCTGCTTCCTGCTCCATGGGACTAGACCCCTGGAGAACAAGGCTGGAAAGATCCAAGCATTCATTCCCTCTCTTCAGGCCTTGCTGCTGTCCCAGCAAATGTGTTTCTCTAACCCTGGTAGTGGTTCCCAGACTTCCTGTATCTCTTAGCGGTTTTCCAGAAACTATGGGAATTTCTGATCCAATAGGATCAGCCGGGGCCGCCAATGTTCACTTCTAAGTAGTCCTTGGGGAATGTTGTCACTCCCATGTGTTGAGGAAGTTTATTTCTAGTTATGTTAATAGCAATTCTTTTGTTCATTGTTGGGGGAAGGGCTGCCTAAGCTTTAGCAGTTTGTATTATCTGCAGGTGTTGGCTTTATGTAAGATATTTGCCATTGTGGAAGAGTAGAGTTACTGTGGAGGAATTTTGTAGTACCTCTCCCATAGTCTCAGGCAACAATGAGAGAACACTTCCCGTAGGCCTTGAGTTCCCCCGCACTGTACAGGTGTAAAGGTGAACATAAAGGTGACATAGCTCAGCTGCTAAAGGATTGTGGGATGAGACTAGGCTACAGGTCTCCTTCATTATGCAAATGGACCTTTGGATGAGGGGGCAGAGTTTTTGTATCAAAAGAACACCTGAGGAGCTTCTAAATCAATAAAAACCCCTGAAGGTCAGACAATAGGGGTTCCACTGTCCAGCATGGCACTTGCTGTGACATACGGTTCCCTCTGCTGAGTCCGGCAGGGCTTTGCATCTGTGAAAGTGTCTCCCCGTGTTTCTAGCTGAGCTGCACTGTAGCGATCCCCTTACAGCTGTGACTACACTTTAGGGTACCTAATTGTTCTAGGGAAGACCTTCTGAACCTGATGAGTCTTTGACCCTTGACTGTGGCTCCAGGGACCAGTGGCATCGATGTCACCTTAAGGCGTATGAGACACAAGAGTCTGTGGCTCCATCCCAAAGTCATGGCATCAGAATCTTCATTTTCACAGCTTTTAAGAGGCATCGAGCTGGAGACTATGTTAAATATGCTGAGCTGGGCATCATGGTGACCAGAACAGGAGACAGAGACTCCTGAAGTAGCTTTAGGGGCGGTGCCCCGCTCTTGTCCTTGGCCAGAAGCTCTGGCTCCTCATCTTATTTCTTCTTCTTTGACACAGCTGCCTGGGAGTCATGCACAGAGATCTGACTAAACTTCTGTCCGTGGACCTGGGGTGGAGAGGCACTCAGACCCCTAAAGGTTGAGCCAAATGGATTGACTGGGTCACCCCCACACCCATGCCTCAAGCTCGAGCATCCTATTAACTCCAGACAGTGACCCGTGGTAGCGCCTGTCTTTGGAATATACTTCCACTCTACAGATAGAGCTCTCATCCCTGAACCTATAATACACTTTCTGTAAAGCTCACTGTTCTAGTTTGCTTTCCTGTTGCTGTGATAAACACCAGGACTGAAAGGAAAGGGTTTATTTCAGCTTATATTTATAGGTTACAGTCAGTTACTTAGGGAAATCAGGGCAGGAACTCAAGGCAAAAGCCTAGAGGCAGAACTGAAGCAGAGCCCACAGAGGAACCCTGTGATTCATGCTCAACTAGCTTTCTTATGCAGCCCAGACACATGTGCCTAGGGATGGTATCACCCATAGTGGACTGGTCCCCTCTCATCAATTGTCAGATAAAACAACGTCTCATAGATACTGCCACAGGCAAAGTGATTGAGGCAATTCTTCACTTGGGGTTCCCTCTGGCAAGGTAACTCTATGTTGTGTCAACGTGACAGTAAAACCTAACCAGCGCACTCACCTTCTGTGAAATTCATTCTTCAACTGAATGAGAAAAAGGGCCCTGAAGCCACTGGCCTGCTGTGGTTCTGGAAGACACTGGCTCTCGGGACATGAGCACCCGAGCTCCTGCCCAACCGAGGCAAGAAAGCTTTTGTTTCTTTTCAGGGTCCCTCCACCACACCCTCATCTCTCCCTGTGCCCATGGCACTTGCCTATAACTCCAGAACTTAAGAAATAAAGGCAAGAGGACCAAGAAGAGTTGAAGACCAGCTTAGTCTACTTACATAAAACACAAGACTCTGGATCTTTGTTGAATTTTTTTTGGGGGGGGGTTGTTTTTGTTTTTGTTTTGTTTTTGCTAACTCCTAGGCTTCTCCATCCAAATGAAACTGGAACATAACCTGACAGGACGGAGCCGAGAAATCTGCACTTGTAAGGAGGTCCTGCATTAGCAGTCTTAGAAAGTCATCACTGCACAGTAAAATCACCAGGGGAGGGTTGAACAGTCACTTCACATAACTCCCGTTCCTTAGCTCACATCTCTGTAGAGTGGGAATTCTCTGAGAGGGGAGGGAGCGGATTCTCTACTTGGGTTCTGTCCTCAGATAGGGACCAGGGCGTCAACGGGCTCTTACTGGACGAACAGAGAATGAACAGTCCCTGTCAGGAGTCATTGGCCTTGGTGGTAGCATCTAGTCTCTTGTAGCTACAGGTCAAAGGGGTGAACATCCTCAATGGCTGTCAGCCGGGACTGCTCTCCCTCACTCCCAGCTGCCTTTGTCCCTTTGTCTTGGTCCTCCGTCTATCCATATTCAAACCAGAAACTGGAGTCTTTTTCAGAGTCCATGCTGATGTTCAACTCTGCCACCGACTGGGACAGATGTCTGCTCTGAGTGGGCCGCATAGTCAGTCCACCAGGATGATCTCCCTGGTGCCATGGGGAACGTGACCAACAACCAAAGTCACCAAAACTCCTTTGAGTTCTTCCTACTGTAATGACTTTTATTTTTATTTTGGAGCATAATGGAGCACAGTGGTGGAAGATGAGAGCTGGGGACAGAGCTTGGTGGTAGAATGGTGTTTGTCATGCACAGGGCCTGGGTTTGATTTCTAGCACTGGCCGGGGTAGGGCGCAGCGTGCTACAGATAAACACATTTCCCTCAAAAGGCAGATTTAGAAGGAGCTCCTAACAATGACTGTCACTAGCAGGGTGATAGATAATTCCACTTTTTCTTTCTGTTTCTAATGCTCTTACAAGAAGAAAGTGTAAATTTGGGGGGGAGGGGAACCCAACTCATCTTCAAAAAACAAAGCGCTCCAATGGGATCTAACTCTGTAAGACGTTTTAAAAAATACTAAATTAACACCGATTTAAGTGGTGTACTATAGATGTACCCACAGCTATGCAGATCAAAGGGATGACGAGACAGACTGCTAAGGTAAGGCTGAAGAGGACAAGGCGCCAAGATGATTTCATGCTCCGAGGGAAACAATTCAGAGATGAAATAGACTCACTGAGGCTCTGTGCCTCGTGTACTGGATGGAGGTTGAGGAGCAAAACAACGGCCACATTGTTTTATATATTTCCAAAACTAAAAGTTTTCCTCTCTCTCCCCCACCCAACCCCTCTCTCTCTCCTTCCCCTCTCTCCCTCTCTCTCCTTCCCTCTTCCTCCCTCTCTCCCTCCCTCTCCCTCCCTCCCTCTCTCTTCCTTTCTGTCCCATCACCCTCTGCCTCTCTCCCTCTGTCCCTCCCTCTCCCTCTCTCTCCATCCCTCTCTCCCTCTCTTCCTATCTCCTCATCTCTGTCTCCCTGTCCCCTCTTTCTCTCTCCATATGATGTACATGCGTGTGCGCACACACTCATGTGAATGAGGCACAAGGGTCGCAGTGCATGTGCTGAGGTCAGAAAGCAACCTCAGGGCTCAGTTTCCATCTGATCAGAGACGAGCTTTCTGTTCTGTTGTTCTGCTGTGTATGCTAGGTTAACCGGCATGCAAGCTTTTGCTGTCTCCACCCTCCATCTGCCCTTAGGAGCACTGGGGTCACAGCTTTAACGTGGGTTCTGGGGATCGAAACCCTTCATGATCGTATAGCAAGTGCTTTCCCTGCTGAACTATTGAAAAAAACCAAACCAAACAAAACAAAACGCCCCAGCTCATTATGGTCCATTTCAGTACAAGGGGCCTTCAGAGCTCAGCGATGAGTTGTGCTGAGCAGAAGGCACTGGACTCCAGTCTTCCTTAGCTAGCAGCTGGACCTTGCTTGCCAGGACACTTTTTAGCTTATCTTGGGGTTGAAAAGTTACAGAACATCAGCTACGTGACTCAGAAAAGGGATGGGCGCTCAAGCCAGGAGGATTGAGAATTTGGGGTGGGTATATGCTAGACAAGAGGGAAAGGTCTTACCTCCCTGAAGAGCTTAGCCAAGAAGGAATTTGAGGGGCAGGAAAATGCAGTTAGGAATATGTAAAAACCTCTGTTTTGCACCAAATCATGGCCAATAGGCATTTTTCGCCTCTTATCTACGCTGACGCCTGACGCCTGCAAAAACCAAAATAAATCTGTGTCACTTCTACAGCACCGAGTCCCCAGCGCTCTCCTTGGACGGAAGATCATTGTTTCTCGCGCTGTTTTCCCAGCCCCCGAAGCATTTTCCTGAAGTTAAGCATCTGGTTTAGAAAGATGGCAAGTAGGATTTTACTTTGAATCATCCACTAGCATAAGTCCTGTGATCTCCACGAAGCACAGTTGGCTGTTGACAAATGTACTCTCTGGTGGAGGAATATTCTGGCGTACGTGACAGATAAGCCACTTGTAACATGACCTCGTACCACTAATTCTGGAATTCTGCCCAGAATTCCCCACTGTGTATGTTCTCCATGGCTTTCCATGCGAGGTCATCTGAGGGGCCCTCAGGCTCCCTCACTAAGCTGGGTGCATCACGACCTCTGTCCGAGGATGAAGGCTGCTACTCTCTCCTGCTGCTGGAGAAGAGACTGGGTTGTGACTTGAGGAGTCCCTTGCCTATGTTCGTGCATCTCCGCAGCACAGCTGCTAAGCAGACTCTTGCTAGCCACTTGGAAAGCACGTGAGTGGTCTGCAGAATTCTGGCCAATATAAAATACTATTAACCTGAGGATGGTGGCACACACCCGAAATCCCACCACCAAGGGGTTTTACCCAGCATCCACCAGGGCAGTAGCTGCAGCCTCTGCTCAGGTGGCTGGAGTAGCAGGCTTTGTCCCCATCCTACATACTGGGTCCTGGAAGCTGCACGTGCATGGCTTCCGAGGAGGGTCCTGGAAGCTCCAGGGCGCTGCACGCACAGGGCTTCCTTGAACTCTGGTTATGTAAGTTCTGCTCTCAAGAAGCCATGGGGACCCACAGGTGCCACTGACTGGCAGGAAGAGGAGTTTCCTAACTGTTCGTGCAAAACCTCATTTCTGCCCAAATGTGGCATTTAATCAGAAGCCCACCCCCTTCTGTTACTCCCAGATCTCAGAACTTCCTGCAAATAAAACTGGGGGAGTGGGGTAATTCTGGGGATGCATGAAAACCCTTCAATTAGGTAACCACCTCCTCCAAAGGGTTAGAAAGCCAAATCACTGCAGGCCCTAGCAGGGTGGGGGCTACTGAGAAGTCATGGAGTCCCACCTTCAGTTAACCTCTTACATACCTGGCACCTCTCAAGAGCATGTGCACTGGTGGTGGGGGCAGGAGGGAGCCTCCTGAATCCCAGGTGAAGGTCCCATGACCCTCTTCCTTCTATTAGGGAGAACTCACAGGCCCGTTACCACAGACCTAGGCAGTTTCCTTTCTAGTCCAGGATGGCCATTCACTCCACCCATGAGGAGTGTAGTTGTTCATGTCTGAGGCTGTCTCAGGCCTCTTAGGCCCTAGTGTGGTATGTGTGTGAGTGAGTGTGTGTGAGTATGTGTGTGTGTGTGTGTGTGTGTGTGCATGTGTACAAGTGTGTGTGTGTGTGCATGTGTACAAGTGTGTGTGTGTGTGTGTGTGTGTGTGTGTGTGTGTAGGGGATTCCAGAGCCTTGTCTCCTCCCAACTGGGTCAGTGGACTGGCTCTCTGGAACGAGTGACTTTCCATCCTTGCCAGGCATAGACAGTGGGAAGTGGCCCCATTTGACTCCGTGGGTGGGGCTCTGGACCTATCCTTCATTCCCTGAACTTCTTTCCTGGCTTTGAAATAGTTCTGAGCACAATGTTCCATGCAGCTCTTCAAAAGCACAGGGTTGAGTTACGGTTCCATTTCAGAGGTGCTTCCCTCTGCCTTCCATGGCATTGGTCTGTTGCTGGGGCCTCGCGACTGTGGCTGTTCCCCCTATCCCAGCCCCTTAGCGGTGTGGTAGCAGGTTACAGTCAAGATGTACAGCAGAGACCTAGCCTGCTGGGGAGGGGTGCTCTCAGGAGAGTGGGTTCCCCGTTGCCTGTGCCCTGCTTGCTCAGGGCTGACTGGACCATGCTTCATGTGGCCCTGGTACAAAGCAGAGCAGTCCGGAGTGTGGGCTTCGAAGTCAGATCAGCGGTTCCTGGGATGATGCGGCTTACTGCTTTCCTCTTGCATCTACTGCAGCAAGAGGTGAGAATTCCCATGGCAGTTCCCTACACACATCCCTGAGGAAGAAACCGTGAAGCTGACTCATGCAGGTCTGCAGCTCAGTGCTGTGGACCTCTCTGTTTAGTAGAAGGGCTGTCCTCTCCGTTGGCAGTCCCTGCCCGTTGGAGGGTTTCTGGGCCCCAGACGCTGAAGGCCTTTGCTTTCCTTTCTGTAATCCCAGAAAGTCCTGTGCTCCCAGAAGATGGCAATAAGAGGCAGAGGCCCCTTCCCCTTCATCCTCTCTCCCCTCCCTTGATTAACGCTCAGGAGCTGAGACTCAGGTGAGGCTGGGCAACTTCTATCCTATTTGGGCTGCTCTTGGCCTTGGGTGGGGCATAACCCAAAAAGCAGCGTTTTCAGCCTGGGGAGGGGAGGCTGGCCTCCAGGGGGCAGCACATGTTTATAGCTTAGCCTGAGCCCAGGAGAGCGGCCGTGTGGCTGGAGGGCTGAAAGGGCCAGGAAGGAAGACTACCTACGGTTTCTTAGCCTCAGGAAGACTCTAGAGAAGAGGGAATCCCTATTGGAAGGGTTGACGCAAGGACATGGAAAAGACAAATGGAGAGAAGGTGGGAAAACTTAAACCCAGGTTGGAATTTGGCATTTCAAAGGAATCCTGTGGGAGGTTTTATTTTAAACGTGTTTTAAAGATTTGTCTTACTATTTTATGTGTATAAATGTTTTTGCCTGCGTGTATGCACATGTGTTCCTGGTGCCCATGGAGGTCAGAAGAAGGCCTCGGATCTCCACGAAACTGGCATTACAGGAGGTTGTGAGCCACTATTTAGGAGCTGGAAACCGTCACTAGGTTCTCGTAACTGCCGAGCCACCTCTCCGGCACAGAGCTTTATTTAAAATGTAAGGGCTGTAAGAGTTAGGACAGCTATCCCTTCGGGGCCTGCTGGAGTCCTGGCTATCAATAGTGTGTGCTCAAAGCACAGCGGCAGGACACCCAGCATGAGCAAGGCCATTATGGTGCTGGGCCAGGGGGCTGCCCAGGCGGACAGATGAGCCAGCCAGAGCCAGGGGGAGCAGTGGGGCTGGGTGCCCGCACCCCAACCTCTACTCTCCAGTTAGTCACTTCAGCTCCTCGCAGTGCCTCCCACTTCTGGACGCAGTGGCTGTTCCAGGAAACCCATTCCTCTCCCCCCACTTCCTCAAGTTCCTTGCTTGTCCGGCCCAGAGCTGTGTGCTGTGCTTCAGTGTCCCCATGTGTCATCACATGGCACATTAGTGCCGTTAGGTGAGTGACCCTTCTCTTTCACCCACGACAGCGAAGATATATCTGCTCCCAATGACCTAAGATGGGTCTGACCCTTAAAAGATGACTGAGCACATGGGGATGAGTGATTTTTTTTTTTAAAAAAAGATATATTTTATTTTTAATTGTATGTATTTAATTGTATTTTAAATATATAATTTATATTTAATTGTACTTTAATTTTAATATGCAGGGGTATGTATATGTAGGTACAGGTTCCTATAGGGGACAGAAGAGGGCTTCAGACCCCCGGGAGCTGGAGTTATGGGTGGTTGTGAGGCGCAGGACATGGATACTGGGAGCCCAACTCAGGTTCTCCGTAAGGGCGGCACGCGCTCCTAATCCCGAGCCGTCTGTCCATCCCCCTGGATGATCAGCTTTGATGGACTAATACACTATCTATCTTTCTCTAGACTCAAGCTATGTAAGAGAGGAATCTTTCTGCCTTGTCCATCACCCTAGTCCCAGAATTGACTGATGTTATGCTTTAGCTACATTAGTGTGTGTGTGTGCGCACACGTGTGTGTGTACATGTGTGTATCCATGAAGTAGAGTGGGTTCTACCCAGTTGAGTAGCCACCTTGGCAGAGCAGGGTGTGTATGAGGTGACCTGTCCCATCTTCAGGGAAGCAGGATGCCTTCGGGAGGACCAAATGAAGGATCCAAGGATCTCAGGCCTCCTAGAAGGCATAGCAATAAGGACAGGACACTGTGCAGAACTCTGTAGACCCTGCTGTATCTCGTCCTCATATCCACAAATGCCTAACCCAGGAAGTAGATCATCACCCTGCTACACAGAAGGCCTGTGAGATTCAACCACTGCCACAGTCACGCAGTACTGACCCCAGAGTGCTGAGCAGTGTAGATGGTGTAGGTCGAGAGAGCAGGAGAGAGATTTGAACGTGAGTTGGCCAAGAAGGCAGAGCCTGGGAAAAACGGACTTGCTCTCTTAACAAGTGTTGGTCTCTGGGAGCCGGGAACTGAACTCCAGCCCCAGTTTGGCTGTTTTTGTTGTCGTTACCAATGTTCTCCCTTCCTTGAGTGTCCATCTGATCCTTTGTACGAAGTGCTGGCAAGATGGAATTGTCAAAGGCCAATTGCAGAAACAGAATCCCCTCCCGAAAGGAGGGAGTTTCGGAGTAATAGGAGGGGTGGTGCTGGGTGGAAACTGAGGAGTTGGAACCAGGTGAGAACAAGCCAGCCAAGGCTTAGCTTCAGCTCACAAGCTGCCTGGGCATCCGAGGGTCGTGTACCAAACTGTACCGAACAACCACCCTCAGGGTTCCTTACCGGACTGCTTTTGGGAGGACCTCAGGGGCAAAGCAGCTTGCAGGCTCCAGGGAGCAGAACCCATCCCCGATACCCAGCCAGCACAGACGTATATTTCTTTGGTTTTATTATTACAAATACACCACGGCTCCATCACAATCAGGAAATCTGGATTCTACGTGTTCTACATAACCTCTCTTTTCTACCTGGGCAGGGCCGTATAGAAGTGTCCAAACCATGTGTGGACACGAGACATATTCGGCAGAAACAGTTCGACTCATAGCTTATAGGGATGCCATTTCTCCAGCTGTACAAGAGTTTTACAGAAGCATGCAAGGGCTTTCCAGAATGCTGAGTTGCTCGATTCACATTTGTGAGCTCAGAAGTGCTGCAGCTCCCTTTCCAGGCTCCTGGCACAGTCGGGAAAGTCCATGCTTTGGAGAGGTCCCTTCTGGAACGCAGAGCCAGGTGATGACTGCCAGATCTGGGTGTTCAGTGGGTCAACAACCACGTTTAGAAAGATCAAAAGCTAAAAAGGAACCTGTCTCTCCTTCACCCCTTCCCTGCCCGTCCAAGGCTCAGATCTCAATATGGTGCAGCCCATGTATGGTGAAGTGTGATATTTGGTCTCAGAAACATTCAATGGTCTCTTTGGCAAACTGAGAGAAACTGGCAGGGAGCTGCTGCAGCACACTCCTCCTGGGTCCTTCCTGCTAATGCTTCATCCTCTCCAGTAACCGCTGATAGACAGGGGCTGAAAACAGTAAGCATGAAAGCCAGTAAGCATGAAAGCCAGTAAGCAGGAAAGCCAGTAAGACGCCAATGCTCTGCTGCCTGCCCGAAACTCTTATTTAGTATTCCTGTCTTGGCAGTGCTACGAAATGTCACGTGGATGCCTGGCAAACATCCTCACCACTGAGCGATGCCCATGCCCTCTTTTCACTTCTTACCTCTGAGACAAGGTCTCACTAGATCGATCAGACGGCTTTGAACTCATTCCGTAGCCTACCTAGGTCTTAAACTTGCAATCCTCCTGCTTCAGACTACCAAGCAGTTGAGATCAGGTACCATCAGGCCCAGTTTCAGAATCTCGTGGACAGAAGCCCCATGGCTTCCCTCTGCCATGCTCTTCTGTACATAGAAAGGAGTTTGAGGATTTGTGGAGCTTCACATCTTACTCTGTGTTTGATGCTTTGGGTTTTTCTTCATCTATCAGCTTGGAACACTCGCCTCAGTGTGGGTGCCTGCCAAGCCCCGTGCAATCTTCCCAGGCTCCCTGAGCTGGAAGTCAGTCCAGCCCATGGCTGTAACTCCGCTATCTTCACGTTACAGAGAGGGCAGCTGGATTTTCTGTGTCTGACCCCAATCCACCCTTCTGCTCTGACCCTGGAGGCCAGGACTGTTGTAAAGTACACGATGCTGATATCGGTACCTAACAATGGCGGCTTGGGTCTGCGGGGGGGACTGATATCCTCGCTAGCCCAGCCGGGAGGACGGACCTAGACACTTACCAAGCCGCACAGACCTCTGGGCAGCCTGAAAGAGCAAAGACACAAGCACAAAAACAGGTCAGGTTTTCTTTTCATTCATCTATTTTCCTCCCTTGTCTCTGTCTCTCCCTTCTTCCTTCCCCTTTCCCTTGTCTCTTCCTCCACCCCGTCCTTCCTTCTTTTCTTCTTTTGAGGCAGGGTCTCACTATGTAACCCTGGCTAGTCTGGAACTTAACAAGTAGACCAAGTTGTGGGCAACTTGTGGCAATCCTCCTGTCTCACTTCCAGAGAGAGACTGCAGCTGTGTGCACCTGCCAAGCCCAAGGCTGATGCTTTAGTATATATTGTCATTGCACGTGCATATGGGGGGCTTTACATTTAAAAACATCTTCCACCACTTCAAATAAATGTTGAGGTGAGGGAGAGGATGGGGAAAGTTGAGCCCTTGGGCCCCAAAGAGCCCCCTCAGTTAGACTCGGTAGCCCCTATTTAAATGGGGTCATATCCAGAAGGTAGACATTCCCAGGGGACTCCAAGCTAGGTTTTCCCAGAGCTTAGGGTTGGAGGATCAGCTGAAGTGTCTCCCAGGAGTAGAGTTTAGAATCCTTCTGGAGGAGGCCACTGTCCAAACGTGGAAGGCCACGTTAGAGCCCCAGTCTTCGGGTCAGAACTCCATCTTTCAGCCTCTTCTCCAACAGGCTTCACCCAACCCAAAGGAGAGACTCTGGGGCAGGGCATGGAAGGCCGAGGCAAGGGAGGCCAGCTCCACACACACTGCAGGGGATAGGTAAGCTCTGGAAAACAGGCCAGGCAGCCTGGCTGCTGGAGCACATACTCAGGTGAGCTGACCCCTCAGGCAAGGTGAGACCCAGGGTTTCCTTCCTCGCTGTGGCTTACCACTGGGAGACCACTTACCCTGGAAAACGCTGATGCCTGCTTGAAGATTTCAAGGGCAGAGTCTGCCAGTTCATCCCCTCGTTCCTGCGGCCGGTTGGCTGGGGAGGAAAGAAAAGCCCACTGTCTGCCACAAGCATTTCCACGGACACACAGCCAGGCCCTGTCTGCCACTGGTGTCCTCATGCAAGTACAACCCGGCCCTCTCGGTAGCCAGTGTGCCCACATGCACATGTGCGCGCGCACACACACACACACACACACATACACACACATGCACACACGCATATCTGGGCCTTGTCTGCCACCAGTGTCCACATAAACATACACACTGGGTAATGTCAGAGTTGGGGAGAGACATCAGGCAACTCAGTGGGAAACACGCTCTCAAGTTCTGTTGTGAGTGACGTCGGAAGCCATAGTTTTCGATTCGCTTTTCAGTCAGCCATAGGGAGGCCATACCCATGGGCACCATTAGGTTGGGACTCACCTGGAGGCTGCAGAACACTGTTGACAGCGTAGACCACACCGTTTGTGGCCATGATGTCGGATTCGGCAACAGGTTCCTTATTGACACTAACTACATTGTCTTTCTAAGAGAAGAGACAACAGCTGTTAAACGTGGAGCCTACTGGCTCCACTCGGTCAGCAGGCATCTTAAACGCACACCCATCCTGTGCATAAGCAGCAGAGCTTCTCTCTGGCAAGCAGCCGCCCTAAGTCCTCTACAGACTCCGCTGCCTTACGTGGATTCTGGACAGCGTGAGCAGCAGGGCTCCTGTCCTCGCCACGACGGGGCAAGAGGGCGATTGTCTCTTAACAGAAGTGAGTGCTGATGTGCAAGAATCAATATAGCCCCTTGGAGCCATATTGGTGGGCAGGTCCTCCCAGGGAGAAGGTCCCCTCAGGGTAAATGCTTCTTGAACAGCCCACATGCCTGTGACACACAGGATCCCAGATCCTGAACTCAGTCCTGAGAGGCATTTAGTGATCTTAAGTTAAACAGACCTCTCCCAGCCTTCCTTCCACAAGGGACACCAAAGATCCAGGGAAAGGAGCAAGAAGCCGCAGGCAGCAGCTATAAATTTCACTTGGTATCCCTCAGGGCTTCCTTTTTTTCTTGTGGACAAACCACACTCAAAGATTCAATTAGCATCTGAAAAGTTGCATGCATGCTGAGGTGTGCCCTGGAGACTTCACAACAGCACACAGCTAACCTGCCCTTGACACACTCACCGAGCTGACTTCCAGCTTGTCCCCTTGGAGAGACTTCAGCCGCACCAGGGCTCCGATGCCTCCACTAACCAGAATTTCATCACCGATGTGATATTTCAGTATGTTGCTAAGTTCCTTGGCATTTGCTGTAAGATTGTGGAAGAAGGAGACACCATTGAACACAATGGTGGTGACTGGTGAGGTTAAGGTACAAGAGAAAATACCGGTGGTTTCTCCTTGGCAAAAAGCAGAAGTGCTCACCAAGCACCCACTGTGTGCATTCACTGAGTACCCACTGTGTGCACTCACTGAGTACCCACTGTGTGCCCAGCCCATGAGCCACGGTCAGCAGACAACCATGGCTGTGACCTGGATCTATGGCCAGCATGCCGGGTTAAGCAGGGCTCCATGGCAGCTAAGGAGTTAATCCATACTCCTCTAAGTGTATGACTCATGTTTCCATGAGCTAAATATTTGCCTGGAAAGCCAGGGACCTTTCCAGCCCCGGCATCTGGGACACTTCATCTTTGACGTGGCTCCTGCTGACTATAACACAGACGTGAAATATTTACACGTTATACCCTCAAGTGCATTTTCTGCTGGAGATGGCTATTTCCTGGAGGGAGAACTTGAAAGATTGAACAGCTGTGCTCCGGAGGAGCCATGGAGCCGATGAGGTCAGGACAGAGGCAGTAGCTCCCTCTGCGGCATGCTTCCACGGTATCCTTCCTCGGCACATGGCAACATTCCTCCTAGCCCACACCGCTTCCCTGCCAACTGGGGCAGGCATCCAGTGCCTTTCCCATGTTCCGTGAGAGGCAGCACCTAAGAGAGGCCAGCTGCCCCCTGGTCTCTGATCCTCCCATGGCCAGACAGCGGCTTATTTCTCCAGGGCTTATGAATGGCTATTCCCAGGACCATGAAACTCAGAGAAAAATTCAAAGCGTTTTAGAGCACGCCTTTGGCTATCAGCACGTCTCTATAGAGATATTTACCGCTAGGGGATGGAGCCACCTGCACCAAGGGACTCCCAGGCATCTACATTAAAACTGGCGAGAGTTCCCCAACCATGCAAATGTAGTCCAGAGGTTCAAAGTCAAGCCAATCCGCTGCAGCCAGGACCTCCTGTCCAGGTCTCCAACACCAGGACCACCCTTCCCTGGATGCCATCTACGCACAGGACTCCGTGGCTGTTTGGAGACTTTCTGCACACCCTTCCTCCACTCTCACACAATTGAAAATGAGGGGATTTTAGTTGGCACAGGCCAGCCACCTGGGGAATATTCCTTTCTTACAGGTCTGCGAGAGGATAGAAAGTTTATATTCTTATGAACTTCTCCCCTCTCCTCAGAAACCTACGTCAGCGCCGCAGACGCAGGCATTTGCTTGGCAATAAGGAAAATTAAACAGGACACAGATTTAGCTCCTTGCTGACTGCAACCTGAGCCTTCTATTCCCCTGCAGGAAGGGAGACATAAACAGTGTTCATTCCAAGGCTGGCTAAGTTGCTTCCTCGCCCCTCCCCCACCCTAGCGGCTCACCTTGCCGGGAGGGTGAGCTTCATCAGAGCTGGAGCCCTCATCGCGCCTCTCTGCCATCGCTACTATGAATGGGGCTGGTGTGTCTTGTGCATCATAGTGAGCCAGGGACGCTTGTCAACCTCACCTTTCTCACGGGGAAGCCGAGGCTCAGAGAGGCTCAGCAGCTCACCGGAGCTCACTCACGTTCCTAGTTGCCACCCTCAGCTAAGTTCCCCAGGGAAGGCTTTTTATCTTGGAGGACACTCGGTGTGGGCGAGAGGTTCTGTTATCTCAGGTCCCCAGTGGGAAGCTCACCTCAGTGACTGGGCCGATTGTCATCCAGCCCAGTTTCTTCTTGCCTGGCGCTGTGCGCAAGCGGAGTGGTATCACCTATGCCCTGCTATAACTGGCTGAAAGCCAATTGGCCAGAGGGAGGAAGGAAGAGTGGGATACTTGGGAAACCCCTTTGCCACACCTTCCCGTGACTGTGAACGTCTCTGGTTGTTTTCTGGATCCTTTGTCCAAAGTCTCCCTGGTTCCAGACCTCACCCCACCCGTTTCCTACTGTTGTCTCCATTTGCCGCCCCTCAATTCCGCCCACACATCTCCACACGCCTCACCACCTTGGAGTCAAGGCCTTTGTTTCCTACTTGGGCCAAGAGGGAGTGCTATTTCAGAAAAGTGGGAATGTCTGCTACAATTGCTCTTACCCAAGAGCTTACTCAGTTCTTCTGGAGGCATGGCTTGGAAGGCTTCGTTTGTGGGAGCAAAAACAGTGTAGACCCCTTCGCGGTTGAGGGTCTCCGTCAGCCCTGCAGACTGGATGGCGGCCACCAACATGCTGTAGACAAACAGAGGAAACGACGGTTTGCTTTTCATGCCCTCTCCAAGCAGGAGGAGAGTGTAGTCTTTACATCTTTTCACAGAGCACAAATGTTATCGCAGGAAAAATGGCCAGAGGGATGGAGGGAGAAGAAAGGTGAGAATCTGTGCGGTCCACCCAGGGACTGAGCCACTGTCCACTGAGTGTGTGGTCCCGGGGAGGCAGAGGCCCATTCTCCCAGTCCTCGGGCAGGCGGCGGAAGTCAGTGCCAGGGGAACACTTGTCTTGACAGCACTCATTGGAGAAGAGGAAGTCAGAAACAGAGGATATCAGGGCAAGAAAGCAAAGTGGCTTCAGTTGCCTATAAATAAAATGCAGAAAGAGAAAGATGCTCTGGGCTCTTAAAGCCGTGCTCTTTGCTCGCTGGAGACTTTCTGGTGTGAGTGGTAGCCTTGTGTTTTAGTAATAAAAATGTCCCCTTCCCATTTCAGTGGGTATGAGGATTACATTGCTAGCAGGACCCTGCTTCCCAACTAAGGTTTGAAGGTAACCCTCATCCTTTCCAGACCCCAACCATGGCTGTTCACACCAGTGTGGCACTGGCTTTAGGTTACCCACTAAAAAGGAGGTTAAGAGAGCTGAGGTCCAGCTGACCACTTAGTAGAAGCCTGGCCTGGGTGAGACTAGTTACCTAAAACGATTGTCCCCCTTCAGAATATCCATAACGGTTCCCATTGGGGGGGTCAGCATCCGGTCCATGGTGAACAGGGTCCCGTAGCGTCCCCTCTTGTCATGGGCAGCAATGCAGCTGTTTTCAATGCAGAGGCTCTGCACAGAAGAGGGCCAGAGAAAGGGAGATGGTTATCCTCAAGGTTTGTTCAGAGCCCATGGCGGTGGCATCACCCACAGAGATGTTCCTCAAGGAAGGGTGGGCTTAGGGGTTCTGGTAAAACCACACAGGGACTCTATGCCAAAGTCAGTTTCTCAGGAGGCCCATGCACAAAGACCAAATAGACAAACTGGAGGCAGTTGTGTGGTTGATTTACCATTGATGACTTTACAACTGGTGGTTTCACCAGCCATTGGACACCTTGGCCAAATGTTTTTCTTTTGGTCACAGGCCAGGAGCAATACCATGTTGATCTTCCTGTTTGATATGGGAAGTCACCTCACCTAAGCTCAGAAGGACTCAAAGTCTCCATCCCCCTCCCCCTCCCTCATCCCTGAGTCCCAGGCAGCCTCAGAAATTCAGTTAGGTCTGAGCCTCATTCCCCAAGCCTGCAGGGAAGGAAGTGTGATCTAACACCATGCAGACTTTCCAGAAACTGCTTCCCCTTTGCTAGAAGCCAGTTCTTACATAACCTCCTGGCTATTGAGGACTTTTAAAAACACACCAATAAGTCTCAATTTTGTAGAGCTAAGCCAAGCAAGGAGACTGAGTTACGACCTAGAACTTACATTTCGATAAACAAAAACTCGCAGTTTTTTGCCACCCAGCGTGTCCAGTGTCTGTCCATGGTACAAATACTTGGAAGCCAGCTGTTCTTTGACCATGTGGTTCAGAAGTAAAGTCTTCATTTGGGCATCGATGTGTGGGGTGCCATCTGCAAGAGAAGGGGTGGAAAGATCCAGAGAGGTGGGCTCCTGAGATGAAACAGATGACGAGACACAGCAGAAACCCATTCCTCTCTGGTTTGGGAACAGAGACAGAGTACGAGAGACTGCCCAAATCCCCCAACATCCTGCATCTATTATAGAAAAAAATGGGTGCAGATATTGAGGGTGCTTGTTGTTTTGCTCTCAGAAGGAGAAGAGGGTCTTCCTTGTCACCCTCAAGATGGCAGCTCAGCTGACCTCTGCCCCTGTATACTGGCATGGACCCTACAAACAAAAAGCCTAGCCTGTTCCGCTCTCCTGACATATTGAGTTCTGAGGAAGAGATTCCCCAATACGCTCTTGGCTGTTCCAGATAAACAATGTGTAGCCCAGAGTCTCTGATGGAGTCACATCTGTTTTGGACTCTGGTGAGCAGAAGGTTCCAAGTGGGTTGTAAATCAGAGCAGTGTGGTAGGGATGATGTGGGCCAACCCAGAGACAACAGAACAGCAGGGTGCTTTCCCCGTGTTACCTTTGAACACGGAATTCAGAGGGGCCAGGAAGGTCAGCTGCTCTTTTCCAGAGAGATGTGTGCTGAGGCCAGCTTGCCTGAGGAGGTCGATAGCTGTGGAGACGTCAGACTCTGCAGCCAGCTCAAGCAGCGTCTTGGCTACAGGAAGGAGAAATGGAGTTCAAAAGGTAACAGGGCTGTGTTTATCTGTCGTGATCCACCCCAGAGTGGGATGGACAGCAGCAGGGACCTCTTCTTATGAGTCACCAGCCTTCTAAGCATGATGGGGCCCAGCATGTGTGTGTCATCAGGAAACCTAAGTAGCAGGGAGGCAAGGTGGGACTCATTTGACAGCAGGCAGCACTGTCCCAGGTCCCACGTGGCTTGACCAGGGCCTATTTGACTCTGGGGAGGAGGCTGTGTGATTGATTCTGAAGATATTCCTATAGGAAGATAATTGATTTTTTCCCCGGGAGATTCTACTTTCACAGGCTGAATGGAAACCAAAGTCCACGCAGTCATCCTCCCTGGGCCAGCGGCCTTGGGTTCTCTAAGGAGAGTAAATGTCGTGAGATCAGTAAATGTCCCTTTCAGCCCAACCATGTGCAGATCAGAAAAGGCTCAAAGGCAGTGTCTCCCACTCCCTCAAGTACCTTAAAATGTCCCCTATTGCCTCAAGACAGTGTCTGGACCTCTACACCTGAAGCTCAAGGCTTCGAATCTCCCCAGCCCTCAGGTTCGCAGCAGGCACAGGGCTGTGTGCTGTGCCAAGGGTAGGAAATGGCCCCGAAGATTGCTGAATACCCCTGGCCCTGTCACCAGGGCTGTCAGAGGGAGAGGAGGCTGGGCAGGCCAGAGGCCCATGAGGTCTACCTACCCGAATCTGGGATGAGCAGCTCATCAATGAAATGGATGACACCGTTGGTGGCCAGGATGTCTTTGTTGGAGATGACAGCCTTCCCGTTGATGGTGAGCATGTCCCCACTGCAGCCCACCTCCAGTGTGGTACCCTCCAGGGTCTCCATGGACAGCCCAGCGACAATGGCCTCAGCACACATGGCTGACTTCAGGATGTGGTTGTGTAGCAGGTCTATGGCAGAACAAGACACAGGTCTAGAGCCGGCCATCGCCTATGTGAAGGGGCCAGCTGCCAGCCTGCCCGTAGCTGACGGTTTTCCTGGAGTGCCATGGGGCCCACATCCATATCTCTTGGCCTTGGGACTCTGCGGTCAGATTGCTTGAGTTTGAATCCCTTGGCTGCTGCCTAACTGTGGGATCCTGGGTCAGCCACCTAGCCTCCTTGAGTCCCAACTTCCTCTAGAGTAAAGAGATGAGACCGGCATTGTCTCCTAGATCTGAAATGCAGACCTCTCCACAATAGAGAAACACCAACTTACGAGCACTGGGCTTCAAGGTGAATTCTCCTACTGGGCCAGGGAGAAGAGGAAACCTCCAGTAGGCCCCCATGGTCTTTTATATCTTAGGACTTCATAAGGCATAGAATGAGCCAGGAAATGATGAAACTTTCCCCCAGGCATAGCTGTTCTTATGTGTATGTCTTACTCCAAGGTCTACTAGTGGCCAGAACCTGTGTTAGAGGACAGATGCACCTCACCCGCTGCCACTCATCTGTCTGAGCGCTGCTTTGGAGCCCTGTGTTGGGGCAGTCAGAAGCTGAAGACTCCCCCCTCCCCAGGCGGGCTCCCAGGGGCATTCATGACCTCTGTGCAGAGGAAGTAGCACGGACTGGTCAAGGACGTGCCCCCCACCCAAGCCCACAGGTTCCCAGGCTGCTGCTCTTCAATGCCACCAAGGTCTTTTGTCTCAGCTTCACCACAGAGGTGAGTTTCAGTTTAATCTTGAGTGTGGGAACCAAAACTGCCCTGTCACAGTTAGGAGGAAGCTCTGAGGCTGACAGAGGCATCAGGATGCTGGAAACTGACTCTGAAAGCCAGTACCGACCCAACTCAGTCAGCAGAGAAGGCACAGGTCTGTGTGGGGCCAAGCATGGTGGCATACTTGCAATCCCAGTAGTCGGAGGCAAGATTGCCTTGAATTAGAAATTAGCCTGGGCTACATAGTGAGCCTTGTCTTAAAGCAACAACAAGAAGACAGAATGGGAATGAGGCCTTTGGGGAATTACGCTTCTTAGAGCAGTAAACTGACCTCCTGAACTCCTGAGGTAGGAGCCACACAAGGGTGCGAAGGCCAGGACCAGGAGCTAGTCAATATCAAATGAGATGCTGCAGCCCGGGGCTGCTTCTTGCCCATCTGCCAACCACACAGAAACAAAACGGGGCTCTGTTGATGTAGACCACCACCCTCTTCCTTTGAGTGTGTAGCTATTGAGCCAGAGGGAAGGTCCTTCTTTGAGCAAACTGGTTATTGCATAGAAGAAGCAGACAAGCAAAGGGCCTTGATTTGGGGTCTACAATGAGTTGCAAATCAATAAATATAAAAATGTGCTCCGTACCAAAGAACTTTTAATGCATGTTTTAGTTTGAATGCTGCATGTCCCCCAAAGGCCTGAGTGTTAGAGGCCAGGCCCTCAGGGTGCTGTTATTGGGAGGTGGCAGCAGCTTTAAAAGATAGGGCTGGTGTGAGGTCTTTAGGTCACTCAGTGGCCACCCACAAAAGCCACAGGTTTGAAAGCCACAGGGTCAACGATCATGAAATTACACATCTAAGACTGTGAGCCAGAAGAAATCTTTCTGGTTTTTTTTTTCCTTTTTAACCTGCTGAGACGCAACCCACACCTCTTCGAGGAAGCCTCCCAGCCCTGGAGACTGTGGACCCCAACCCTGCCCTCCCTCACTGCCCTCTGCCAGAACGCATCTGCATCTCAACGACCTGTTTTGAAGCCTGCCGCCCACCAGGCTTCAGCTTACACTGGATCCTATTCATGGTGGGCCCCCAGTTCCCAGCCCAGGACAGCTGTTTTGCAGGGTCACACTCATCTAGGTGCAGCTCCATCTGCGCTTTCTGAAATGTCCCTTTCCTCCCCGGCCTGGCCGGAAGAGTTTATGTTTATAGAGTGTCTGCAATGCGTTAGGCATGTTACATGGTCTGCTGCCAAGGTAGCTTTAAATAGATTCAAAAGTGAAGTCATGCCTAGTGACATTTGGGAGGAAGAATGTAAGCGAGGAGCACGTAACAGAGTCTAGGGGTTCATTAGGCAGCTTAGGACAAATGGCCCTTCGGAAGCCTTAGAATTAAAGGGGTCAGGTGAGGAAAGAGTGGGCCCACTCCTAGTCTACCTTCTTCCACCCCTAACTGAGGAGCTGAAAGATGAAACCAGCAATGGAAATCAACTGACCATCACCGATTCCTAACTGTTATTTTTGGTTACCCATGAGGCCTCCAACCAGACATAGGAAAACATAAAATGTCGCCGTGATGATTCCACTTGAAGGATGCCACCACTAACCACCCGGACCCTACCGCTGTTCAAGCAACAGACATCTATCTACCTGACAGTTTTTGAACATTCCAGTTTGGTTTCCTTTATTTGGCCAGAGTCAGCTGGAGACTGACTCCTAGTACCAGCTCTGCTTGGCTCCCACAGAGACATGCCACTGGGAGCAACACAAGCCAGGGCTGCAGCGGACAGCCCGAAACATGTGGAATTAGCACCAGTGCTCAGGTGGGCTGCTCTAAGGAGGAGAGCCAAAGGTGCTCACCTCTCAGGGCCTCTGGGTCACCCAGGATCCGGTTCAAGGTCTCAGCAGGGATCTTCTCAAAGGCCTCATTGGTTGGGGCCAAGAGTGTGAACTGACCATCGCCCTCCAGCAGGGTGTTGAGTCCTGATGCAGCCACAGCAGCCTGTGAGGGGGAGGAGAGAAGCTTCCTGGGCTCACACGGTGGGATGCCCACACCCTGGTGAGGTCTCCCCTGGGGATTCAAGACACTTGGAGAAGACCCAAGTGAGAGAGAGAGATGCCTGGTTGAGGTTCTGTCTTACCACGGCCTTCACAGACCCCGGCCTGTGCTCCAGCCACGCCGGCCATCTCTCAGGTACTGGCCGACCCCACCCCTTCCTACCTGTCGGCCTTTATCCCACAGTCTCCTACCTCTCTTTCTCTTTCTCTGTGTCTCGGACTCCTATTCCTTCAAACCTTGACCAAAGCGCCATTCCTCTTGGCACAAGTTCCCAGATGGAAGTGAACCTGACTGCCCCCCAGCTGTAACCCCATGGTGAGTAGTGATCCCTCAGTGATTATGCGTGTAAAGATCACATGACTCATCCTCTACCCGACATCTAGAACAATCTCCGCACAGCCTGAGCTGCTTCTCACTGCTCCAGGATAGAGAGCCTCTTCCTGGTCTGCAAGCAGGATTTTCAGCCCAGCTCTCCTCCCTGCATCCCCACAGTAGCAATGCCCCTACGGTGGGGCTGTGCAGAGTGGGCTCTTCTCATCTTTCAGGCCTCTCTCCTCAAAGCCCTAGCCATCCCTCCTGGGCTCCCCTACCCACCAATCACCATGCTGCCCTGCCTGGTTCAAGTCTCATCTGCCTCTTCAGAGAGAAAGGTAGCCCCTCTGCTCGCTCTGTCCCTGGCACATACTGGGAAAGTGACAGGGTCTACACAGCATGTTGGGAAGGAAAATGGGTATCAGGGAGGGACGAAGGGAAATAAAAAAGAGGAAATTTTCCTTCTGCCATCTCAACAGTAAGGGTACTCAATAGTACCCTTAGTAAGTAAGCTACTCAATAGGACTCAGAGCTGAGTTTGTGCTGTCAACTTTGGGGTAACATTCCCTTGCAGACCCAGAAGAAAGGCAGGGGAAGCACTTATCGAGCCAGCTAAGAGCTCTCCCCTCAGCACCCATGCAGGACAGTGTTTGTCTCTGTGTTGGAGATCTCCAGGGAGGGGCTGGTCCACTCCCTCTGTGCGCTCTGCGGTCAGGAAGTTCTCCTGACAGAGCACTGTGCTCACTTCCTCCTGTGTACCCCGTGCCCATGGGAACTGCCTGCCCTTCCAGTTGTCAGACAAATGCCCACAGCCCTAGGACAGTCAGGAGCTGGCCTGGGAGTCAGAGTCCACACCAGTAAGCTTTCTGCTAGGTCTGTGTTCCAAGGAAACCTGGGTATGAGACCCCAGGCTGGGGACACATGGTCTAGAAGCACCATGCTGGTTGACAAGCCATTTGTAATAGTGGCCTGTGTGGGAAGAAGGGCCCTTGAACTTCTGGACTTTACGAAGTTCAGCCCCAAGGCTCAGAGGACTTTGCTACTGTAACTGATGCTGGGTTACCCAGAAGAGCCAAGGGAGGGAAAACGTTACGACAGGGGCATTTCTCAGAGCGGTCAAGCTTCTTCTCCATGTTACCTCACTTGGGACATCATCTGGTCCTCCTGCAGAAGACACCCTGCCAGGCCTCTTTTGGGACGCCATGTTTCCCCAGTCTGGGCCTCTACTCAGAAGCAATTCCTTACCCGGAGGGTCTCAAAGGTGTCCTCAATCTCAATGATCTGCTGGATGTTGTTGGTAACGGTGGAGATGACCTTATCGATGAGGTGTACCACACCGTTGGTCGCATGGTGGTCGGCTTTCAGCAGCCGGGCACAGTTAACAGTTACAATCTGCCCAGAGAAGAAGCAAGGGTGAGAGGGTGACACCAGAGGTTCCAGGGAAGGGAACAGGTTGTCCACAGCTAGAAGCAGAATGTAAACCATGAGGGTCTGTAGAGAAGCCCCGGGAGGTAAGGGTTTGTCTACAGTTTATTAAATTGCGGGACGGAACCCTGGAAAGCAACACGTCAGATGGTCTAGAGCTGGGTTTGCTGTGGACAGAGGAGAATGCTGGGTAACTGAAGATGCCTTTACCCCGTTGGGATAGTGATGAATCTGGATGTTGGAATTCTGGTACATGGAGGTGAGGGCCATCCCGTGCTTCAGCTCATCAGTTAGGACCCGCCTGTCTACCATGTGGTAGCGAAGGGCATTGAGCAGTTCGATGTTGACGTTGCTTACCAGGGAGTCCAGCACTTCCTAGAAAGAAAGGGCATGGCATTTAAGAGGCAGCAGCCCTGTGCTGAAGGGAGAGATACCCGCTCCAAGTGGACCTAGACCCGTCTTCTGCCAAGGACCCCTCCTTTATGAGCATCTGTGGGAGGATGGGGAGTGGGGACACTTGTAGGCATGGGTGTGAGGAGATGGGGGAGTCCAGGGCTGCTTTAGCTTGTGAGACAGCAGAAGGTCACCACAGGGTCCCACTGTGTGCCCAGGCCTCAGGGAAAAGGCCATTCCCAGGATGAGTCCCCTGGGAGAAGGCTCCCCTCACCGCTGGCAAGGAAGACCAGGCCTCATTGCTAGGGGCAAAGATGGTGAAGCTGCCAGGTCCCTCCATCTCAGGCCTCAGCTTCTCCGTGCGGTCTGTGTATAGCTGCGTGGTGGTCGAGCCGACGACTCCCAGGGTCTCATAGAGGTTTGAGAGTGGGAGAGCTGCGGAGGCGGAGGACAGAGGGACACGCTTGAGTCCACCTTAGATAAACACCTCCCCTCGCTCCTCTGTCAGAAAGGACAGTGGGCACAGCAGAAAAAAGGGTCCAGGTGGGTGGGAAAGCCCAGGCATCTGTTGATGGAGGTGCTTAACACTCACGCTTCTTAGAACCACCCAGTACATCAAATGCTCCCCAGTGCGGATGGCCTAGTGAGTAATTTCTAATTGTCTTAAACACAGCAGAGCAAAGTTTTTGCTCCTACACATTTAGACGAAGAAGGCAGAAGCAGGCGGAAATCGCAAACCCATCTACGGATCTCCCTAGCTGTCGCCCCTTGTTCGGGAAACAGCTTCACTAGAAAGCGGGAACTACGCGCCTTCTACATCGTTCGTGTACTTTCCAGGAACTGACTGCAGTCGAAAGGGGCCCTCAGATGGCACTATGTTTCTAAGACAGACTACACTATACCGTAGCCCAGGCTGGCCTTCAGCTCATGGTCATCCTCCTCACTCAACTTCCCGAGATCTGGGATAACAACTTTGTGGCACCATACACAGACTTAATCTGAAACCTTCACCTCAGAGGTAACTCCCTACAGGCCAACACCTTTATCTCATTTTATTTCTCCAACTGCCCTTTTCCTTGGGACAGCAATGACATGGCCACTAACCACATCATCTTGACATTAAATCAAATTGCTTTCTCTTTTAGATCTCCAATTATATCCTAATTTTAAAACTGTCTCGGATTTCAAAGCTAAAGCAAAACACGAAACCTGCACAGTTGCTGTGTGGCCCAATGCAGCCACTTGTGGGTCCCTTTGTCGCCTATGGGTAAGCCCATCGAGTCTGCTGCTCTCCAGAGGCCAGAGACCACGGTATTCCGCCCGATATTCAATAGGATAATGGAGCCTGATGGGCTAATAGGCCAGCCCTTCTGGGTGCTCTGAGAGTCACTGCCAGTCACCTACGACGAGATGAGAGCCTGCAACCCCGGAGAAGAGGCCGGCAGACCTGAGTGGGCTCTTCTCCACCCATTGGCAAGGGTCATGAGTGGTGCAGAAACGATATTATCTTCATCTTCTGTCCTCTGCTCCCTGGGCCCCGGTGAGCACATGGGAGAGAGAGACAGTTCAACCTCACACTCAGCCCTGCAGTGACTCTATTGCCGTTTGCATGGTAATTCTTCCTCTTATCCTGACCTCTGTCTCACCCACCCACAGGTAGGGCCTGCTCATTTACCTGCTGGACAGCCTTTCTCTCCTGGGACCTTTTCATATCCAGGACAGCACTCATAGCTGATGACTCTGTAAAGAGAGACACTTGAGCATGTCAGGCGGCACATCACGCTCTCTCCCTGGTGCTCTCTGGAAGGAGACGCCACAGGGACGAAGAGAGGCCACAGGAGGGGCACCCTTCTCTTAAGAGAGCATGTGTTTCATTGTGGCTGTATTGATCAGCGGCCAGGAGCTGCTCACTCCTCAGCTCATGGAGTGTGTCAGACGGTTAACAACACAAGCAGCCAGCCGAACCGACTAGAAAACCAGGCAAAGGCAGCCCACTCAACAGCCCACTCAGAGACACAAGTCACCCACCTTGATCACCGACAACCACCCGCAGGAAACCCGATGGATGGTGTTCTAGGGAAGGAGCTAGGAGGACCTGCTCGGTTCCAGCTGTGACCTTACCCCGTCTGTGGTCTCAGCTCTTCTCTGGGTCTCAGCAACCTCGTGTGTAAATGCACATATGCAAGGGGGAGGGGCTCTGGTGACTGTCTCTCTCTTGCTATTCCGGTTCTTGATTTAATGACCCGGAAGGCACCGTACGGGTAATCACTGGTGTTCTCTTGCTTTTTACAAATCAGATTTCAAATGAAAATAGTAATAGTGTCTCTTCATGAAGACACCTGCTTTCCCCTCACTGTTTACTTACATTCAAAACTCATTAAAAATGTGTTTATGGTTTCAAATGTAAAATATCTTAGTGATTCTTTATAAATTGCTCCCTACCGACTGCCATCATTGACCTTTCCACTGTCCTTCCAGAGGCGACATCACCGGTCGGCAAGATGCTCTGCATTTGGGTGAACACAAGATGTGCAGGGTACTACAGAATCACTTGTTCAGAAGACTCAAGATTGTCTGCTCTCCTTCCTCCAAGGAGCCCATCACAGCTGCTTGTCTGGATTCCACAAAACAAGCTTCAGCCAACCTGATACTCCATGGACGCCCCAATGCCACCGAGAGTTTCAAATAACGTTGCAGAGAAAGGAGCCCTGAGCTCTGTGCTGAAGACTGCCCACAGGTGCACACTCCCCCCTTGCCTGGAGTCTGCCCTCCAGGTTGGATCCCCCCCCCACCTCTGTCCCGGAGCCAAAAGCAAACAACCCAGGTTTCTCCTTTCTTTTTTGTATAAGAGATTTGTTAGTTCTGCTCCTGCAGGGATGACATCATTGGAAAAGAGCAGGCATGGGGGTGGGTGTGTGCCAAGGAGGTTGCTGGCTGTAATGGCATCTGGCCCTTGTGAATTCATTTGGAACCTGTTCAGGAAAGACTTAGTTAAGCGAGGATGAAGGCTGGTGTGTCTGTTACCAAGGGGATGTTTCAGGTTCTCAGACTGCCAGGGAGCTACAGGTGTCACTTGGCTAGACATGACTCCTCCCCCAAGATTGAAGAACAACAGCCACACATTCCTCTGGCCCCCTGCTCTGCCCATCCCTCCTTCCTCTTCTGCCCCACACCTCCCACCTGCCCCTTCTCACCCTGAATCCCTGTACTTACAGAGCTAAACTGACACTGACCATCCCACTTGCTAACCTCTGAATGTGAGTCATCTCTGCCTCACCAGAGGATCCCTCAATGACTAGTGGGGTGGCCTTAGGAGCCTCCATTTCCTGATCTAGAGAGTGGGGCTTAACTAAACCACCTGATCTATTGCTCCTGCAGCCTCAGACTAATCACTCCAGTCAGCGGAGGGACTTCTAAGGGGTGAAGAAACACTCTCAAAGAAAAGCAGTGACTGCAAGCTTCTCCTGGCTAAATCCAGGGAGATCTCCAAGCCTTGAGACTATAGCACCAAGATACACACATACACACACACACACACACACACACACACACACACACACTCACACACATATATACGCATACATGCACACACATGTACCCTCACACACACATACACACACATGCACTCATACACACACACACACTCACACACACACACACACACTTGCACATACACACACGCACACACACACAGGATATGAGGCTTTCTCTGATAAATACCAAGGTTGGATTCCAAGATGGCTCAGCAGGCACATACTGTCAAGCCTGAGTTCGATCCTCAGAGCCTACATGGAGGAGAGAACTCATGCTTGTGGGTTGTCCTCTGACCTCTACATGAGCACCTGTACACATGTACACACACACACACACATACACACACACAGGCACAGTACACTAAATAAGTAAATAAATAAATACCTAGTATGTTGTATGTTGGTGTTGGGGAGGTGGAATTAGGCAAATCTCCCACCTAACTTAAGTGCCAATGTGGAATTCCATGGAGTTAGAGAAGCATTTGGGGAAAACTGCCCTACCCACAACATTCTCTCTGGTCCCTTTTGTGCACATGGCTGTTCGTGTCCTGTGGCTTGGAGTACCCAGATACACTATCCAAAGACTCAGCCCTTCAAATGTTAGCTTTGGAGTTTCATTCCCCCAAAAACCAAAGGACAGCTGAACAGCTTGAGTGGCCTCACCAGGATTTCAGTGAAGATGAAAACAAATCCCCCAAAGTACATGTATAAACGTATGTAGGAGAGCTAGGGAATGGCCTGGAAGAAGTGGAAAGCTAGGGGGATGGGGCTGATGAGGAAGAGGCAGATCTAAGCAGAACAGACTCAGATGGACAGGGCAACTTAGGATGGAGTAAGAAAGTAAGCCAGGGGTCTGATAGGCCAAGGTGGTCCCGAAGAGCCTCGACAGATGGGGCACCCTAGGCTTTCTCTTGTTTTACTAAGGCTAGCTCTTCGATCACTGGAGGAAGCAGATGGATTGGTGTTGTCTGCCAAATGCTCAAGGCAAAGCCTTTCTGGTGGGCTTGCTGCACCTGACCCTCACAAGAGCTGGATAATACCCTGCTGTCACATGTGGTTGGCTTCTGCATCACCCTCCCCACAACTGAGGTTCAATCTCTAAGACTGTAAATTCTCCAGCCAAAGGCTTTTTGCTGTGTAACCAAGCACAGTCCTTTGTTTGGAAGTCTTTTTGAGTCCTCTTTCTCTAGAGACCTCTCCTTCCTGGGCTCTCAACAGCCCTTCCAGGTATCTCTCTGGGAATATTGCTATAGGCTACACTCTCTGTTCAAGGACATCAGCCTTTGGGCTGTCATTGGCAGGTTCCATGTGCCTAGCTATCTAGAACCAGCCTGCTCAGGCCTAGGGTGGCAGAGGACAGCTGAAGATTGTAGACAGAGAAAGCAGCTTATTGGAACAATCTTGTCCAGGACTTTTCGAGCTGGCAGTCTCCACAGTAGGTTACCCATCTTCCCTGTGCCATGCCCCATTCTACATACATTTTTCCTGGAGAAAATACAGGCTTTTAAGCACAGAACTTAAGTCTGGTACTACTTCTCCAGGATCCAGCAGAAAAGGATGGAAACTATGGGTACCTCTCCTTGCATGTCCCAAGTTCCCAGATGTCTCTTCATGGCAAGGACCAGGCTACTGGTTTCTGCATCTTGTCCCATCAGCTAGATTCTGACTAAAGGTTCCCAGCCTTGACTTGGCCATATACAGTGTAGTACACAAAGACCTCAGGCTGGAAAAAGCACACACTCCAGCCTGAAAAGTTACTAATTACCTTGTTCCAACTTCTCAGACAGAAGGAAAACGAGGAAAGGTGATGCTCTCCCCTCCCAAGCCTACCTAGTGTTTTCACTCAGATTAGATGATGAGAAATCTCACTAATCTCTCCCCAAATTTATTTTCCACTAAGTTAATATAAACTTAAAACATTCACTTTCCCAAATATGCAGCCTGGGTCTGGCTGCTGTTCAAGCTGTAAGTGGCAGGAAACTGACTAGACCAGGGGAGGAGTAAAGAGTGGACACTGAGCTTGGTCTCCAGTGATAGGGGACACTCACAGCATCGCACTACCTGAGATGAACCACAGAGAGAACACATGCTCATGGCATCTGTATACTGGCAAGCCCCACAGACTGCCAGCCTTGAGTGGCTCATTTTCTGGGTGTCTGCTCTTGGACAGAGACTGAGCTGATTCTCGAAGTTTCTGGTAGAAAACTGAGGCTCTTCCTAACAGACTGCACCCCAGTAAAGGCCTCTGCCACAGGCACTTTCAGAGCCTCGTGAGGCACGAGGCAACCTCAGAACACGGGTTCCTGGCATTTTCATATGCATGGGAGTGCATTTTGTTGGCTGCTGGATGCTGACTGTATCCCCAGATCCAGTGTCTATTGTCTGATGGGAGTTCAGTGCTCAGCCTCACATCTGTGACTCAAGGACCACCAGACTCGCAGGAAGCCTCTGGGAGGTGACTGGTGACTTTGGCCCCAAGGGTGTCTCTGACTCTAAGAAGATTTATTTCTAAGATGCTGGCTACAGATCTGGGGCTGTTAAAGAGAGATCTGGGGCAGCCCACTTATGCCCTGACCTACTTCCTCAGGTACTTGTGACATTGCTGACCCTAGCTGCCGGGCTTGATTCTCTCTGGAGATGGCACAGAGTGGCAGAACTCCCATTCTCAGTGGATGACTCTCAGCAGGATGTGCAGGGCCTGGAGCCCATTTGCAAATGGACTCTTTTTTATTTTTTTTAAATAATCCCAAACTACTTGGTCAGAAAATAACTCGGGGAACTAAATTGGAAAAAATACTCGAACTACTACAATGTGGCGTGGATTTTAAGTACTCAGTGTGGAGCTTCTAAAGCAAAACAAAAAACACCCCTATAGAAATGTTAAAATGGAACCTCAGTTATAATCTAAAATAGCAAACATAACTTCGTGACAGTAAAACCCTGCGTGAGGCCGTGATCAAATCACATCGGATAGCTATAAACACAGCAATGAGGGCTGTTATTAGTTTCCGATAGCTTGCTGTGATAAATTACCACAAGCTTGATGGCTTGAAATATCACAAATTGCACTGCGATTGTGAAGGTTAGAGTCAGAAACGGGCCTCGTGGGCCTAGTATTGTGGGTCATGTTCCGTTTAGAAGCTGTAAGGATGACCCACTCCCTGCCCTTCAGCTTCTGGAGCCTGCCGTACACTTCAGCCTGTGGGTATCATGCTAGCTCTGACTCTCACCAGCACGCCCCTTTCTCTGACTCTAAATCTATTGCCCCCCTCCTTTTACAACGAGCCTTATGATTACATCTGTCTCACCTCAGGTTGACACCCCAGTTTCCAGGTTTCAGATTAGGATGTAGGCATCTTTCGGGGTTACCCCACACAGTACACGGGCCCATAAAAATTCTCAACAGCACAAAATTTCACGCCAGCCAAGCAGCCTCCTAGTTTACAGAATGGTATTGATCTAGAATTTTTAGAAAGGGCTGCCACCCGGGGTGTTTGGGGCATGCTCAGTCTCCATTATCTTAAAGCAGGTTATGGGTGGGGACAGGAAGTATGCACAGGTGTGGTCCAGGGACAGTGTAGACAGCATCTTACCACCTCTCCTTTTCTTCTTGGGACCATGGTGGAGGGATGCATGGAGGGAGGAAAGGATGGCTTCCATCAGGTGTCTCTGTGCCAGAATGACACAGAGACCTTCTAGCTGATGGGAAAATACCACTGTACCCCGGCTGGCTTCAGGAAACGTCCGATCTCTACAGGTGCAGTGCGGAGGAACTGCGGCGATGAGGGTGAAGGGCAGACTGACGCCAGCTGCTGAAGGAATGGGTGTGTCCTGCCGGTTCATCTTGGCCTCAGAAAATGGCTCTCACTGGGGGGCAGCAGTTTAAAGACTGGGATGAACCGCTGTCACCTCTGCCTGCGAGCCTCCACACTGGTCCTTCTAAGCCCCCTTCAGGATGCTGGACCATGAATGGCCTACCAGTGATGCCAGCTTCAACCTGTCTGTTGAGCAGAGCTCTGCCTCCCCCCATCCTCACGAAAGAGGCCTTGCTGAGAAGCAGCCAGGCTTCTCTCTACAGCCACACATAAACAGTTTTACGGTTCCCTATCAAACCAGGGCCTGAAGCCACAGCGTGAGCTGCTGCCGGTCATCCACAAGTCTCTGTCTGATTAGCTATTGTGTCGCCGCTCTCTGCTCTACAGCTCTGAAGCAAAAGCCGAAGTGAATTTCTAAGTAATAGAATTCACTCAAGCCACCGCACAGGGGTCATCCGCTAACAACGTCCTGCCATAAATCTGTGCGACCAGTGTGGTGATTTGACACACAGCACAAAAGTCTCAGATTTGTCTCTCCTTGGAAATGTACACAGCTACCATCGAAAGACCCAGCGGCTTCACCTATGAGGACCTCACCGAGTGTGGCAGGACCACCCCGACCCTCTAGAAGAGAGCATCTGGAGCCTCACAGACACAGACAAAGGGGCTCCAGGCTCCAGATTCAGGAGGCCTGCCCCCTGTCTTTGGTGACCTCACATGGCAAGATCTTTACCCCAATGCTTGGTGCTCATCGTCTCTTTTCAGGATCAAAATCTCCTTCCGGTCTCAGGCTCCCTGAGGACCAGCGCCCTCTCATCTCTGCTGCAGCCTCCTCCTGACATCTTGCTGAGAAAATGCCATGCAGGCTTATTAAGACAGTCCTCTGTTCCAGCTAGCACACTTCTAGTCACCATGTGACTAAGCACACCCAGAGGCCCAGTCTCCCAGGATGAGGTCAACTCCAGCCAGCATGCCCCCCTTCCTAGCACTTAAGTATGGCCATGGTCAGAAGGCAGCTCCCCTGGAGACCTCACTCCTATGCACGCTCTCAGTCCTTGAGGACAACAGAGATGAATTCCATCTTCCCATCTTCCCCTTTCTTTGTTCCCCGGGTCTCTCCCAAGTCAGCCCCGCCTTCCCAGGGTCGAGGCCGCACATGATGTTCCATCTGGGATCGTAAAGTGTTTCATGGGTTCTTGTTTTCCTCTGCTCAGTTCCTCTTTTTTGAGGCTCACAAAGCAGCAGCCGCCTTCAGGGGTTGGATGTGAATATCTTTTCCTCTTGGCTTTGTGAGCCAGGTCCAAGTCTGGATGGCCTCAGGCCTTGGCTGACTCCAACTGCCTCACAGTGCTCTCAAAACCAAACTCAGGCTAGAGGAGAGGACTCAATCAGGAACAATCCGCCGGCACACAGCTGAGGCTGAGCCTCCTCCTGGCATACAGGGAAAAGGCACAGGGAGGAGGAGCCGACACACCAGCACAATTCACTGCCGACCACATCGTGGTTCTGGGAACTCTCAAGGAACGCCGTCAGGGTATCACAAATCCCTCAACCCAACACTGTGACCCAGGCTGCTCTGAAAGAACACGGTAGATGCCACCCTGTGCACAGCTTGCTACAGGTGCTCTGTGAGACCCGAGGCTCTGACAGGGAGATCTGTCGCTTGGCACCAGCCCATTGGCCATCTTCCAGGAAGCAATTACATGGGGCCTGGCTTTGTGTTTAATTAAGCAATCAGTGTTTGAGCAGATCGTGGACACATCTGATTGTACCCGTCAGTACTGGACGCACTGGTTTTCAAAAATTGAGTGTCCATGTGGAATTTGCATAGTCTTTGTTCTAAACAGTAAAAATCTCTGCCAACTATCTGTCCAGTGAACCCGGACGGTGTCCCAGCTCACGCAACTCTCAGAGGCTGGGTTGTCCATCGGGCGGGAGCCGTTACCATGGACTGTGCAGACAAGACTCCCAGAGAACTGCTGGTCTCACTGCTGCTCCGCTCTATCAGGCCAGGATCAATAACTGCCCGACACAATTCTAGCCACCCTCTGGTGCTCATTCTCGTGAGCATGTGAGGAACAGCACTTTCCTTCTCAGTTGGAGACAGATGCTGGGAAGCAACCCCATAAGGAACACATTTTCAGAACTCCCTCACACCGGGTCAAGTTCAGGGAAACCTTCCCATTTTGCAGAAAAGAGGAAGGTTGCTGTCCCCACAAGAGGCTCAGGAGGTTTTGCATGGCACACCTTCCCTTCTGCAAGAGAGAGCCAGCTCTGAGGTCTGTTGATTGTCAGCGCCAAAGCCGATTAGCTTTCCCACAGTTCTGTCAGAACACGCGTTCGAATGCTTCCACCAGGCAGCCAAGCAGTGAGGACAAAGGCCGTCTCCTTCCATGGAGAGGGGAACACGCAGCCCTCCTGTGACCACCACACCACAGTGCCCTTCCTTCTGCACGTGCAGCCACGGCCGCGGATTCTGGGATTCGTAGTTAACAGCGTACCGGGCACCATTCCACCCTCTTACATATGTTACTCAATGCAAGCCTCGTCGTTACAACAGCAGGTCTTTCTGCTGCGTCCACTTTGCAGATGAGGAAACTGAGGCTAGGAAAGATAAGCCTTCCCCAAGTAGGTGGCAGAGCCAGTGTCTGAGTCTGCTGTGCTGCTTCCTACTGTGGGAATTTCAAGGCACTCTGAGACTTTCTGAAGTGTTTACCTTCATAGACTCAGCTTCATGGCTGAGCAAGGGTGACCTCTGGGAGAAGTTCACCAACAGCTTTTCATTCCCAGAGTCACATAGCTTCTCTGAACTGTATCATTTAGTGAAGACTCAGACAGACAGACAGACAGACAGACACACACGTCCAACTCTTGCCAGCAGTCCTAAAGATCTAAAACAAAGTTGATTAGTGTCTCAAAATGTCCACACCCCACAGGCATTCCCTGACATGTCTATCCATGTACATTCCCTTCTCTTTACTCAGTCTGGTCTTTTCTGGAGCTGGCCAGCCCAGAGTCCTTGCAGCTGACTTCACACACACACACACACACACACACACACACACACACACACACACACACTCACACACAGTGTGGCCTCCTCGGCTGGTCTTGGTGGCTACAGATACTCACGTTGACTTGCCGCAGATCTTCCTCTGGTACCACTGCTTGCAGTTGGTGAAGTATTTCTTGTTGGTGCCGATGACCTTCTGCACAGCACATACATTGGGGCTGGAAACAAAGGCAACAGTGTTAGCGAGGTGGTCAGCAAGCCGGCCCCATCTTGTGGATCTCTGATGGTCAGTCGAGCTGTCTAGAGAGAGGAGAGAGAGCCATTTTGGTGGTTTGGGGTAAACGTTGGCTCAGTCTATGTAGATTTCCACTAGAAGAGCTTCTCCTTTAATAAATTCTTCAAGTCTTACACGTGGATACAAGCTCCTGTAAGTATCCTTCTCTGCCTCAGAGACTTGCCAGCCTTCCTCTATTTGTACCTGCCCCGAGCACAGACTTGGCCTCCCAGTATGTGTCACGGGTCCTGTTGTCAAGAGGGGAAGGCTTCCAGCACTTCTCAGCCAGCGCCACAAACAGACATGCTCTGCGTGTCTGGACCAGCTGCCTGGCTCCTGGGACAACACGCTGGGAGTATCCACCCTGCAAACTAGGGTGCGTGGCCAGCTGCTGTCAGAACTGTCAGGGACTGCTCTCCTACTTAACTCTCCATCGCCCATCAGTCAGAATCCCACTCCTTATTTCCAGGAAGCTTCCTCCACCACTCTGGCCCACACTTTTCCTTCCATACTCTACTCTAACCTGTGGTACAAGATAAGTCAGTGATGTTCCCTCTCTCCAGCTACCCTCAAAAGAACTGTAAAAACAAGATTTCTTGGTCTGGATAGCCAGTGGGGGGTGGGGCCGTTGGAAATGGATTAGAACAAGTTAGTTCAAAAAGATCTTCAATAGCTCTGTGGAAAGCAGAAGCAAACGCCCTGGGTTTCTGCTAGGAAGGCTTTTCTGGAGCTGGCGAACGCTGTCTGAATGTATTATCTTCCACTGAGCAGCAGAATGGGGCTCAGGCAGGTGATGGTGGGGCTTTCTTTGGAGATCCTGGGGCAAGGGCGCTGTTGCGCTGTGCGGCGCAAAGGTGAGACGCTTCCGAGCAGGCACAGCAGCTGTCTGCCTGCATCATAAGTCAGAAATGCAAAGAAAACAGACCAACAGTGTTCACAAGATTTCCACGTTCACACAGCTTCAGGTGCATTCAAAGGTGGGCAGTTTCTTCAACAGCAATTCTCAACACTTTAAAAATGCAGTGCAGAGGCAGGAGGATTGCTCTGAGTTCAAAGTGAGCCTGAGCTACACAGTGAGTTTGAGGGCCATCCGGACTAGAATGAGACTCTGTTCCAGCTAAGGAATTAACTAACTAACTGTGATCGTAGAGTCCTTTGATGAACACGGTCTCATTTGGGGTATTTGGGGGGGGTCTGTGGCTATCACCTCATTATTTAGACCATGTCCAAGGTTGGATGATTGGGTGGTTGTTCGTTCTGACCTTTTCTTCTCCCTGTTTCTCCTATGTGAAGGATACCTCTGCTTTCTGTTGCTGTTCAATAGACAGTGGTAAGTGAACAGAGCAGGTGCTCGGGGAGGTGATGATGGAGAGGAGAACCGAGCTTGACAGAAGACCACAGACAGGCAAAGGCTGGGTCAGGCTACCTTAGCTGGGCCTCACCCAGGTGCTTCGAGGCTCTGCAGTCAGCGGTCCACGTGTTTCACGGTCCTTGAATAACCCCCAAAGAGCTTCCGCGGGCCACATTCCAGCCCCAAATCATCCTTACTGCTGTACAGCCCCAGTTCTCCCGTCCAACTGAGCAGGAAATAATTATTGTGGATGAATTCCCTGCAGCTCTCCATGGGCGGCCGGCAGCTCTTCAGCGAATCTCTGTGGATTTGGCTCCAGCATTCCTCTCTTCTGTAGAGTGAGTTTCCACTGTTCCTGCTCCCTGTGACAGGAGCAGGAGCTGGGGGTGGGGACAAACTGCATCCACAGGAAATCTATGCTGAAATGTAATCAAACCGAGCAGGCCATTCCTGAGCTTCTGCCTCAAGACCAGCAGCGCCACTGTTCAACTTGCACCTGAAAACCAAGGGCTTCCAGAACTTCCCTGCAGTTTCTGCAGATGCTGTTCAGAGTGTGGCTTCATTTCCCCCTCTTTTGCATTAGTACTACCCCCCAAAAATAACACAGATACAGCTGGGGGCCAACAGACCACCCCAACCTTCCCACCAGCTTTCGGCGTTTGCATTCTGAGCCTCAGTTTCACCCTCTGTAAAATAGGAACTTTGCAATGACTCTCACTGTGCTGGGGGCAGGGGTATAGGGAGGTGAATGCATCTGTGCCCTGTTGCCCAGGAGTTACCACAGTGCCATTTACCTCCCCAGTGGAACACTCTGAACTTCTTTAAACCCCCCCTTTCCCCAGCTCTCACTTCAAATAAAGGGCTGGAGCTGGAACAAGGTTATCCAACTGCACAGGGTGCCACACCCATGCGTGCAAGGCCAGGCAGTCCCATGGGTTTTCAGGGACAGTTAGATCAGAGTAAATGCAACTATGCCCACAACTGTTTGCCATGCATGGCTTGTGCGCCTCAGAGTTCCACTGATGGAGGGATGCTGCTGGGTCTCTCTTGCATTTGTTTTGAGACAAGACTTCTCAAATTGCCCCTCTCCTGCCTCAGCCTCTGGGGTGGCTGGGAGCAACATTGCCCCCCTCAGCTCACCTCTGGAGCACTCAGCCTATCACAGACTACTACAGGCTTAGGGTGCGAGACGCACAGGGGGTACGTCAGACAAATCAGGCTAAATCATTGCTCATTTCGTGTTTGGGCAGGGAGAGCGCATGCCACAGCGATCGAGCGTGTGGAAGTCAAAGACAGTGTTTGGGAGGCTGGTTCTCCCGTGTGGGTCATGAGGCTTGGCAGCGGGGCCTTGGCTGAGCCACCTCCACCATCCACGTCTGAAGTTTGTAAACGCTCCATTTTCCTGATACTCAGTGTTCTTGGCTCTTGGTTCCTGGAAGGAGGTTGGCCTCAGAGATGGATCCTAGGTGTTTATCTTTAGAGACCATTGCTGCTCTGTGTTGTCACCCACACACGCACGCCACGACGTGCACTGCAGAGATCGTCTTAGTGGTTAAGAGGAAGGAGGGGCAGAACCCTGGAACCCAAATACAACGTGCAAGAAGGCAGCAGGACCGCGGGTGAACCGGGCAGGGTGGTAGAAGCTCCAGTTGCCGTCGCGTGGCCTTGAGGCTTCAAATCTGCGATTTTCTGATCTGCCTTCTCAGCCTCTTGCACACAACAGTGGAAAAACGACCCCAGGACCTCTCCATTGGCTCCCTCCTTTCAGGAGGGTGTGAGGTTGAGGCCTGGCCTCTGTTCTGCTGGGTGGCCAGTCCTGCACTCAACAGCTTGTCCTCCAAGCACTGAGTACCTAGGAGGCTACCAGAGACCTGAGAGCCACATGAAGAAGGGGTGCTGCTCCCTAAAAGTGGCACCTGCACCCAAGTTCAGAGCATACAGTTTTGTCTGGGCCTACAAAGATAACCCTCACTAGCTCATGGAGTTTTGTTTTTTTTTTTTTTTTTTTTTTGTTGGTTTGTTTTTTTTTTTAAATCTGAGTGTGGATCTGTCTAGTCTCTCGGAGAGCTGGGCACAGCTCTTACCTAGCAGGGCCTCCCCTGAAGTCATCACTCCACTCTTTCCCTAGTACGGAGGATGTTGGCACAGCCAGGTAGACAAGAAGTGCAGGAGAGCGGGTTATGTCTGAAGCATGACCTAGTCCAGTGAAAGCTGTGTCCTGCCAGGCTCTTCCTCAGGGCAGACCCTCTGTCAGGGGCTGTCTCCTAAAGCCTACACATTCGAAGCATCCATGTCCCACATTTACAAAACTGGCCGTGGCGTGAAGGTCAATTCCAATCCCGACTCCAGTGCGTACTGCAGCACGGGCTGGAGCCTTCCTAGGACTCAGCATCCCAATCTGTGTAGCACGTATATAGGGTGGCGAATTCTGCTCTTCCTTTAGCGGATGCCACACTGCTCTTGTTGCCAGAAAGCAAGGTTTGGTGATGTGCAATGCCAGGTGCACCAGCATCCAGGGTCCTGCCACCTGGTGGTGAGCAGTCTCCCTCCCACCTGGAATCACTGCATAGAGAACTGGGTGGGCTTCCCTCTGCCTGCCGTGGGCACCCTTCTCAGGGTGATGCCCATTCTGCACCGAGCTGCCAGCACCCCCTTCTTCCTAGAGTCAGGAGAGGAGACTGACAGTTCCCTAGGCTGTCTCACCCACTTTGGCCGATTCCGTGCTCACTGGTCAGAGCCCCCAACCCCTTGGCCACAAAGCGTCCCACTGGGTCCTCCCATCTCACCACCCACAGTCCCTTCCTCCACGCAGGGCTGGTCTCTCTGTGCACTGGCTGCTTTTCCTTAGGGTTTTGTCCTCTGCACCCCTGGCCGGCTACGACAAAGTCCCCAGCGGAGTGCACTGGCCGCCCAGCGACCTGTCCCTGCACCGCTCACCACGGAACGGCGGGGGCTTACCCGTGTTGGCGGCCACGGAGTCGGCTGTGCTGGAGCACCAGCTGGTAGGGCGACTTGCCGGGGCCCGCCAGGATCGCAGCGGGGCCCAGGGCCAGTGCCAGAGCGAGGGTCAGCAGCCGCACGAGGAGCGCCATGGAGCGGGAGCACGCACCGACCCAGGACGAAAGCAGGCGCGGGAGGCGCAGGCGAAGTGAGCGGCGGGACAGCGCGCGCTGGGTTTAGTAGCGGGAGGGAGGGAGCGGCCGAGGGCGGGGAAGGGCGGCCGGCGCCTCCCAGGCCAAGCCACTACTAAGCACCCGCACCCTCCTGCACGCCAGTCTGCTCACACACCCTCCTCCCACTTCGCACAGAGTGCAGGTCCAGAGGAGGGGAGGTGCCCTCCAGTTTCCCTCTTCCCTTAGGTGTCCACGCCCAGAGCCCATGGGTACCTCCCTGCCAGGCTGCAGGAACCCAGTCTGTGCCCACTCCCACAAGCTTTGGCCTGTAAGATCGGCCTCTGCACCATATAGATGCACCAGCCTTGGTAACACAGATGAGGAGCAAATCTCCCTCTTGGCAGAAGGTAGAAAAGAGGGGAAGGGAAGGACTCACAGCTTGGCATCCAGGAATCCCTCACCTGGCCTCAGTAAAAATCTGTGAACGCCAGAGAGATGCTATAAAGAGATAGAATTGCTAAGGACCATGCCCTGGAGAGGCTCAAAGTTTGCAAGCAAGCAGTCACATGGCAAGGAGGTGAGAACTAGCCGAGAATCTATTAGTCACTCAGCCCTTACCTGGTACTACTAGCCTGAGGGATGGGCTCCCAGTAGTGGAGAACATGGACCTAGCAAAGAAGTTGGCCCCGAGAGAGGCAGCTGGGGCCACACAAGCCTGGAGTAGGCTCCTGGCAGTCTGATAGCATCTGCTTTTGGATCTGAAGGCTGAAGGGGATTTAGGCAGGCAAAATGAGGATGGACTGAGAGGACCCAAGTTATCCAGTTGACTGAAGCATGCTGGGTAAAGACAAGGGTAGGGCAGAAGACAGGAGTGTAGCAGGATATCCGCCCAAGCTAAGAATCCTGCCAGTGTCAGGGGAGCAAGCAAATGGTACAGTCAGTGTCGTGAGCAAGTTCTGAGAAGACCAGGTAAAATGAGGCAAGACGGGAGGCAGGAGGGTGGGTGAGCAGGAGGAACCATGCAGGAGACTGAGCTACTGTATTAAAGGTGGGGCTGGAGGGAGACGTGGACCAGGAAGGTCTAGGAGGTCTCAGGGAAACGTGGAAGCTGCAGGTGGTGCTTTACTTTGATTACCAACCGGCTTGGACTGACAAATGCCGAGGAGCTTCAGTGGCAGTTGTGAGTGTGTCTTAATGGTGTTTCCAAAGATTAGCTAGAGGGGGAAAGACCTGCGTTGAACAGGGGTGGCATCGTGCCATGGGCTGGGGTCCTGGGTTGAATAAAACGGGGGAAAGGAGAAGGTAATGTGAGCGTGAACATCCCTCACGCTCTGCCACGTGGACCCACAGAAATGTGAGCCAGCAGCCTCCCAGTACCTGCCTTCCTGGCCACAGTGGACCGCATCATCTGAGCTGTGAGCCAAAATGAACCCCGCTGCCTCATGCTGCTTCCTGTCAGGTTTGTGGTCCCGGCAGTGAGAAAAGCAACCACGCACCGTGAGGGGGTTGCGGGCAGAGAAGCGAGGATGAGTAAGGCGTTCGAGGTTTGGTATCACGGTGGATGCTGTTGCTGCTCTTCACATGGAGGGCATGGGGATGGGAACGGTTTGCCAGGGAAGGATGAGTAGCTCAGGATCTGACGAGCTTGAGGAGCACGTGACTCATCTCAGTGGAATGTCCACAGTCCAATCCAGGGCTGGAGGGAGGGATAAAAGGTGGAGATTTGCACCAGGAAGCCATTCTCCAGTGTGGGGACATAGAAAAGAGGCATGCAGTGATCTGCTGGAGGGGAGGCACAAGCAAGGGGTGGTCCAGGAAAGGATGCTGATAGACTGAGTGGGCGGAGCCGGAGATGCAGTGGAGGAGGGAGGCCTTGATGGAAGGACTCTCTTTTTTTGCATTTTTAATTTATTTTTTATTATTATTACTATTATAATTATTATTTTTGTTTTTGTGGAGACAGGGTTTCTCTGTGGTAACTCCGGATGTCCTGGAACTCACTCTGTAGACCAGGTTGGCCTCGAACTCACAGAGACCTGCCTGCCTCTGCCTCCACCTCCGAGTGCTGGGATCAAAGGCGTGTGCCATCACTCGCCCCCCCCCCCCGAGCTTTTTTTGTACTTATTTGTTTTATTATAATTTATCTTTTCTTCTCTCATATAATACATCCTGACCCCCATCCTCCCATCCTTCCATTTCTTCAGCCTCTTCTCCCCTCTCCCCCAGACCCACCCCACTGCTTGCCCTCAGAAGAGCCGTCCTCCCGGGGCTACCTCTCCAACAGAGCATAACAACCCCTCACTCCAGCTTTTAGGAGTTCTACAAGAACACCAAGCTGGATAACCGTAAGATATATGTAGGGGCCATGGAGGCTCCGTGTCTGCTACTTCAGTCTCTCTGAGCCCCTAATAAATAGTGCTGGTCAGACAACTCTATGGGGCTTGGTGTCTCCACCCCTCTGGTCTCCACAACCCTCCTCCTCCTCTTCCACAGGGTTTCCCAAGATTCACACAATGTCTGGCCCTGGGCCTCTGTATCTGCTTCCACCCGCTGCCGGAGCGAGCGTCTCTGATGATGACTGGGCTAGGCACAGATCTATGTGCATGGCAGAATATCACTAGGAACCGTCTACGGGATACCTGGTCTGATGGAGGAACTCTTAACAGAGAGAAATGTGCACACAGTGCAGATCCAAACAGCATCTGCTCTGTCAGAAAGCCAAACATCTCTGAATTCGACAACGATATGGTCTGGGATGTTGGAAGACACCGTAGAGAGTCAAGTGCAGGCCTCTCCCCAGGAAGTATCCCGGAGGCCAGGAAATCTGTGTTAACTTGGGGAAGAGTCTGAGAAGCATGCTTTCCACCTTCCAGTCCAGCACCATGCCCAGCGATGGAGGGGGTCTGGGCAAGGCTAGTGATCTCACCCACCCTCGTTCCCCTCTCCATAAAACTAACATTCGATGACTCGAGTTTTTCCATGAGCTCAGTAAGGAGATCACAGTAATGCTTCAGTTACAGTTTAGATATTTTTAAAAATTCCACCTCCAGCTCCGCACAAGCCCAAACTGTAAAAGGCAGTAATGTAAACATGCCCCCATGGCAGTAGCTGCTGCTTCAAAGCCCTGATGGCGCAGGGTAGGGAGGCCCTGCAGTGACCTGGAGCTGCCAGGGCCAGACAGGGTGCTCATTTGAGAAGCTTTTTTTTTTCTTTCCATGTTAGAACACCTCAACAAGAGAAAATGAGGCTTGTTTGGAACAATAATTACTCGACTTTTCCCAGGTACTTGAGAAAAATGACTGCTTTTGTGTTTTGTGGTACATAGGAGATCACCAGAAGTGGTTCGAAAACAACTTTGGGTCACGGGACAATGAGCCTTCTGCAGCAGAAGAAACACCAGTGTTTCCAACAAGCTTTTTACAAGGGATCCTGTGCTATGGGCCAGAGGCTGGCGGGAGGCCAGCTCAGGCCTGGCTGCGCTCCTCCCAAGCCCAAGTTTCTGGTGATGCTCCGTCAAACCTTTTCCAGAGGACACTCAGCCTCTCTGGCTTCCCCCCCACACAACCTAGAAGGAACAGAAAGCATGTTTTGCTGGAGATTTCCCGGTTAAAGGCGCACGTGTATCAGATCTGGTGGGGCTCTGTTTCTTGTGTCACCTAATAGTTCTGTTTAAGTAAGGAACGTATCTATGCAAGAAGCGGCCCCAGCTACTATAGTTAAGGGGTGACTGTGGGGCTGTGTGGGGTCAGACTCTGCAGAGTTCTCCCTCAGCTTTGCCATTCCAGATGTGATATGCGAACAGCAGCATCCAACACCACCGACTGCTGGAAATGCAGAGTTGCAGGCCCTCTGCAGACCTACAGAACCCGACTCTACATTTCGACAGGGTCTCTCTGTGATGCTCCTTAGAAGCCCTGGCCTATGGGCTCATGTCAGACAGGTAACCTTGAGGCAAGGATGAAGCAGTAGTCACACGGCGGACCCAAAAGGAATATACTGGAATAATTGCCCAGAGAAGCAACCGCATAGGAAATCTCACCCATGCGGAGGTCAGCGCCCATGATGGAGACCATCGCAATGTGACTGTCCGCCAAGTGGCTTTCCCTCTGGGTCTCTTGTTGATAGCCCTCTACACACTGCACAGGGACAGGAAACTGGGCTCCAAGTCATCTTCTGTTCACCCCCTCTCTGGGACTCCAAGGGAGACTAGGACAGACCAGGGTTTGTGACGGTTGGATCTTAAAACAAAGCCGTGGCTCTGGAGTTCCCTGTTGACGGAAACAGCAGCCATTGTAGCCTTGAAACGGCACTAGGCTCCCGGGTTTGCTCTGCTCAATGACTTGCTGTTTCCCTCATTTCTCCGAACACTGACTTTCTTCATGAGAATTTCCCAAATGCTCCTTGCTGGTTAGAACCCAAATTTGTTTTCCAGGGAAATTGATTTTTCATAAGAGAGCTCCATTGACTTGGCTCCCCTGAGGTCTCCGAGAAGAACCCAGAGGCATTCTGGGGTTGCTTTAATTGCCTAACCTCAAATACTTTTGCAGAGCGATGCCCACAGGGGACAGTTGGCTGACTTGTGGGACCAAGCTTAACCACGCCATTCTTCTGCTTCCCTGGATGAGTTTTCTTTTTCCCCAAGGCAGTCAATGGCCCCGAGGGCTAGATAGCACCCGGTGGCCATGCATTCCAAAGTCCGGGAACCCACTCAGCTCTCTGGGCCAGCACATCATTTTGACAATCTTGCCGATGGATGGCACAACTCAAGGTTGGAAACCCTGAGTGTGGGCTTGCCTCTCCTCTCTTCCTGACTCCCATGTCCTCAGTTACCAAGACAAACGCCCTTTCCAAGTCGCTCCTCAAAGTCGCTGTTCCCTCTCCAACACCCCGATTCCTGTCTCCCCTCCTCTTGCTGACCCAGAGCCAGCTTCTCCTACCCCCAACCCCTTTCCCAGCATCTCTTGTCTTTATCTTCCTGAAAGCCAACCCACCAAACACGGCTCCTCTAGACACTCCTGACAGCTACTATTTATGGAAGAAATTCCAGACTGCTCTGTTGATCTTTTCTTTCAACAAGGAACACAGGTTTACAACAAAAAGTTTGGAGAATATGGGGGAAAGACAAGATTGGTAGAAAATCCATCCATATTGCCTATAGAAAAATATCTCATGATGTATTTCCCTCCTTCTGTGCCTCTGACAACCAAGTCCTTCTCAAAATTCCTGCTCTTGATTCCCCACGTCAGCTTGCCCACGTGCCCATTGCCAAGCAGCTCCTGCTGGGTGCTCCCCCTTCCCTCCCCCACACAGCCCCACAGCCCCACAGCTTCCCCACAATCCTCTTTGGCCTGTGCACAGATAGGAACACTTTCTTAACCAACTTTATCATTAAAAAGTTTTTCTCAGGCAAATTATTTAATTTTTCCGGACTGGGTCATATTCGGGGGGGCTTCCCTTCCTGGATTTTTCCACTTGATGGAGCAGCCTGTGTGCTTGTCCAGTGGTCCTCTTACATGCCCTATGATAAGACAGCATGGAAACAACTTGATATTTATGGTCCATTAGTGGGCTGCCCTGTTGAGTTTCAAAAAGTCTCATCTAAAGCTGGTGCCTTCTTGATTTTTCCAATTACGAAGTCTGGACCAGAGAGAGACTGATGGCACCCCGCTTTGGGAGGCCACTCCCCAGCAGGTCTAAGACCGTGTGGCCACGTGTGGCTTCTGAACCAGGCTTCAACTCTGAAGGGCTCTAAGGAAACTTATTCCTGGCTTCCTCCCCTGGTTGCCCACAAAATTTTGTCATTGTGTTTTAACATTTTGGAACATGGCATTGCCTAGAGCAGCACTTTTGCCCAGCCATGACAGGATAGAATTAAATCTCATATAGAAGGCCATATGATACCCAGTTTGGACTGTTCCCAACCCTCCATTAGCCCCACACAGTAAGGCTCTAGGTCCAGCCAGGAAGACAGGATCCAAGGTCAAGTCTGTTGGTACCATATCTGCTAGCTGTACCCTGCCCCTCGATCTTACAAATCTCCCCCAGCCTCTTCCTCCTCCCTGCTCCATTCATGGGGCTCCTGATCTGTCACTAGGACTTGAACACAGTGAATGCCGAGATGTACAGGAGCCACGCCGTCCTGTAGTGGAGGGCATAACATTTGTGGTGATGATACAGATAAAAGACTTGGATTATTGTCTCTGAACACAAAAGTGAGAGTCAGCCGCCAAGGTCCCTCCAGGCCAGGCTGTGTCGAGGAGAGACGGTAAGTCTGAGAATGAAGGCAGGAAGAATCAGAAGAGGAAAATCAGGAACGGACGTGTATACACAGAATACCGACCTGTCAATGGATTACAAACTCATGCATTAAGCCATCCCGTCCTTGAGAGAATCCTATGCGTTGGGTATTGCTGTCTTCACCGCTCCATACACAAAGACGTCAAGGCTGGGAGGGTCAGAGGAACTCACCAGAGTGCCCACAAAGCTAGCAAAGAGGACATGTGGAGACAACAGCACCCCACCGAGCCCACTGTCCCCAGACCACCATGCAAGCTGTGGCCTGTGGGGAGTGGAGGAAGCCCCGGGTGTGTGAAATCCTCAGTGGATGTATGACGGGTGCTCACGGCAAAGACCATGAGGTTCAGAGGCTTAGAAAAGCCATCCTTAGGGGTTCAAGTATGGATGTTGACAGCATGTGCAGAAACGTCCAGAGCCTTCTCTCCCGGATGTTTGTGCCGGAAGACTGCTCCCCTACAGACATCACCTAAACCCACCTCTGAGTTCAGCCGGACGCGATCACCCCGCCTGCCTGTTCAACTGTGTATAACAAACGCGCCAAGATTTCAGGAAGTTGCAGTTTCTCCATCAGAGAGTCCCGCCCACCCCATTCACTTTCCTTCCTGTATGTCTGCCTTTTCTTCAATCCGTCAGTGCCCCAGTCAGGTCTATCCCTGAAAGAGTTGTCCAAAGACGCGCTCCTCTCCAGGTAGGGCAGCCGTGTAGCTTCTGAAACGCTATCACTTTCTTTGCTGAGAGCAAACGTTCCCAGCTGCGTACTGAGACCCTGTCTCAGACAGCAGCCCCCAACAGCACGCTTTCTCCGCTCCCAGCGCACAAGGACACTTCTTATCTATGACTTGGTGAGTCCCCACGGGGCTTCCCAGGCTCATCAGAGGGGATTCTTATTCTTACCAGTCAGCTCCACTGCTGGTCTCGGAGCTGTGACTTTCTGCTCTCTCCCGACACCTCTTCTTCAGCTGCTTACTCTGAGGAAGCATCTAGAATTTCAACAAAAGATAAAAATGGGACTGGGCAGGTTGGAGATGAAGCTTGGCGGTGGAGGGCTTGCCTAGCAAGCCTCAAGCCCTGGGTTGGATCCCTAGAAGTGTAACAAGGGAGCAGCTACTCACCTCGTAGAGCAAAGAGGGGCTTGTCTTTAGGTCTGCAGTATGGGCACCTATATAACTTATGATTAATTAATTGACACTTTCTGAATCCTGGGGCCTCTCAGAGGGGGTATCCCCCACTCCTAACACCAGAGATTGTCTAGGCCCCAGGCAATAATTTATTGATTCAGCTAATAAGAGATTCTTTTTTGTTTGTTTGTTTGTTTTTTGGAGACAGGGTTTCTCTGTTGTTAACTCTGGCTGTCCTGGAACTCACTCTGTAGACCAGGCTGGCCTCGAACTCACAGAGATCTGCCTGCCTCTGCCTCCCAAGTGCTGGGATTAAAGGCGTGTGCCATACCACTGCCACGCTGGGATTCTTTTTCTTGTTTTTTTTGTTTTGTTTTTACACTTATTTGTTTACTTACTTAATTATTTGATTTGTGTGTTATGTACATGCTTGACTGAACATCCACGTCAGAGTATAACCTCCAAGAGTCTTTCGTTTCTTCCTTCCCACCCTGTGGGTTCCAAGGATGGAACCCAGTGGGGCTCGGGTCTTTAGGCCTGGTGATGTGTCCTTACCCACTGAGAAGTCCCAGCAGCCCTCGGGGATCCCTAAGTACACTTTGGCAGGTTCCAGCCAGCTTCGTCATTCTGCTGAGACTGTCCAGGTTCCTCTTAAGCATCTACACGTGAAGCAGTGACCGCCATCTGACCCTGGCAAAGCCGAGAAGGGCCCACACCTATGAAGTAGTCGCCGTTTCTTTAAAGCACCAGAAGGTTAATAAGAAGTGAGAGGCCCTGGGTGCAGGGGCAGCACAGTGCAGCCCCATGACTGTGTGGTAACACTTTGCCAGGCACACTGAAAGGAAAAAAGCTTTGAATACCTCCTTTCATTACCGATCAAACGGAAGTTATGTGTATGTCAGTGAGTTAGGCCAATGGTTTCCAGCCTTCCTAACGCTGCAACCCTTTAATGCATTTCCTCATGTCGTGGCGACCCCAACCATAAATTATTTTCATTGCTACTTCATAACTGTAATTTTGCTACTCTTATGAATTGTGATACACATATCTGATATGCAGATGGTCTTAGGAGACCCCTGTGAAAGGTTGTTCAACCCCAAAAGAAGTCCCACAGGCTGAGAACCACTGAGTTCAAACCAATGGTATTGTCTAACTTTAGGACCCCAAGTCTTCAGACAAGAATTATCTTATTTCAGTTGGTTGGTCGTGACACATGCCTCTGATCCCAGCACTTGGGAGGCAGAGGCAAGAGGATCTATGTGAGATCTGGTCTACGGGGTGAGTTCCAGGACAGCCAGAGTTACAACAGAGAAACACTATCTCAGTAAAGGAAAAAGAAAGAAAAAGAAGAAAGAAAAAAAGAAAGAAAGAAAGAAAGGAAGAATTATCTCATTTCTAATGCAACAGTCACATTAGGAGCTGTGCTGATCCTATTAGTCACTTTAAAAAAAGTGACACTTTAAAAAAAAAAGTGTCCTGGCAGTTTTCAGACAGCCAGCACACTCCAGAAAGTAGGTCCTGACGGGGTCTTCCTGTCTCCCCGAGCTCTAGATAGCAAGCCTGCAGTGGGCCGCATGCCACTTCCAGACAGGAGTGAGTCATGCCTGGCGGGAGGCACTCAGCCCATAGGGAGCCAGACGTGCACACAGTGAAATCAGTGCCTAATGCAAGGCTCTACGCAGAAACAGCTCCTAAGGGAAGTACCAACCACAAGCCACGCCATACAGCCGGTGTGGGCAGGGAGGGGGGCAGGGGTCCCAGGCTCTTCCCAGAAGAGGTGATTCATCATCTGGGTGAGAGAGAAACTATGTCAGCAAGGTAGGCTGCAACTCCTCAGGCAGAAACCGGAGAGGAGACGGCCGGGCTGGCTTTCTGGTTCTTGTTAGTACTTGATAATTCGGGAGACTCAGGAGAGCCTGAAGAAGTCATCTTTACACGTTCTAATTCCGACTGGTCAAGAGAGTGCCACCCTGACTTCTTACATGTACATTGTCTTTTACCATCTACTCACGGGTATTCCCCGTACTCAGTATCCTCAGGCTTGTCTCCGTCTTCTCAAAATTAGCGCTTCTTCCAAAATCAATAAGCCCTGAAGCAGGCCCCGACGACGTGTGGACCCGGATGTCATCTGCAGGACCACCAACCAGCATCACGTGCTGGTGCTGTCCAGAGAACAGTTCAGGCCCCTGCTGAACATCCTGGTTGTTTGCAGTTTCAAGGAGGCAAGGGAGGGCAACAAGTGTGTGCCTTTGTGGTCTGCAAGCACCAGACTCTCTCTATGTGACCAAATCCAATAAGTGCAAATTCTACTGAGCCCTTGGGACGATGCGGCGGGGTCTGCCAAGTTTGGGAAGGACACAGACCTCAAGGCTGGGCTCACAAAGGCTTGGCATGGTGATTAAAGTGCACCGTGGTGCGCAGCTCAAACAAGTGTTTATTTAGATACAGAGCCTACGGAAGGCCCCCTGAGAAAACTGTGTGGTGCCATCGTGACTTATGTTTCCCTTTCGTCCCTGTACTTATTCCAGAGACCGAGTTCTCACTCCTAACCAGTGAATTAAATCGAGCTACAGAAAGGAAGACTCAGGGTCATGAAACCCAGGCTTTCATGCTCTTCTTTCTTTCTAACTGATTCCAGATGTGGGGACTGGCATGGTGTCAGCTCTGAGACAATAAGGAATGGAAGTCCTTTCCCCAGCTAACAGCAAGTGGCTACTGGTCCCAGCAGCATGGTCGGTGTGTTTTTACTTCAGAGGCTTCCCTTGGCTGGAGGCGTTGGCCCATGTGAATGTTTACCTGGCATGGACCTCAGAGTATATGACAGCAAGCCACGAGGACCATCCAAAAGAAGGCGGTAGAACATCACATGCTTCTAGTGGCCCGAAGCCAGGGTCGCCAGCAGGGGCTGGCTTTGGGGTGGAAACCTCTTATCATTGTGGAAATGGCACACACTGGAAACCGTTAGCTCAGGACCCTGTTCTGGCTGTAGATAAAATGCTTGTCTGTGCTGTGGTCCAGGAGAGAGGAACCAAGATCGGGCTTCCTGACTGTGGATGCTTACAAAACCCAATCACATGCGCAAGACAGAATCACGTGACTGGGGCCACAAGCACGTGAAGGGGCCCGGTAAGGAGAGTTAGGCTTCCAGGGAAAGGGTCCTCTGGAGGTGGCTGACTCTGCCTTGGTTCTAGTGGCTGACCTCCCTCTCAGAGGCAAGATCAGGCCTGAGCACCTTGGTCTGTGAACCAAACACTTCTCATGTGGATCAGAGTCTTGAGACCACATCAGCTGAGACCAGTTTCCCACACCATGCTTCAGTTCTCCCCTGGATTTCAGAGTTTCCTTCTCTGGGTCTCACTCTCGAGCAACTTCTTTTGCCATAACCACAGGGAAAATCATCACTGACGTTGGAAACCGGAGAACACACAGATCGGTTTGACCTTCTTCAGTGGAGGGGTGGGGAGTTAGGCTGCCGTGATGGTATCACCAATCCGCTGGAGCCAGCTAAGAGATTCAGACCATTTGGCAGTGTGAGAATCAGCTTCATGCTCTCAAGAACACAAGAAGTACTAGCTTATTGCTTTCCAGGAACATCCCACAAAGAGAAGATTCTGGAAGATCACAGAAGATCTTCATTTTGGGTCTTAAGAGGAGTATCCAATCCCAGTTGGCTTTGGTTTGTTGGTGAATAGGGCTTATTTCCCTGAGTCTATGAATTTTGTGGGCTTGAACATAATATCCTCAGAGGGTGTGTGTGTGAGAGGGGGGCGGGTGGGGGGAGAAATTGGCAAAGGTTACTTTGGGGCAGCAAGAAAAGCTGAGTCTGTCAACTGAGTGACTGGGTCTGACTTGCTAAGATCAAGCCGGAGTGCGAATGGACAAGCCTGGCCTCTCCTCCCCACTGATGACTCTGCTCTCCTCTGGTCTGGGACAGGAGGCGCAGGCTAAGACAAGTCATGTCATTACCATTTACTGTTTCCTGCCCAGAGCCACAGCCCAGGGATCAGTGGGCTTACATTCATCTTGCGGGCCAAGTACTCCCGGATAAATCCTAGTTTTGGAGCCACGTGTGAACATACATTTCAGAATATTGCATCCTAGGGATTCATGCCTTAGGAGCCAGCGGGTGAGATTCTAGTAGCTCCTGCCCGGCTTGACTATGTTCCATGCAGTGCTGCGCAGGCCCAGAAGAGACACGAGGAAAACGCAAGATGCTTCCCTTCCTTTTAAGCTTAACAACCGATGAACACTTACTGACATGTTAGCTGTGGTGTTGCGTAACCAAGCAAATAGAATGAGCGGTCCCCACAAAGCTTACAGAAGGTTCTTTGTGTTTGCCAGATGTGTGCCATTGTCTAGGAGGGCAAGGAAATGGGTGACATAAGGTTCGTGACCAGTAAACATTTGTCTCCACAGCTACTGTTGGGAAAAGTCTTCTCAGTTCTCAGAATCCAGCATGCTTTCCTCTTATTCACTACAGTTGTCGGGTATCTTAACTGGGCGGGTCCCCTTTGCTGAGCTTCTTCAGTTGGCCCTGTTGGTATACTGTCACCATGCCAACTGGTGGCAGGCCCGTTCTCCTTACTGGATCACCAGTTTGGTGAGGGTGGTAGAAATGCCTGCCTCATTCATTACACGTTCCCAGAATTTATCATCAGCCCATTATTTATTTATAAAGTACCTTGTAGGCGTCAGGCTGCTGTGGCGGCTCACCCAGGATGACAAGGAAGCATAACCATACATGCAGACGCTGCCAGACCTCAGCAGAGGGAACCACCGTCGTGGCCAGTACCATATTTGATGGTGGAACCCTGAGTGTCTCAGCTCAGGTGTTTTTATTGATCCGGAACTCCTCAGGTTTCTACTGATAGCACATGCAGATCATTAGCAATCAAACATCCCTCCCGTAAATCCAACACCTGCAGACAATACAAAACGCCAAGGACTAGGTAGCCCTTCCCAAACAGTACACTAAACAATCACTTCATGTAACTAAAAATAAATGTCTACAACAGTACCTGGCTTGATGGAAGCGGAAGGCTTCTGTGGTCCTATAGTCTCCAGAGGAAGCTTCTTGGAGAAGGTATGTCTTGAGATTCTCTTTGGGAACATTTGAAAAGGCAAGACAATGGGAGACATGGAGCAGAGCTGCATCGTGTTCTCACTGCCCATGAGATTTCCATGGGAATCATGGGAAGTCTGGGAACCATTGCTCTTAGCAAAGAGGGTGGCATGCTCACTTAAATGGAGTCCCTCCTGTGCCAGGAAGGTTTCCAAGATGCCAGCTATGCTAATGTTCTCACTATTCAGCAGAGTGGGCTGCAGGCCAGGCCCCTTCTTGGGATGTCTCATCTGATCTTTCCAACAACCTTGCTGAAAAGAGATACTTGTCTTCATTTTTACAGATGAGGGGCCGGGACGCAAAAAGGGTGGGACTTGGCCAAAACCGCACAGGGACTGAGCCAAGAGTCTGAGCCAGGGCTGTTTGGCTCAGTGTCAGTGATCTTCAAATACATAGCTTAGAAACCTCCTCAAAGAATTGACCCTCTTGTACATTTTAAAATTTATATATAAAGATTTTCATTATGTATTCCAATAATTGCCTAAAGTGATAGAGCATTATATTGAATATGTATATACTTGGCTTTTTTGTCAAAATATTGGAAATGTAAATTTAGTTCATATAATTTATGGAAAGAAATCTCTGTCCTATTTCAGCTCTATCTATTCCTAGTCCTGGGTAAGTTATTAATCTCTTAGCCATGAGCGTTCTCTGTAGTTGGACATGGTAAGGGTACCTACAGGCTGTTGGGGGGACCAGAAGAGCAGCACGTGCAGGGCTCATCACAAGGGCTGGTCCACACAGCTGGGGACATGCAGGCCGTTACTGAGTAACCTTCCTGTGACACCAGCCCTGGCTGTCACTCGGGCTCAGACTTCTTTGGGTAAGAGCAGCAAGACTTGGGTTTAATTCAAGTGAGCGTATTATTACCTCCCTTCCTGACAAGCATCTCCCTTAAACAGTCTAAGTCTAAGGAGACAGACAAGTCTCTATGTCTTGCTAGAGACAGCCTGGACAGACCCAAGCACACACTTCCCCTGTCTCCTGCTCGGATCTCAGAGCCTGTGCTTGTCTCGCTGCCTTCGCGGGGTATTCTGGCGCAATGCCTGCAGTACGGGGATTGCAGGGACATCTTGCTTTCTTAGGTGAGATGAGAAATGGGGAAGGAAGTATCAGCTGAGAGGAGGGGCACTCTAAGCGTGTGCTCAAGGATCTGGAAATTGGTTCTGATATAGTCAATGCATATTCCCTGAATGGTCTTCCTGTAGTTCCACCCCCCCACCCCCAGTGGGGTGGTACACTGTTTTAGAGGCCCCAGCAGGGTGGTACACTGTTTTAGAGACCCCATTTGTCGTTGAAGAACTGACACCACAGGTGACTGAAGCAGCTCTCTCGTCACTGGGGCCAGCATCCCAGGACATGCCCAATGAGAGTGGTCAAAGGTTCTCACAGTTTGTCTCCCTGGATCAGTTAGGTTGCCATCAGCAGTCGCAGGGCCACAGACTCTTGCTGTTACAACAACGGTCTATGGCTCAGCTCACTAGCATCCCTTGTCCATTCTGGAGCAAGCTCTGTCCCTGAATCAGAATATTACCTAAACCTGCCGTGCTCAACTTCAGCTTCGTCTCAGAGTCACTGACCGTGGAGGGCTTTTAGATCCCTGACACCCTGGGCCACACCCAAGAACAGCTAAACCGAGACCTTAACAACAAATTGACACACAGCTGTGCACACTCCTGCATGCAGTGTGATATTTCAGGACACACGCACAAAGTGCTGTGGTCACATGCGGCTGGCTGGCTTAACCAGGAAAGTGAATCATTTCTCGCCGTTGGAGCTGTGGGTTGAATAGGAAGTCCCTCCACTAAAAAGGCTCATGTATGGAACGACTGGTCCCCAGTTGGTGGTGGGAACTTAGGGGGCGGGGTCAAGCTGCAGGAAGCAGGTCCCTAGAGACATGCTTTTAAAGTTATACCTGCTCTCCAGCCCCTCTTCTCTCTCTGCTTCCCATCTGCCCCAAGGCGAGTGGCTTCTGTTGCAACCTCCCCTCACTGCCCAGGCTCTGATCATCACGTTCTGCCTTACCATGCGCTCAGAATCACCAGAAAGCAGGAGCCCAAATAAATCCTCCTCCCCTGTGGCTTATTCCAGGTCATTCTGCCACAGCAATGGAAAACCCGTCGAGCACAATTGGTACCGCTAAAGAAAATCTTCTCTGCTAGCTAGCTCCTTTGAGATTCTACTTAATTGTTGATGGTAGTCATCCAGCTGTGCCATAGACCTCTAATAGAGGTCCCCTCTCCTACCCAGCTCCATCTCTGGCCCTATTAGTCATCCTCTCTCAATCCTCCCAGCTTCTGGTTAACTACAGATCTGCTCTCTATTCCTATGAGATCCATATTTTAGCTTCGCTATGTAATTGACAACATTCAGCATTTGTTCTTCTGCAGGCGCTGTCTGGCTTGGTTTGGTTTGAAGTTCCCAGGTGATTCAGGGTTCAGCCACAGCTGAGAAACCTCAGACGCAGCCTCACCGATGCAGCCACACCCCAGGCCTCCAAACATGCCTCCATTTCCCACAATTCCACTCTCCATCTCCATCTTCGCCCATCTCGACCGACCTATGCTACATTTTAAGACTCTCTGTGGGACATCCTCACAGCACACCGCCTGACTTTTCTTCCCTTGTGAGCCTCGTGCTTTCTCCTTTCTCCTCCTCCTCCACACCTCCTTCCCATCAGACTGAGGATAAGGAAGGCAGAGTGAAGTCCTCCTGACTTTGCTGTCCAGAAGCCTCCACACTTGGCTGTGCACAGGGCAGCTCTCGTGGACACCCCCAGCCCTGTGCCTCATCCAGGTGAAGGCAGGTCTATCTAGCATGGCTGGGAAGCCTGGGGAAGTTGCAACAGACCTTGCAACTCTGCAGAGCAGGCCACAACCGCTGGAGAGTGGCCTGCTAACTTTGCAGCATGCTCACTCATCTCATCCAAAGCTGACATGGCAGAGCTCTTGTCTGCATGCTCCCTAAGTTCAGTTCGCAGCATTAATGGGGGGAGACAGCTCTTTTAAAATTGTTCTTCTAAAGGGAATAGGCAAACCTGACATTAAGCAAATTGCTCTTGTTCCTGCAACATAAAAGTTTCTGTCATATATATATATATATATCAGTTAACACAGAATTTTAAAATGGGCCTCTCTCTTCTAAATAATAGTTTCATCCTTTGGTGGGACAAGATGGGCTCATTACCACAAATTGCAGAAACTGACCACCAGACTTCAAAGGAAACATCCTCCAGCTTTCCAGTCACTGCCTGCGGCTCGCTCTGGCAGCCTGTTTCTGGCTTCAGGACAAACTCATGATAAAAGTTCTTTTAATACAGAGGCTTACATCTGAGCCTGGAGTCTGCCTCTGTTTTCCTTCACAGTGTGGAAATTATCTTGCAGATTGCCCTTATAAAAGGCCAGGCAGTGTGCAGACATTTAACATCAGAAGCAGTGTACAGGGAGGAGACTGTGCCTGACCATCATTGGAATCCACGTTCCTTCAACAGATCATGCTCCTAAAGCCGCTGTGCCAGGCCACATTGAGACAGGGACAGGATAGGGGTCCTTGTTGATCATACTGAAGACACAATTCTTCTTGAAGATCAGTGTGGGACTCAGGGGTTGCAGCTGAATGGGAGGGTTCAATCAGTAATTAGCATCTTAGCCCCAAATCATAGGTACAGGGCCTACGAAGTTAGAAAGCGCTTTCCTCTGGAGCACAGTAGCCGATGAGAGCAGATCTCTAACAGGTGGAGGGAGAGTCTGTCTGTTTCTCCCCTGGGTGCACAGTTCACAGCCAGAACTCCATGGCCCCAGGTTAGAAGAGGACCAGCTTATCTGAAGTGATTGGGACTCCCCCGGAGTGTTAGGTTTGGATCAGGCTGCAAAAGCTGCCGGAGGCGTCCCAACGAGACCTTAGGAACAAGCAGCCATGTGTCACACTTGGCTGACAGCAAGCACTCTGAAGGCTGCTCCTGAGATTCTGTGGCCAGCACAGCAGGCTTCAGACCAGAGCTAGGAGGCCTTATAGACTCTCTCTAACTTTGGCTCACGTGGCTATATCTCAACAGTAGCTTCCAATGGGCTGGGAAGTTTCCATTCCATTCAAACTTAAATCTCCCATAAGAACTTCAGTCCAAAGGAGAGGGGAAAAAAATAAGGCCTTCAGAGCCAAACAGAGAAAGCTGTTTGCACAATCCTATCCTGTGTGCACATCTCTCCAGAGATGAGACAGTTGAGAGATACAGAATCAAAAAGTAAGGTGAAGAGAGATAGAGAAAGACACCTGTCATGGGCCTCTGGCGTCTACACACACAAGCACACAGGTACGCACACTTGAACACGCACACATACACACGTGCACACGCGCGTGCGCACATACACACACACACACACACACACACAGATTTCTGATGAGAGCTGCAGTTTTGACATTTGTCCAGAAAAGCATGAATTAGACACAGTAAGAAGAGGAAACAGCTTACTGAATATCAGCATTAATTCCTGAGATTCCTTCCAATTACACAACATTTTACTTCCTCTTCCTCAATGAACATGAGCAAGCAATTGTCTGAAACACAGGCCGTATAAAACTACAGCAAAAAAAAAAAAACCCCAAAAAACCCACACCCTTAAACGCAAGCATGTACTCTTGTGTGCAAAGAAAGGCGAGTGGCATTACAGACAGAAATCCCTCAGCTAGAGGGATCCCGCCCAGGTTCAGTGGGGATGCGAGGGAGCCACTTCTGGTCTTCAAGACCACAGGTTGGTAACGATGAGTACTTCTTGTTTAAACCTCTGACTACAAAACACACAGAGTGAAACCTCTTCCCTTTCCGTCGTGGAAGATGAGCACCAAGCCCGAGATCCTCTTTCCTCCCGTAACTACAGAGTGTTTCAAACGCGTTGATTCAGTCCACACACGTGAACAGAATAGGCATTCAGATCAGCCTCCCATTAACTACCGTGTGCATTGCTTTTCAAACCTCCACAAAAACAGATTAGAAAGATTAGCAGATAAGAAATATTTCAAAGCTTAAACAAATCCTCTTATTGTACTCTTGAACTACCTTATCAGAAGGATTTGTTAAGCACTTTGGGCTGTGTTCTAAAACTCCCAAGCGCATTTGTGGGGAGTGTGAAGTCTTGGCGGCTTTGCTTTTATGGTTCAGAAGGATTTCCTGGAGGGGAGAGAAAAGCGGGGTACCCTATGTTGTTGGTGATAGTGGATTAGGAGACAATTTATCCGAGTAAGGAACACAGGGCAGAAAATCGTCACTTGTTAGCTTTGAAAGAGGCTGAGTCTTGCGTGAGCCGAGCCAGCTAAGGCGGGAGTGTGGGCTTCCTCGTTGGTGAAATAAGCTGGTGTGAAATGTGAACTCGCCAGTTTCTGAGGGAAGAAAAGGATCCTCTCTTTTCCCCCCACACCACTTTGTTTTCTGTGTAGGAAAACTTCAGGATTCTGATGCAAACTGAGATGAAGTCAGTTGTTAAAATAGTCTGTTTTAAACCAAAGGCCGCTCAGCGCAGGAGAGGAGACTGAAGCACTGAGGTCTCCACCTGGGGAGCCTCATTTCTGCCAGGCCAGAAACTGGAGCTTCTGTGCTTCTCAATGAAGATAGCGGGGTGAGGAAGACCACAGAGGAAAGAGGAGAGGAGAAAACATTCAGAGTCTTCGCTGATCTGACCAGCATTGTGTCCTGAAAACACACTGTGAGCTCTGTATGTGAAAGTGGGTTTTCCTTCCTCTCGCTCCCTCTCCTCTCCTCCCTGCCCTCCTCGCCTTCATCCTTTCCCCTCCCCTCTTTTCTGTCCCCACCCCTTCTCTCCCTCTTCCCCTCTCTTCCCCTACCCTCCTCTTCTCCCTTCTCTCCTCCTTCTCCACTCCCTTCCTCTCCCTCCTCTCCCTTTCTTTCTTCTCTTCCCCTTCCTCCCCTCCCCTCCTCTCTGGTGCTGGGGATGGGACTCAGGGCATCACACATGGCTGAGCCCCACCCCCACCCTAGTACTCTTAGCATCCAGATAATAAAATAAAAAAGAAATGGGTGAAATTTACGCCTAAGTATATATTTAATCAAAGCCAATATATTTAAAATATCACTTCAATATAAATTAAAAATTTTAAATATTATACAGTCTTCAGTTCTTTTTATTTTTCATACCAAGTGTTTAAAATAAAAATTTAAATACCAAATTAGACAGGTTGTGTTCCAGGCACTACGCCTAAGCATTTCTGGAATGTCTCACACTGGGCATCACAAATACAGACAATAAGGTACTGGGAGGGAGGAGCAGAAATGAAGAGAAGCCAAGTGCCTTGTCAGTTAAGGGCCACTTTGGCAGCGTTAAGAATTCAGATGCGCACCAAGCTGGGGCGGCTGCAGCTGTCAGGTAACAGCTAAAGAATAAGTGCAGAGATAATAATAAAATATCTGACTAATTTCAAAGTCAATCTTGGTGAATGGGTTGTTTCTTTCAATGGAACCTCCTTAAAAATGAGCCAACTGGTCTACCTGTGTAAGGCTTCTCTACACTGTGAGGAGGGAGGAGGGAGGGACAACTGGTCAACCTATGTAAAGCTTGTCTACACCGTGAGGAGGGTGGAAGAAGGGGAGACAAATGAAATGATGCAAATGATTGGGCCTCATCCACATAAGTGAGATGGTCAGGGGCCAGAGCACAGTCGTTCAGTGTTACTCATCTGGAATGAGGACTCAAAGCCAGCACATCAATCATAAGCCAGAGAGGACATCAATCGTAAGTTGGAATGGCCTGTTAGCCTTATGCAACAGTGATCTGGACCCCTTGGAGGAGCCAGGCACAGTGTGGGACAGAGCTCAACAACAAGTAGCACACATAATAATCAGGCTCGGACAGCAGGGAGTGATGTCCGCTTCCGCAGGCAGGGGAGCCTGGGGCTAATCAGCCCTGAGCTCTTCCCAACCGGTGGGCTTTAACATCCCAACTCAGCATGCCAGCATCGTTTGAGTTCGTGAGGTCCAGTGAGAGGTCCATGAGGTCCAGTTCATGAGGTCACACTGGCCCACAGGAGAGATCTTTTCACCAGGCCGTCTTCCTGGAACTGAGATCAAATCCCAGGGTCTCAGGATAGTCACACAGAGGAGAGCCCTGAAGTTCCTCAGAACATCTGAGCGAGCCTGTATAGAGCTTCACATATGGGGCAGTGAGCAGCCTGGGGACGTCCCACGGTGACCAGATGTGGACTCAGGCTCATTTGAGACTTGGCTCAGAGTCCCCCGTCCAGACGGCACTGATAATCAGGCCTGGGTGGTAACTTAGAACATTTCAGGGAATTGATTCCAAGATGTAGGACTTCCAAAGACATGGGCAGGGACTCCGTTTGGGAGGAGATTCTCCTAGGGTAAGAGAATAAAATCAATACAAAGGATACAGAATCGGGAGGATGCAGAGGCAGAGATGGTCTGCCATGACTCCGGCAGCCAACTAATGGCCTTTCCGCTTTCCCTACCTTGCGTGGCGTTTTTTACTCTCAACTGAAAGAACCTTGGCTAATGACAAGTTGGCCGATGCCAACTTTGTGGCTTCTTTCCTCAAGGAAGCCACTTTGTTTCAAGGACATCTTCCTTGCCTGAAAGTCCAGACAAACACCCAGACAGCTGAGCAGGGCAGGTGCTGCAAAACCATCCCTGGACTAAGGCAGGCGGGTGGACACAGGGACACCTCCACACAGGAAGAATGAAGCCTGGTTAGTTACTAAGGGTTCTTCTCAAAATTCCTCCAAGAACAGCTCTACCCCAGCCCTTCCCAGAGCACCACAGTGGGCTGCCAGGAACCCCCTTCCAGCGACCTGTGTGATCTGGTCTCAGCCCACACCCCACCCTTGTGCCACCTACTTCTGCTGCCCTTTCTATATTCTTCAGCCACAGTTTCTTTGGTGTGCCAAGTTTATATCTGCTTCAGGGACAGTGTGCTCTGGCTCTTCCTCCCTCCCTCCCTCTCTTTCACCATACACACTTCTTGTTATTCAGAATTCTAAAGTAGACAGATCTTCCCAACTCCATGCGGCCTCGGTCATTCTGTTTTGTCTAAATAGTTGTACTGTTTGGCTTGTTCTGCTGCCTGTTTATTATATGTCTCCCCACTATGTGTAAATTCCTTGTTGACTGCTATGGCCCCAGTGTGCAGAGGAATCCCTGGTACACAGTACCGTCCAGTAAACAGTTATCAATTGCATAGACTGAACACACACGGGCTGTTACCGTGACAGCTCTGACCTGTCTTCTCAGGGGCGTCACCGTTTAGTAGGTTAGCAAGGTTAACCCAACGTAGTCCCTGGATTCAAGCAGGCCATGGAGCGTCTGCTCTGTACAGATTCTACAGAGCAGAATAGTGAGTCAACATGCTTCTTGGCCTTTAGGGTTTAGACTGAGGCTAAGGTGAAGATGCGCACAGCATGTGGAGAATGGTCTGGCCCGCCTGTGCACCTGTGAAAGAAACACGGGCTGTGTGCACCACCTTTTGGCACTTTCCCTCTTGTAGCATCTCAGGATATGAATGACACAGGACGTTCTCAACATTCCTGCCTTTTCCTAAAGTTTGTCACAGAGAGGAACAGGAGTGATTCGTCTCGGAAAGGGATTGAGGTAGGATACTAAGTTCTCTTGAGAGCTCCTGATTGCTCTGCTCATGCATCAACAGCTAATTAGACTATTTATGCCCATGGAGGGGATGTTGTATTAACCCGAATATCTGGTTTCAGAAGTGTCTCATAATCTGCTAAATTTGCTCACTGGCCTTCCTATCGTGCTTGGGAGTGAGATGTCTGAAGACAACACAGGACAGCCAGGCTCCTATCTATGCAGCGGCCAGGAGGACGACCTGCCACCTGTACCTCTGAGACAGGACAGGGCTCAGAAACCCCTTGAGGTCTTAGGTCTTCATCTCCTTGCACCAAGGGGCCTCACACCTCAGCTTGGAGCCATCAGACAGCGGGCTGCCAGCTGGCTGTTTACCAGGGGTACTGGCTCAGTTCTGCCTGCCAAGCAGTAGATTTAGAATCTGAATCAAAGGGAAAACAATGCACCTGGGGGGCGGGGAGGCCTCGGGCCAGGCCCCCAGGTCTGGGAAGCTGGAGGAAGCACTGCACACCCTGATGCCTCAGGGATTGCTCCCTTGTGCCTCGGAGCGCTTGTCTAAGCTTGGCCCAACAGAGGGCCCGTGTCTCGCCGCCAGAATGAGGCAATGTCCGACTCCTGTGGCTAAACCATGAATCAGTCCTGAAAGGAAGAACAGGCTTCACCTCAGAGGGAGCCCGAGACCCGTTTTCTGTCCCATCAGATGCACACGTACACGCAGCGAGGTGAACTGACGGGGTGACAGCTTGGTGAGCTGGATGGTCATATGGCGCGCAGGCCGTCTGGTTCTGAGGGATTCCAAGAGACAAAGAGACAAGCTAGGGAAGTTGGAATAGAGCAGAAGCAACGCACGCTGGCCCTGAGGTCGGGCTGGGGAGGTATGCGCTCCTTCTGTTCCTTTGGCTGCCAGAGCTGATCAGTCAGCCGATCCCTCTTTCCGAAGCATTCCCACAACATCCAAAAAGAATGATGAATGCTGGGACCGGCCGTGTTCAGGGTCACACAGCAAGTCCATCCCAGAGTCCAGCCTGGAAGCAACGCTCCTGGTTCCCAGCACTCCTCGCTTGGTGAGCCTTGACAAACCACCACCCGGCCTTTTTGTGTCCAAATGTCTGTCAGTACTTCTCCAGTACTGGGGATTCTGGGGGGCTCTAATCTCCTTCAATTGCCTAAGGTATGTTATTCTTTATGGTCCCCCAGATCCCTTAACTAGAAGGACTTTTAGGAATTTTGTTCTAGAATGATGCTTCATTATCGGCCCACTGGCGTGCTGATATCCGCATCTCACGAAACCTAGGACAACGATGAAGAAAGTAGAAAACTACTTCTGTGGATCAGAATCAGGATTCAAGTAAATGCGAGGCGAGCAACTGGATTAAACGTGCCAAGACCGTACACTCAGTTCACCACAGGGCCTGTCTCTAAAACCAGGAACAGGGTTGAGCTACCCAGCCTGGGGAAGTTGGCTCAGGATGCACTCTGGCTGGACAGGCCATCCCATACCCGGCGTGTGAGAAAATGGAGCTTCACTGCAGCCAGGAGGGAAACCCACAGACACAGCAGGAGGGGTCAGGGAGTGGGAGCTGGGGGCAGGGATCCTGGAATTGGTCCTTTGTAGGTATACCACTCCTTATTAAGATTATTTATACGTGTCCATGCATGTGTGTGTGTGTGTGTGTGTGTGAGAGAGAGAGAGAGAGAGAGAGAGAGAGGAAGATTGATTTTTGTACACAAGTATACAGCCACCCGTAGAGGCCATAAGAGGGCATTGGGTCCCCTGAAGTTGGAGTTGCACTTGCGAGCTACCTGGGGTACATGCTGAGAGCCAAACCTGGGTCCTTAACGAGAACATACGTGCTCCCAGGCACCGAGCAACCTCTCCAGCCCCCAACACATCTTTCTTCGGCTCATTACAGAACAGGATGGTGAGGTAAAAGGCTAAACAACAGTTTAACAGCTGCTTTCTAAGTGAGAACCTTCAGGTAAGTGAGAACCTTCAGGTACGGGGAACAGGGCTGTACACCGCAGCAGGCCACTCCATGGCTTGCCTGACAGGCCTCTGACGGACACCCATGACTCCGGAGGTGGCGATGCACAGAAGTCTCCATGACACTCCTCCTGGAAATTAATGAGCCTTGGCAGACCTCCCATTCTTTGAGGTGAGGGTGGTGGGGTTACACCAAGAAAAAAACAGTCATGGAATTCTGAAAATGCTCTCAGGTTCGTAATAAAAAGAATGGTTTTTAATGCAAAAGTACAAAGGAAAACCCAGTAGGCCCATGACCTGCTTATATTGCCTCTCGACAGGACAGGCTCATGAATTACCTAGGAGGCAACGGGAGGTGACCACGGGAGGTTTGGTTAACTGAGGCAGGAAGGCCCACCTTAACTGTGGGTGACGCCGTTTCATTGGCTGGGCCATGAGCGGAATAGCTAAACGAAAGTGAGATGACACCGGTGCTGTCCTCTCTGCCTCCTGCCTGGATGGGAAGTCACCAGCTGCCTCGCACTCCTGCCCGCCATCCTGCCTTCTCCGACATGATGACGGGCTGTACCCCTGGACTGCGAGCCAGAATAGACTCGCTCCCAATTCAGTTGCCTCAGTGTTTTAGCGCTGGAACAGAGAAGTAACTGAGGCAGCCAACGAGGAGCCAGGCGAAGACTGCAGCCAACTGAATGAGCAGTGTGGACAGGCCTGAGGCTCGGAGAGAGAGCAGAGAGCTAGGTGGTGCATCAGGCAGAGGGGAGGACACGGGCTCCCTCCCCATCCTCAGTCAAGATACAGGACTTCCGGAGGAGAGAGATTGAGCAACTGGAGCAAAAGCAATCTCAAATGGATAAATTTGAGAAACAAATTACATACAGGTTTGTTGGTATGCAAATTTAAATGGCTCAAACTTACTCTAAGTAAGTTTGGAGGTAGGCTGTGTGAGCAGGGTTACTGGAGCAGGCCTGAGACTGCCGTTCTTAGCGAAGCCTGGCCACCGGAACCTGAGAATTCTGCAGGTGGCATTACCCTATTATTTTGTAAAACTGTCCCCAAATTATGGCGGGTCACAGCGTCTCGGCTGTTGAACAGCTGTTTTCCTTCTGGGAGTGTAAAATGTCGGTACATGGAGTCCCTGTGTGATCAAACCCCAAAGACGAAGACCAGAGTCGCGAGCCTCTGGTGGGTGTCAGTGTGCAAATGGACCACACGGTTTGTTCCATGTCCCTGGCTGCTAAAGAGCGAGTTTTGTGCGACTGGAGTGGGAAGGAGAAGCCGAGGAAACCCACGGGTCCTGGAGAAAGCCTTCAAGCTGGCTGCACGTCCATCCTTGAGACATGGCTGCAGTGAGTTCTGGCTGTGAGTGTACTTGACACTGTATTTTCTGAGCCATGTAGTGGATTTCTCAATGGTGGCCCTGGGCTTCCATTAAAACGCACCCTAAAAACTCACCAATATCACCGTGGAGGGAAATGAATCTTAAGAAAGGAAAAGAAAAAACTTGCTTGTCTTCAGACTCGTCCACTTCCACTTTACACGGAACAGCGTTAAGATCTCTCTCTGTCGCCCAGGGTGGTTTCATCTGCATCATGTTGTTCTTCTTAGCACGGTTTTTGTTTGTTTGCGGTGGTGTGCTGGGATGAAACCCAGGGCCGCAGGCTGCTAGGCAGCGCTTCCCCACGGTGCCGGTACCCTCAGCCTTTAAAATAGCTTTTGTTTGGGACTTCCAAGTACACTGTGGTTAACTGCTCTAAAAAGACTGTGGTGTGCTCCAGCCGCAAGCAAGCCATGCAGCCTAAAATGTCCTCGAGGAATCCCACCCGAGCGTTTCCTCTAGGTGGTAGACTTTCGATGTTCTTTTTTTCTTTATCCTGCTACTTCCTGTTCATCTCTGACCTCTCCTTCACTGTTGGCTACCTTGTTCTGTGACCCAAGATGTTGTGGCCCGTACAGTCCACAGGGGCAGTTCTTCTGACTTCTCTGGTTGGGTTTACCAGCGTGTGTGTGTGTGTGTGTGTGTGTGTGTGCACGCGCGTGCGCGCGCGTAAGAGATCAGAGGGAGGGAGGAAAGAGGCCCAGACCCAGGAAGTCACAGTCAGACAATTCTGCAGCCCCTGTGTTTCCAGCAGCTTGAGGGCTACTGTGTTTGTGGCCCGCTGCTCTCCCCTTTCTGCTTTGTGGATTTTCTTCAGTACACACATAAATAAACCGTGTCATCTCTAAAGGTCCCACAAGTCAGAATCTAGTCCAAATCTCACTTACCTCTCCAGTTCTGTTCCTTCTTGTGGGGCAGAATAGAGAAAGCATCAGGGGCTCTGGGGATGGAGGCTGAGGGGGGAGGGGAAAGTGTGGCCATGACCCTAGGTTCAGTTATAGCACATAGATTATACTTTAACTTCGAACATTAGACGCTGGGCCCTGTTGTACCTCTGCTGAAAACGTTTAAAGTGATAAGGTGGTACCTTCCTAATAACTGTGAGGAAAATTATAACTTTCGCTTTTTTTTTTCTTTTTAAGAAAACTAATCAAACCCCCCCAAAAAAATGAATCCACTGATTGCTTGAGAAGTCGTTAGGTTTTTCTTTTAAGTTGGAAAATCTAACCCCAAAACGAACATAAATAAAGTTCTAGTTACACTAGATAATAATTTTGACTTTGAACAAGAGGATAATGCCTATACTCAACACTGATGCTTACTTAGTGTCTGGGGAGAGACGGAAAGGGATTAACAAGATGGAAGCCTGAGAAGAGACGGATAGATGAGCTGTGCCATGGTGTCTTTCGCGATGAGATCCACGCTGTCTTCCTGGTTTCAAATCCCTCCTTTCAGACAGTCTTCCGGCCTCACCCACCAGAGTTGCGGCAGGACCAGGTTCACACCACTGTGCCGAGTTCTTACTTGTGGAATTCGGATCTTTAGTTCACAAAATACAAAACACCATAGGCAAGACACAAAGCCAAGCGACAAACTGAGGCACAGAGTTACTAAACAGGGGCTCAGGAACAATGTCCTCAACGTACTAAGCTTTTGCAAATCGATTTAAAGTGACTTGTGTAATCGTCAACTAGCTAGACCCGGAAGGGGTTTTTTCAAGGTTAATTTAAAGAAGGATGAGGAAGTTGTGGAGAAATGAACAAACTCCCTCTTGAAGCACACCCAGGATGGCGCGAAGGTCCTAGGGCCGAGGGTCGCACGGAGGGCAGTCATTTAAGCACGCATTCAGCCCACAGGGCCAGTTCTTCTGACTTCCGGCCGCTGGCTGGGTTAATCAAGCATGCATACACTCAAGTGCGCATGCCCATTAGCTCAGCAATCCTACCAATGGCATCATGGGAGATGGGCTTAAGGCTATCTGCACTGAATTCGTTTTAGGATTATAATGGCAAAATTTGCAACACTCAGAAATCAGGCGCCTTGCTAAGTAGGTTCAAGAGTAGGATTTCGCTCGAGGCGTAATCTCAGTTCGGGTGTGGCGCAGGACTGGCGGCTGGGTAGGAAAGTGTCTGTCAATCCGGGGCAGGAGCTCGTGGTGCCCCACGCACCGTGTGTACTGTGGAGCAAGCAGGAGCAAGCTGTGGAACTGGAGTTGCCCAGCCGCCCCTTCCCCGTCCCCCGTGGCCCTCCCAACAGAAGAGTCTTCGTGTGTGAAAAGCACTGTAAACGAAAGCACTTACCTCGCCATACTGAATGTGCAGCCTGAGGTCATCTGCGCACAGCACCGAGTCCTCTCCCTGACTCAGAAATGTGCGCCAGCTGGTTATTATGTTTTAAAAAAGAAGCTACAGAGTGCTCAGGAAACAGACGGGCAGACTCACTCTAAAACTCTGGGTTGCAGGGTGGGGGTGGGGCTGGGGTGGGGCGTCCACCCCACCCCTGGTTTTCCTCACTGAATGTAAATTACACCCAGGGAGGTTTTCAGGACTCTTGGGGAAACAGCTGAAGGTCCATCTTTCTAGGAAGAAGAGCTGATCGTGAGGGGGAGCCACCCCCACACTCTAGGAACCGGCTCCCTGGCCCCTGGGCCAGCTGCACGACGGAGGAGGGCTTCTCCCAGCCTGCCGCCAGCCGGCTGCAGGGTCACGGGGCAGGGCTGCGCCTGTGCAGGCTGCACACTGCTCCATTGTCTGAGGCACACACCCCACTGGAGTCGATGAGAAACAGATGGCCGGACCACTCCTGCTCCGCACATCTCCAATGCCGGCCTGTCCACAGCCTCCAGGGCCAGCCAGGAATCTGCTTTTCATTTTACAGACAGGGAAGAGCCACAGAGAAAGGAATGAGGGGAGCTATAGTTTTCAGGGTGTCAAGGGAGTCGATGCAATAATAACTCAGTCCCCACCTCCTGCTCTGAAAGGCAAGACCATCCAACCGGGCAGGATGCTTGCAGTCTGCGCTATAAACTCTAGCTCACCGCATCCTCCCCCTGGTCCCAGCAAGCCCCTGTGGGAATCTGTGGGCTGTTCCCCAGGCATTCTGGGCCAGCCGCAAAAGAGTTCACGTGGGGTTTTTCAGTTTTTGTTGTGAGAAGAAACCTTGTAGTCAATCCCAACAGGAAGCAAGTCCCAGATAGGTAGACTGGGAGGAATCTTGGTCTGGTGGCCCCTCACAAGGGATCATTGCAAGCACTGGCAGGGACACAAGCCAGGGGCAGCACAAGCCAGTTTGGCCAGAACAAGGCCGGAGGTCACATATTGTATATAACCATGGGCTGGAGTTGTCTGGGGTCCTATCCAAGCTCTCTTCTGAATTGCTGTGTTACCTTAGGCTAACTACCTCCGTCCTCTGAGCCCCTGCTTCCTTATGACACAGCCAGGCATGAGGCTAGTGTCACCCTGTTGGCAACGAACACTACAGGGGCCAATCCATCACGTTAGCATGTGGGCTAACATGCTTCGTACATATGAAGTGCTCCTTAAAGGGTATCTAGCATTAGAATCCCAATGCCTTGCATCTTTTATCTTCTCCAAATTAGCATCATTTGGCATCACAGCATGCATTCGTATATATGTTCCATATCCCCATCGGGGCACACAGGCTCTGCCTGGGAGCCACCTGTGGATCCCACCTGCAGCCACCATCTAGACTGTGACTCGTGTGGTTTCCAGATCAGTGTGGACCACTGTGTATGGTCACCACAAGACAGGCCAACGAGGCCCACTGTTCTTCTCCACCAGGCGCTGCGCAGCCATGGCAACCGGTGTCCCGATCCAAAGAGTGGCTTGTCTGCGATCCCGATGGAGAAGTGCCACCCAGAACCTAAGATGAGACAGGAGAAGTAAACCCAGAGAAGAGGCTGCCTGTGCGGAGAGGGTGCTGACCCCCGAGGAAGGGCCGAAGACTGTGACTGCAAACTGAGAAGACATTAAAGAAGAGACAGGTTTGAAGTTCCCCGAAGGAGAAAGGCTGACTGGCCTTTGAGATGTGGACTCAGAAAGGGGAAGATATCACATCGTGGGAGTCTTGGAAAACAGAATCACAAAGCTGCTCACAACTGACGAGGCCGCGTGTAAGGAAAGAAGGAAGAGGGTGCGGATGAAGCGGGCATGGGAGGAGGCGGGGCGGGACGAGGCAGGGGCGTGGGGATGAGGTATTCAAGCATGGGACAGCAAGGCTGGTCCAAGTCACAGCAGATGTGCCTGCCCCGCTGCTTTCTCTAAATGCGTAATTACACTTTTTGTTCTTCAACAGAAATAGCTCATTTGTCAGGAGGGCTGAGGGTAGGAGAGAACATCTTCTCGCAGAGAGCAGGTAGGCCAGGGCGCTCGAAGGATAACAAACAGGTCCCCACGCCAGCGCACTCCCTTCTCACGAAGGATGGAGCTGCTGTCATCTCCCAGAAGAGGGGCAATCCAGGGGGCAAAGAGAAGACAGCAGTCAGGTTTGGTGATAAGGTGCCTCTCTGTAGCAGCTAGGCCAGGCTACAGTAACAAACAACTCCAAATCTCAGGGGCTTTAAACAGCACTGGCTGTTTCTAATTCACGCCCCAATCTGTGGTCAGAGCTTCGCAGTCCAGAGTGACAGAGTGCTCCCACCAAGCTGTGGCAGCAGAGGCAAGGAAGGGAAGCAATGCGCACACATAGACTTTCCAGGGATCCCCACCTCGCTGGCTGTGGTAGGCACGTAGCCAGGCTGTAGTGCAAGTGTGTGCTGCTCAGGAGAAGAGTGCATGAAAATGGGGCCAAGGACGACTCCAGCCATCGATCCGTCGCATGGCACTGCCTGTGTCCCTTGACTGTCCCCCCTCAGCATGGACTCCGCTCCAGGATTCCCAGTCTCCTTAGGCCTGCTTGTCAAGATGTAGATTGGTTGAGACGATTGGACAGAATGTTTACACCCCAAGTCCAAATCCATAAAATGAGGGAGAGGAGAAAACTAGGGTAGGGGTGCGGAGCAGAGGCCGAGAGCAGCTGGCCCTGAGCCTCTCTCTTTTCAAGTGGAGAAATGGAACCAAAGGAAAAACCGTGTGGTTGGAATTCCAGGAGGGACCAAGAGTCTACACCATGCAATGCCCTCCTCTTGAGTATGAGTAGGACCTGCAAAGGTGGGGGGAGGGTAGCATGCCATGACTGTTCCTTTACAAAGCAAGAGGATACTGCAGATGTATCTGAAGAAGCCCACTTCCTTTCGTGATGGCCTGTATGTTGTGAACTTGCTCTGGAGGGTACCAGAGGGCTTGGGTGTGTCCAGGAGGCCTCGGCCACATATCAGCTGTAACTGGATTCTGACAAAAATCCCAGAGAGCCTGAAAGAGGAACCTGAGCTCCAGGGAGGTCGGCCACAGCAGACACCTTGATTTCAGCCTGGCAGGACCCTTCTTAAGAATCCAGACCTCTGCGCCACAACTCCGAACACAGAGGTTGGAGAGAAAGCATGTCTGAGGTGATCCGCCCCGCACAGTTATGAAATCAGTACACGACTGTGGCAGGACCTGCAGCTCCTGCTTCTGTGTTCCCCTGACATGCCCTGGGCACATCTGCAGCAGGGAGGCTGAGGCCCACCAGAAACAAGCTATAATGGCACCGGTGGCCTCTTTCCTCTTAGTGTGTGCTCCAGAGACATCTTTCAGACGTATTGCTTCACCAAGCACCGTACCCCCATGACAGCCGCACCCCACTCAGAGTCTTGCGGGGCCATCAGTTCTGCCCCTTCCACACATCTCTCTGCTCATCGTATTGAACACACAATTGCATGTCCCAGGCACAGTATCTCTGAATGCCCCCTTCAGCTGTCAGACAACGGATCCCCTGTGGTGACTCCTGAACAGCCAGCACCCCTGAGTGGGCACAGGCAAAAGCCAAGTAGAGTTGGAAAAAAAAAAAGAGTGTTTGAAAGACTCGGGGCTCAAGGGCTCCCGGGAAAGCAAGAAGAGGCAGGAGACTCAGTTGGCCACTGTTGTCTGTTGGATAAACAGACTAAGAGATGAAGGGGTGCAGCAAAGAAAGGCCAATAGGGGCTGCTCTGAGGTCAACAGGGACTCAGCTGTGCACTGGGGGAGCTGCCCTCTGACCCTGCACTAAACCCCTCTCCACCTTGAATTCCCTCACCATAACAGCACCACTATCTGTCCGGCCTGCCAGCCCTGTGCCCACCGTCTCACTCCATAGCCTGCAGTCTCCTTTCCTTCAGTCCAGGCTCACCATCTCTCTCTGAGAAGATGGCTGGAACCCTGCTGTTAGCCTTCCTGCTGTCTAACCTCCCCAAGTGTACCCACAAGGTCCATTCACGGAGAAGGGAACCAACATGCATTTAAGCCAAAATTCCCCACAAGAACCCTAGAGGAAGATGCCAACATCTTTACTAGCAAGAAACTCGAGGCTCAAAAGAACTTAGTTCTTGCAAATTCAAAGGGCTGGTGAGGGGCTGACTGAGTCAGGGTCCAAACCCTCCATTCACAACTCCCCGGTAGATCTAAAAATTCCCTCCTTCCTTTTCCTCTTACCCCATTCCTTTCTGTCTTTATTTTCCCTTTTTCCTCTCTTTCTCCTCCTCCTCTCCCCCCTCTTCCTTTGTTTCCTTTTCAGGAACTTATGATCCTCTTGCTTCAGCGTCTTGGACACTGGGATTACAGCGATGGCCACCACACCTGGCTCCAGTATGGGGCTTAATTGCAATTCCATCCCATTTAGTTCTCTGATTAAAACTCTTCAAAGAACCCCTATTGCTTGCAACAATAATTTCTAGTATCCTGAGTCAGCACAGAACTATTCATCTTGTTTTAGTCTTAAAAAATGAAGGATAAGAGGAAGAGGAGGGAGAGGAGGAAGAGGAGGAGGAGAGGAAGGAAGGAAATAAAGAAGGAAAGGACAGGGGGAAGAGGAAAGGGAAAGGGAATTTTTAGATCTATCTGGGAGTTGTGAATGGAGGGTTCAGGCCTCGGCTCAGCTGGCCCCTCAGCAGCCTCTTGAATTGGCATCTCTAACAAAATACTACAGGGTGAGTACTTTGATAAACAACAGAATTCCTCCTGGCTAGGCTGGGATAGCCAGGGTCAAGGCAGAAGCAGGTCAGTTGTGGGGAGGGGCTGCTCTCTGCTTCCAAGATGGTGGCTTGGATGCTGCCTCCTCTGAAGAGAAGGGACACTGTCCTCACTTGGCCAAGGACAGAAGGGACACTCAGACACACTACTCTGTGTGGAGGTCAGGGGCGACACCAGGCACCTGTCTCTTCCCTTTCTTAGGCGACACCTCTACTTAGGTCATAATGAGAGGTGCACCCTGAGAGCAGAGAGCTGTCTTTCTTATTTCATTAAAATAATTTTTATAACTTTGAGATTGGAGTATCTGCCAAAAAGAATAACTGTGTGTGTGTGTACTGTGTGTGTGTGTGCTGTGTGTGTGTAAGTCTATACGTGTATGTGAGTCTCTGTGTGTATAAGTGTACATGTGTGCATGTGTGTATGTGTAAAAGTGTATACGTGTGCACTGAGAGTGTATGTGTGTTCATACGCATGTTGGTGTATGTGTGTGTACCTGCATTAGTATGTGTGTATATGTGTGCATGTGTATGTATGTATGTGTATGTGTCCATGTGTATGAGTGTGTATATGTGTGTATATGAGTTAGGTGTGTATGTGTGTGAGTGTGTGTATATATGTATGTGAGTGAATGTGTGTGTATATGTGTGTGTGTGCGCGTGAGCTGGCTGCTTGATTTGCTGTGGCCAAGAGTTTCCTCAGCTGCCAAGTGGAATTAGTGGAAATGTCTGCTTCTCTCTTGCCTACACTTGTCACGGAATGACTTGTGCAGAATATTCTACCCGGAATTACTAAAAGCACATGCATCTGAAGCAACCATGTATCACTGATCAAAATAATAAACATGCACATGTGGACATGTGTTTGACAGCGTGATGTCCTAAGAAATAAAACAAATTTGATGACATAGTTAGATGCCTAACTTCCACTCGTATCCGGGATAAGAGCCCATTCAGTATCTGTATTTATACATGGAATTGCCACACGGTCGCATAAATCACAGGGAAATTCAGAGCAGATGTTGTTGAGTAGCTGGGATTCTATTAGGACTGCATTTTAATGGAAAAGTGACACAAAGCAGACTTCCTACATGCTTCACAGATAGAGTAATATAGCTACTTGAAGGAAAATTTATATTCCAGAGAGGCTGATTTTTAATCAACAAATGTGATTACTTTATTGTCTGGTCTGGGGCAAGCCAGATGACGGAGTAAGCTGGCATTCCGGGGAGGGGGGCTGCACAGTGCCTCAGCTGCCCTGTGGTCCTTTCTGCTCTGGCTGGCCCTTCATCGCAGTATCAGTGCCTTTTGCAAGGCAGGGGTTGGGGGAGGTGGGCATGAGCTGATCTGAAATCCAGTCTCAGAGTCTGCTCTCTGGCAGACACGAGCTGATCTGATAGGTGGTTAGGTCACAGACGTGACTGGAGCTCATGTGAATGCGCAAGGGGGCTCTCGTGAGGTCATGGTAACAAGGCCCCACTCTGTGAACCAGAAGCTAGCTGCTTGCTTGGCGTCCAATCTGCCAGCCCCTTGATCTCAGGAATCCCGAGCGTCCAGAACTGCAAGGAACGAATCTCTGTTGTTTATAACCCACTGGCTTTATAGCGTCTCGTTAGAGCATTCAGAATGGACTAACACAACCTTTCCGTTTTCCACCAGAAAACTGCATCACACGCCACTGCTTTTCATCTTTCCTCCTGGGCCAAGTTTAGTCAAGAGTCATAAACTTCAGGTACTTCCTCCCGAGCCGCAGTGTGCCAAGGAAGCTCGCTGCTGTGACCCTGGGGTTTTTTGACGAATAGCGTGGTAGCCACACCACCATCCAGCAGTGGCCAAGGACGCAGCTCTTCATAAGAGCTGATCCTATTATCTGAGTATTTTTGGATTGCACGAAAGGCTTTATTTCTCTTAAAATGTTTCCGTCTTAAAGTACTTACATAACCCACAAGAAAAACGTAATAAAGATGAGATATCTGGTGAGCTAGGCATGCTCCCAGCTCACCGCAGGGAAAAGATACGGAGATGTTTTTTCTAAGTGAAATTCGACACTGTCCTGAGTTGTGGATGCGACCCTAAAGACGCGAGGCACTTCAAGACGCACCAGGAATCCTGTGGTGTCCATGGCACCAAGCACACGAACGCTATTTTTCTCTCACCGCCCTCCAGTGGAAAATCCTGGTTTTGAACTTGGACCGGTCAGAGTCTACCTCCATGTTCCATTTTGATCGTCTCAGCATAAATCTTCTCTGCATGTTTGCTAAACAGGATGCCATCGCCATGGATACTCTCCACTGCCCCGTAACTTCCTCCCTCACATATTCTGGCACCTTCTTCCAAAGCTGCCACATATGACAGCAATTGAACACATTAGCATGCCATTTGGTTCCAACACGGATGGAAAGGCCAGAAAAAAATTTGCTTAAAAATATGATTGAAAGGGAGGAGGCATAAAATGCGAGAGGAGGGAGGGTGGGACGCGCAATTTGCCTTAGAAAACGTTTGGGGAGTGACCCTCTGAGCTCACTCGGAATCCCCTGTGAGGAGAGAAGGGTGCGGTGAAGGGCCACATTTACTTGTGCTAACGGGCCCTAGGGGGTGCAGAGGCGGGAGACTCACACACAAGGAAGGAAGGGGACAGCTTCCCTGACCCTGGATAACGGGCACCGAGAGCCAACAACCCCTGTGACCTTACAGGTGCCAACCACGGAGACCACAGCTCAGCCTTCAGCTTCCTCACGCACCTGCCTGGGTGGGGCGTCCCCTGCGTCACGGTGGGCACTGCTGCTTGTGTGCTAAGCTGGCTGCAGAGACGGTGGGTCTCTCTCTTCCCATCCAGACACCTCTGCTGGACTGTGACAGATGAGGTCCAGGGGAGTGGGGCTGCCCGCCCAGCTCTCTAGCTCCACCGCTAGGCCAGCGCTAATGATACCCCTCACTGCCCTTGTCCTCTGACTTTCTCCGCTTGCCTCACTGCACCTAAGAGATAGCTTTTCAAAACCACAGCTGTACACACGGCTTTTCTGTCCAAACACCGGCAGTGCACGCCCGTAGACAGGACAGAATCCCAGCCCTGCCTGGTCCTTTTCTATCCACCGCTAGGCTGACCCACCCCTCTCCGCCATGGCGTAGGGCCTGTCAGGGCTCATAGATCACGTACTTAGAGCATTCTTCCCTGACCCTGAATCTGGGCCAGGGCCCTTGCCGTTTGACTGTGACGGAGCCGTGGTCCTTTTCTCCAGACACCTTCCTAAGTTAGTGAGGAGACCTGAGAAAATCGTCACACTGCTGAGGGGACAGCTCTTCCCTGGAACACAGGTCACACAAGGGCAGGAAGGCATGCGGACTCTCCATCTTATCTTCAGCTCCTGGTGCAAGGCCCGCACACACTGGTTGCTTAATAAATACCTTCAGGATCACAACGCCTGCTGCCTGACCTAGTCATGCAGCTGTGGCAGGTGGTCCCCACGAGCAGCCAGCATGCACCCTTCCAGCCCTTTCTGTTTAGACACTCCATCGCCACATGGCTGTTAAAAACAAAATGCATGCTTTGCTTTAATGACGATAAGTCAGGCTTTGACCCAGGCCCAGAGAGAGCGACAATAGTTTTATTTCCTTATCTCTATTTGCCATCTTGAGTTAACAACGATTTTTGGACTCTTTTCAACTATTGGCAGGCTAAGACTACGGGGCCACGCCAGAGTTCAGAGTCTAAAGTGAGTCCAGGTCAGAAACGAAAATGCTTAGTTATAAGCTTCCCCCTCCTGAGGTCACCAACGCCAACAGCCCACCATTCTTGGGCAGCGGGAAAAGTGCAAACCCAATACCGGATGACGGTTCCGAGGTCCTTCTCAGGTACACACATTTCCTCCATCGCGTCTCCTAAAGCCATGGCACTGGGCTGGCGTCAATGGCGACGTGAGAGCTAATGCCACACATGGCCACAAAGAACGAGCCTCGTTGGCGATCTCAGCCCTGGCTGAGACCAGACCAGGACTCTCACTGGTTTAACTCTAGCCTGGATTATATAATAGATTTGGTGCTAGCCTGGGGCTACGGAGTGAGACCTTGTCTCAAAAACCCCAGATAATTTCAAAGTGCCATTGGTTACTGCCGAGTCACGGAGACCAGCACTCCCAACCTCACGGGGAGAAGACTGATTCTGCACCTGTTTCCAGAAGTGTTAATCCATTGCAGTGGTGCTGTCCTTGACAGCAAGAGAAGGAGTTCACAAGGTGGCTTACCAGGACACAGACAGCGGCCAGAGCCAGGACTTGAACTATCCTTCACACAGCTGCACCCAGAGATCTTCACTGATTCCAGAGCCCCCGAGAAGAGTGCCAACAGCTGAGGCTGATATCAGCATGCGTAAACGGATCCGTCTTTAAGACCTGAGCCTGTGGGGGAATCCCAAATCGAAACCGTAGAAAGATGTGGTTGTGAACAGCCTGGATGTATACTAACACAAGGAAGCTCCTAGAATCTCGTTGCAAAGCCTGCCCGGCCGACAAGCACACTACAGAACAAGGCTGCCTGTTCCAGGACAGGCCACAGCAGGTGCTGGTTGTTTCCCATATTCCTTCACCCAGCAGCTAAGAAGTAGGTGCGAGTCTCTTGATAATGAGTTGTTACCTTGAATTGTCCAAGTTCTCAGAGCAAGACAACAGGAGGGCCAACCTAATGATTAGCCAGTTTATTACAAGGGATTTTACAGAATGCCTCGGCAGGGGGTCGCCTATGTTAAAATCACACCACGAAGTTTGTGGACTCAAACACTCATGGGGGTGGAACCTCACACCCCAACACAACTGACAGCCCTGCTGAGGACCCCCGTCTGCCAGCGGATGGGGTCTCACTGAGGAACCTAAATTTCTGCCTTGAAAGTCCCCCTCTCTTTTCCAATTTTGCACTCAAACTGGGTTTCTTAGGTAGGGAGGAAGTAAGATGGCCCTACATCATCCAGCTGGCGTCACCGGTACCGGGACTAGAGAAGGGGCTTCCTCATGGTGAGGACCAGCGAGAGACGGGGTGTGATAGAGGAACAATTCTGCACAAGGGACGGACCTTGAGTGTCAGTGGCTTCTATGGGAAGGATCAGATCCGCGTCTTGGACTTTCTACAGCTCTGGGGATCAAGCAGCGGACTCCAGGAAGATAGAGCAGTGGCCCCTGCTTTAGGTGGAAGGGCTGCACCCCAGCAGTCAGGCCCTGGCGGGGACCTCCGAAGTCCTTCCCAGCTCACCCTGGCCCGCGGGGGGTGCCGAGGATCCCGGGAGAAGAAACGCAGTTCCCGTCTGGAATTAAAACCCTATGTTCGTGTTCTACCTCCACAGAATGTTTACAGATAGGAAGTTCACTGTAAGATTAAAACGACCAGGGCTGCTCAGGGACAGGGCCGTCTGAGAGAAGCGCGGGGAAGCTCGAGGGAGGAAGGGTGGATCCACCGGGGTCTGAGTCAGCAGATCTACCACGCAGTTAGCGTTCCCGTTTATTCATTCCTTTACTGCCAGCACCTTTCATGGCAAAGGCTGTCGTCTCCCCCCGCCAGCGCTGTCTTCTCCCCCACCAGCGCTGTCGTCTCCCCCCCAGCGCTGTCCTCTCCCCCCAGCGCTGTCGTCTCCTCCCACCCCCCCAGCGCTGTCCCGCTTGTGACACATTCCGTCCACAGCAGTGTGGATTTCCCTCTCGGTCTCCGTCTGCACGTCTGTGTTTGTGCCAATAGCCATCTGGAAGTTTTAGAAATTAAAAATACAGTAACTAAACTTTAGAAAAAAGTGAGTCCTTTTTTTTCTTTGCTAGACAAGATAAATGAAGAGAACATAGCCCAAGAAGGAACAAGAGGCGGGGAAAAGGACTATGGTCAAGCTAATGGGCTGCATGGAGGGTCCCGGGCCAAGAACCTTCATGGCCAGCAGGCAGGAGAACCTAGTTTCTCTCGAGATTCCTGAGCAGTTGTATGGGAAGGGAAGAGCGAGGCTTGGAAACCTTTAGCTGTCAAGTACGACAAAGCAGAATCCGACTCTGGCAGAGACCAATTCACCCACCACGAAAACAGACGTTTTGTTTACCTTTGCCATCTTTTTCAATGTTTTTATTTTATTTTTACTTTTTTACTCTCCGTCCTTTCTTTCTGACTATTCTGTTTATCTGTTTTTGAGAGAAGTTCTTGCTCTTTATTAACTCAGGCTGGCCTAGAACTCACCATGTAGGAAAGTCTGACTGGGCCTCAAGATATTACTGCACAAAGCAAGCTTCCAACAGTAAAAGGAGCAGAGACACGCAGCAGCCACAGAACTGTTTAGATAGCTGACGGGATGAACACGCAGAGACAGCAGAGGCGGGGGATCGGCAACAACCTGATGAGCAAACACACTCGAATGTTGCTTTACCAAACTGCCCAGAATACATGTTTCCTTACATACCGAAAATCTTCACAGCCTGACCGAGTGGTAGTTACAGAGGGATTCCTCTTCTGATAAATCATTAAGCTACCATTTTTTTTTATCTTATGCACATAACTGTTTTTGTACCATTTCCCACAATAGTTTGGGATTCTGTATTCTGTCTAGGACTGCTATGACCCTCCATGGCAGGGCTCAGGGATAGCCTTCCATGATGTTAGAGACGCAAGCTTTTACACACACACACACACACACACACACACATCAGAAGTATATATGTATACACACACATACGTATTCATTCTTCAAAGGCTGCCCCAGTCCAAATTGGCTGCTGGAATTCAACCATTGGAATCACATTCCAAGTACAGGATGGAAAGAAAAGAATGAACAGGACTGACCCCCTCCATCTCAACACACTTTACAGGAGCTAGAGAGACAGCCCAGGGGTAAGAGCACTCTCTCCTCTTGCTTAAGGCCAGCATTTGGATCTCCGCGCCTACGTGGGTGGCTCACAACTGCCTGTGACTCTAGCTCCTGATGCCTTCCTTTGGCCCTAAGGGCACTTACACATATACACACACATACACACCTGCACACATATATACACATGCATGTACACATACACACACATACACACACATACACACACACATACATCACACACACATACACACACATACACACATACACATACATACACATACACACACATACATACACACATATACACACATACACACATATATACACATGCACACACACATACATACACACACATATATACATATGCACACACACATACATACACGCATACACACACATACACACACACACATATATACATATGCACACACACATACATACACGCATGCACACATACATACAGGCATACACACACACATACACACACACTTTAAAAAGTAAAATGACACTTTATAAAACTTGCAGACACTGTTTCTGTTTGTATCATCCCTAATTCATAGGAAGCTGGAATTAAGTACCCCACCACCTAGTGCTCGCCAGGAAAAGATCACAGTTCCAAATCAGACGCGTGGCTTCTGTTGAAAGCGTGCTGCTTTCGTAAAGTTCCAAATTCCCAATCCAAACGTCGTAAGTCAGACACTGTTCCTTCGGTGTGGAATGAAGTGGACTCAGACAGGTGGGGGTGGGGGTGGGGGCAGGCAGTCTGACTCAAGCGAGGTTTATGTCTGTCCACCGCTCTCAAGTTAAAATGAGTGAGGCACACATGAGGACACCGCCATTTCCTGTGGTATCCAAGGCAGCTGTTGGGCAGCCGGATGGACCCATTCCTGTATTTCAGTGTTTTCCTGGAAGCGAGCTCAGCACCGTGGTGCCGCTGATGTCCAGCGGGGCATGCTATTTATACCCTGACCCTGTGCTCAGGTTTGAAGGCACCAAACTCAATACACAGCTTCGAATGCCGAGCCCGTCCTGGACGTGTGTTAATCTTGACAACTGTCGAGGAGATCTCGTGTGCACTCATGTGAATGTGCTGTAACCTGGTGAGAAGTCACAGTTCTGAGAGGCACCACCGTGTTAACCAGTGCGGGAAGTCAAATACTTCACTATTCCCTTCTGCCAACGAAAGAGTAATTGACTGCAACTAATTATCTCCTACAGACTAAAGTTGAAAAGGCCACTTTTGTCAGTCGGAAGCAGCATCAATGCTTGAAAGAAAAATGGCTACCAGAAGAAACGAGGATAAAGCCTTCCATTTGCAGTCATTTCTTGGTTTTCTTTTATCTTTAAGATTTGAGGCAAAGAGAAGCATCATGGAAAATTTAACTTTTTTTTTTTTTGAGAATATCGTAGGCTTTTTATAGCTCTCTAATTTTGATTTTATACATTTATCTTACAAAAACTGAGAAAGTAAAACAAGTTACTGACACACTTGCGTCGACGTACACTTTTAATGATGTGTTGATAGTGTTTGAAATTGCACGATTAGAGAAATTTCTACACTGAATATCAGTACAGAGGAAATGAATGCATACAACGAAGAAAAACAACGGTGAGCCTTCCCAGATACTTTCTACGGGCCAGGTCCTGTGCTAACTGGTTTATATGCTTTATCTCACTGTTGGTCAGCTTTCTGTTACTGTGAGAAAGCATCCGAGATAATCAGCTTATGAACAAGAAAGGTTCTTTGGGGCTCACAGTTCACCGTCTCCTGACCTTGTTGTTTTTGAGCCTGTGATGAAGCAGAGCATCATCGAATGGAACAGAGAGTAAACTCACAGATGAGATGTAAGAACGGGAGGGAGAGGAAGAGACTAGAGTCCCACATTACCCCTCAAGGGTACCCCCACAATGTCCCACAAGGCCTTGCCTCTTAACACCGTCCCTCCCGAAGAACAGTGCACCGAGGACAAGACCGCCATTCCAGATCCAAGCCTCAATTCTGACCCAGGAGAAATGAGTCTCCATTATTACGCCCTAACTTCCACAGAGACGGGGAAGGCTGGGGTGCTCTATCTCTTGGCTCGTGGGGTTCTCGGGGAGTGGGGCTGGACTTGAGATCAGGGGTGCTGGCTCCGTAGCACGAAGCCCAGGAGGCTGCGAGGCGGCCGCCCAGGGCCCGGCACACAGCGAGATGTCTGTTCAGGCGCACGCAGGACATTTCCACAGGAGCGGGGAAGCCAACTGTGAGTCACGCTGCTTCCCGTCGGAAGGCGATGGTGATGGCGCTTCCGGGAGCACATCTGGACCGCGCTCAGCCTTCCCATGACCTCTACTGCCCAGCCCTGCCTCAGTCACCCTGGGGGGCCGGGGGGCTCAGTCTCCACCTTTCTCCTGTGAACAGAGAGGACTGGCGGAAAGATTAAAGACCCCCCCAATCTCAACAACCCAAGGGCCCCACCCCACCCCTCTGGTCTGTGAAAACCGCTCCAGGCTGCCGCTTGCCTTCAGAATGTAGAAAAAAGTTAATTTCCTTATTAGCAGCGATGCACGAAGACCAGCTTTTTCCACACGGAAAAAAACATTCCAACAGTAACACAGCGTGGTGTCCAAACTGCAAGCTTCCACGGTGGGTGTGACTCACGGAGGGCCAGGCCAGCTCGGACCTCAGAAGAGCCGGATCCGGTCGCTTTCACAATCCTGGGCCCGCGGAGATGCTGCAAACCCCTCCGCCGCGGCGGGAGGTTCAAAGCCTGCTCACCGGCGCCCACTAGTGGAGGTCCCCCGGCTCAGCAGCTTGGCAGGCACCCGCATTCCAACAGCTCTGCACCAGCGGGTGGGGAAACTGAGGGAGAAGCAACACGGATGGCTTCTTGGCGCCTGGTCTGCTCCACGAGAGACGCTATCCTCTGTACAAAACTCTAGTTGTTCATAATAACCTCTCATTTATTTGAGCTATGACAAGGATAAGGCTAACTTGCGGTGACATCAATCTAAGGAAATATAAAATGTCCGGGTAAAGTCTTAGCCGCTTTTAGTTTTGTATAATTTAATAACTATAATAATATATATGTAACTATATTATATATAAAATATATAACTATATAAAATTATTATTATATAAAGTTATATATATAAGCTTATATATAAAGTTATTATATAATAACTATAATAAATGCATGGGATGTCCGCTCCCATGAACATTTTATTCAAACTATAGAAATAAACAATATTGGAGATAAGAATCATTTGACAAATATTTTTAACTTCTCATTCAAGATAAGAATACATATCAAAACTCAAAATATGAAAAACACTGATGAAATTTGCCAATAAACTTAAAATGAGTGCACAGCAGTAATGAGACTTGTTTACTGAACAACAACTAATACCCGAAGAGGTTTCAGACACGAGGACCGGAGGGATGGGTCAGAAGTTAAACGCCTGCATTGCTGGTTCCCCGGTACCCACTGAAAACCAGGCACAGCAGTGTGGGCCTGCAACCCCAGGGGCTGGGGGCACGGTGCGTGTGGCAGAGACTCGTGCCTTCCAGGGGCTTACCGGCCAGTCAGTGCAGCCCCAGCGATGAGCTCCAGATCCTGGGAGAGACCCTGTCTCAAAGAGAAAGACACCCGACATGGACTTCTCAATTCTACAAGCGCACGCTTGCACAGGTGGGCACTCTCGTGGTCGCACGTCTACGTACGCAGAGAAAAAGAATTAAGTGTGCTCAAGAGTTTGATGGCGTTAGGGACATGCGTGCAGGGGCCGACCTGGGTCTGACCCTTCAAGTCGTTCACTTTCATAAAGAAGTGGTGTCACGTGACAGACACACGCAGAACCTAAACGCCTCACAGAGAAGTCTTGAGTCGTTTAGAGACAGCAGTGACAAACCCGTGAACAGCTAGGAGAACAGGGTGGAGCGAACAGGACCCGGGCGAGCCGTCAGGGGACAGGAAGGGCCTCTGGGTAGAAGGGAAGGAAGAGAAGACCACAGGCGGTCAAACCCCACGAGGCCTGGAAGATGCGTTACCCGGGGAGAAAGCAGGAATTCGGGGTGCGCCTGCGAAGCTCTCAGGTCGCCTGGTTCCCGGTTGGGTTTTTCTGTCTCCAGGTCCAGCCTAGAACTCACGGCTAAGCTGACCGCTAAGGAGCTCCTTTGCTCCTTCCTCTCGCTGTTACTCCCAGGGCGACCAGACATTGGCGGGGAAGGGCACAGACCTTCCTGGGGTCCCACTGTGAGACCATCCTATTGCTCTGTTCCCACTTATCGGACGCCTTTGAGTCCACGCCCTGTTTCCCTGTCAGGATCATTTCCTCACCCATCACTCAAGAGCGCTGACGTGGGTGAGTGCTTTCCAGGAGCCCAGGTCAAACAGCTGAGGCCAAGCAAGGCTCAGAGGCAAAAGGTAAAACCGAAATTCTTTGTTCCCTTTGAGAGACACCCTGGAATTGTCAACGGAGAATTTACATGGAACCCTTCTACCGTGGCAAAGCAAAGTTCGCTTAAAAAAAAAAAATAATATTTTGGGGAGGAAAGGAGCAACCTGGTGAAAAGCCCAGCGCTCCCAGTGATAAAGGAACTACTCTCTCCTCGGTTCAATGTCAAGTACTCGCTTTCCCATAAAGCTCTCTGTTTAATGGCGAGTACTCACTTTCCCAGAAATCCTTGTTGCTAGAAAACATTTAACGAGCCAATCCAGTGCCTGGGTTCTGACCAATCAGAGAGATCCCCTGCTCCCTTTAAAACCCTTGCAGGAAGCTGCTGGGGTTCGGCCATCTTGTGTGGCGGTGCCAGCTACCAGGGCACTCGTTTGCTCTGTAGAATGAAGGCTCCTGCTTTTGCATCAGAATTGATGGTCTCCTGGTGGTACTTGGGGAGAAGGGGTATTTCAAAAACTGGGCACAACTTCTGGAACTTTTGACAGGGAGAAAAAGATTTCAAAAGAATTGCTACTGATTCACAGAGAAACACTAATTGTTTAATAGGTGATTTTTATTTCGAAAGCCCCAGAGGAGAGAGCCCTCTTCCGACTCACACTGCTGTCCAGTGTGATAGTGGCAAGAATCTCTTCATGTATTGGAGCTGAGGAGGCCTGGGGCCAAGTTCTTTGTCTTCCTTGTGGGGTCCTGCCTGCTTCAGCCTTCCACTCTTTGCTCCCCCCACCCCCACCCCACTCCCAACCTTATCTATCCCTATCCTTAGCTGCTGGTAAATGAGGACTGGAGCAGAGTACTCTCAAGACACAGCCGTAGCTCAGAAGATGGGACTCAGGGATGCTTCCCCGGCTCAGACTCTTTCCTTGTGTCTTATTTCTCCCCTAACTTCCTCAGTCACAGTAAACTAGTCAGACCTTGTGTAGCCTTGAGATTGTAGTTAGCTATTGTAATTAGGTAAATTAAATCAACGAAATGGAATTCCTTGAAGTACCCGGGCTTATGCCCACAGGGCCGGTTCCTGCAGCAGGCCTGTTCTAGTTTGATGAAGTCAAAGCCACTGTTAGCCTGAAGCAAAGGTACTGGGAGGCACAATGGTTACTTCATGCCCTCTTGGGTTAGCCACAGTGACCAGATGTTTGCTCAAACACCAGTGGAGGAACGTGTCTGTGAAGTTACTTTCTGTCGATGAGATTAGCATGTAAACGTTTTTCTAAAAGTTAATCATTACATTTATTATTTGTATGTGACTGTTTACATGAGTGGGCAGACACATGCCTCAGTGTGAGGTCAAAGGACAACTTGCTGGAGTCCATCTCTCCTTCCACCATGTGGGCCGTAGGGACCAAACCCAGGTTGTAGGTCTGGCAGGATCATTGAGCCAGCCCTTCCGCACCAGATTAACATTTAAATCCGTAGACTTCGAGTAAGCAGATCTCTCTTTAAAACGGGGTGTGGCTCATCCAATTTGTTGAAAGCCTTGAGCATCCTTGCAAAAGAGGAAGTTCTGCCTCCCTGGAAGCTTCTGCTTCTCCAGCAGCCTGGCTAAGATTGGCTTTAAGCCAGGCAACCACGTAAGGTCATATCACCTTTGGGGCATCGGGTTTAACCAAGTTTCTTAACTTTACAGCAGTAACAGGATTCTCTCAAATCTTCGGCTTTTCATAAAACATGCTCACAGTAAACCTTGAAAACAGATAAAAACCACGGAACATACCCACTCAGGACACGGCTGTTAGTGAACGTACGGTGAATGCCTTTCTACATCTTCTGCTCGCCTCCATCAGGAATGTTCCCTGGACAAGGCCTCGACTCCTTGGAGGCAGATGAACCTCAGAAACGTCTGCTCTGGAAACCAGCCAGCAAGGAAGTGAGCCAGATCCCCAGTCTCGAAACGTGTCATAGGCTGAGCTGCCTACAGGGTGATTCCTGCTTCTCACCCCATCCTACCCATAGGTCCACACTCACCCTCATGATCCCCTCTGAGCTGCACCCCCCAAAGGTACCCATCTTGCCAGGTCCGCTTGCCTCCCTACTGGGTCTCACTGCAGATCAGTGTTCTGCCCACACACAGAGAGACGGAGACCGACTGGATTGCTGAACACTGAAGTAGCATCGCCATCGCTCTGACAGACATCCTCTTTGACAGTGTTCTTATTTAGGAGACATCAGAGGAGCATTTTAATCCCCAGCAGTCCAACGTCATTCCTTCCCTTGTCATGGCGGACTTACCCCTTGCCCTAAGATGGTCAGCCGCTCTGAGTCAATCAGGACGGCGTGCCAAGGACGTGTGTGTGGTGACCTCAGGCAACAGTGACATGTCTGTGTGTGGTGCAACGTCTGGGTCCAAAGCCCAGCGTGTGCCGTGGTATGGGGTAATCTGTGTTTCTCTAGGTGATTCGTCAACTGTTTGCTTTCTGTTGGTCAAAGTACCAGCAGATGGCGAGACCGAGTGACAAGGGAGCCCTCTGGGATTCTGTGATTGGCAGAGGGAGCTGTCCATGGCTTCGTGGGGCAAAGTATCTAATGCTATTGACTGGTGTGTTTCGTTTGTAGCAATTATCCCTAACATCTTTTGGCCACGAAAGTATTCCAGAGACAGAGTCCATCAGTCACAAGAGACAGCATCAGGTGAATATTGATACAATATTAATACTGAAGCTGTAATGTGGACCCAGAAATTTAGAAGGCTGTAAGAGGCAGATTCCACACTTAGGGCCTCTGTCTTCAGCGTATGCAGACACAGTCCACACACATTCTACTTATGTCTTCTGAGGAGGCTGTGTGTATGTGTGTGTGCGTGTCTGTCTGTCTGTCTGTCTGTCCAGGTATGTGCGTCTGTTAATGTGTGTCTCTGTCATTGTGTGTGTCTGTCAGTGTGTGTGTGTGTGTGTCTATCTATCTGCCTGTCCATATGTGTGTATGTGATGTGTGTGTGTGTCTGTCTGTCCATATGTGTGCCTGTCTGTCTGTCCATGTGTGTGTGTATGTGTGTGTGTGTGTGTGTGTGTGTGTGTACACCCAGAGTCATATCATCTCACCTGTCAGGATAGTTATTATTAAAATAATAAACTCAAAGAAATTAAAACCCATATGCACTCTTGGTGGGAATGGAAAAGAGTGTGGTGGTTCCTCAAATTTTGTAAAAAATTTATTTATCTTTATTTTATGAGTATGGGCATTTCCCCTGCATATCTGTCTATGCACCACAAGTGCGCAGTGCCTGCAAAGGTCAGAAGGAGGCATCAAGGTCCTCTGGAACTGGAGTTACACAGATGGTTGTACGCCACCATGTGGGTGCCAGGGATCAAACCCAGATCCTCTGCAAGAACAACCACTACTCTTAACCAGCAAACCATCTCTCCATCCCCCTTCTCCCCCATGTTTAAAACATGTAACTACCATGGAACTTAGCAATTTGCTCTAGGTAAATATCCAATAGAATTGAAACCATGATCTCAAAGAGATGCCTGCACCTCCGTATCCAACGCAGCCTCCACCTGTTCCCCTGGACCTCCACATTCAATTCAACATTGTTCACAGTGGTCTAGATATGAAAAGAATCAAAATGTACTCCAATGACCAAATGAAGCACAGTATTTATACTAACAGAATGTTATTCAACCTCAAAATACCGATTAGATATTGGATGAATTTAGAGGACATTATACTAAGTAAAAAAAAAAGAAAAAAGTCAGGTACAGAAGGACGAAGGCATGATTCTACTTATGTGAGAAATTATAAACAAACTCTTAGGAGGGGCGAACAGAATGGTGGTTGGCAGGAGTAGGAGTAAGCTGGACATAATGAGTTCAACAGGAATAAAGTTGGAGTCAAAAAAGATGAAAAAGTTTTAGAGGGAAGGGAACATCCAACAGAGTAGTGTGAATTTTAAAATGTGTTGGGAGGACAGAGCTCATGTTCACTGTTTTTATCCTGAAAGAAGGAAAGATAACAGCAAACCACACACACACACACACACACACACACACACACACACAAGAGCAAGAAGCGTTTGGTAATGATGGATACATTTGATAGCTTGATTTTGGTGATGGTATCTCGTGTATGCGCCTACACCCAAACTCATCAAAAGGCACGAATTAAATGTGTCCAATTTTGCATATCAGTTATAGATAAATAATCTAAAAATAGCCAAAATGATACTGTAGTGATTTTTTTCAGATTTTACATATAAACCACAAACAGTTAAAGGTAAACACAAATACACAGGATGTCGTTAAAATTCCAAAGCTTTATACTTCTGACGAGGCTATCTAGAAAGTCAGACTACAACCCCCACAACAGGACAAGATGTTTACAATGAGGTATCTGGCAAAGGTCTAGTGCCAGAATATGAACAGATTTCTGCCATCTCGATAACAAGATGACACACTGTACAAAATAAAAACTGGGCAAAAGATTCAAATAGACATTTCTCCAAATGACAGAAGTAAAAGTCCACGTGCTGTAGTCCATTCCCCCTCTCGCCGCTGTTTAAGAAGATGGCTAACAAGTGCTGGCAAGGCTTGTGGAAAAATCAGACTCGCACATCACAGGGCTCGATGCATATCAGAGCTCACCTTGGAAAATGGTTTGGCAATCCTCAAACTTTCAACAGAGTCGTGGCAGTAATCCACCTCTGTGTGTCTGCCCAAGAGAGCGGAAACCTTATCCCCACGGAAGCCTGTGCACGGGTGCCCAGAGCAGCGCAGCTCACGACAGTCCCCGGCACGTGGGAACTTAAGTGTCCAGTCCTGACACATGTCACGCTCCAGATGAACCCGGAAAACAATACACAAAGTGAAGCCAGAAACAAAACATCAACGGTCACGTGATTCCATTCACGTAAAATGTCCAGGATGAGTGAAAACCATAGAAGGAAAAAGTAGATCCCCAGCTATCAGGGGCCGAGGGAAACGGGGGAAGGTGACTGGTGATAATGTGCACCGTATTTGTATTCTGGAATGAGGGGGGCATTGCGGTTCTGTGTACTGAAAAGCGGTGTGTTATAAAATTCGAAAGGGTACATTTTACACCATGTGAAATCTCAGTTGAAAAAGACCCGGTTTGTTACAGATGTGAAAACAGATGTTTAATATGTGCAGTAGCCCTTCCTCTTCCTCCTTCGCATTTCTAAAGAAATGAGGCCACGTGAGTGGGCGTGCTTACTCAGCTCCTTGTGTGGTCTGGCCACTCACTAGGGAAAACGGGCCTGTGCAACAGGAAGTCATCTGGGGTTCCGAGTCTGTTTGGTGACCTCTAGTGGGAAGCACTTTCTCCTCCATTTCTTCATGGGAAAGGAACCGATTCCATGCTGGACCACAACATTGGTTGGAAAAGCTCTAAATTCTTCGCCTTTTGTGGCAGTTAAAACACTGAACGTCATAACCTGTATCGCTCTACCTATGTACATGCCTGTGCTTGACCGTCTGTCTCTGCGCTCGTCAATTTGATCCCCAGTCACTCTCCCTACATCCGAGACTAGGGCACGGAGAAAGCTCAGAGCCAGGCTTTGGGTTACGTCGAGTTCTCCTCCACGAAGATGGCTGGTGAGTTTTACTCTCCATGCTGACTTCAATAGAGTAACAGTTGAGGAAGATTTTTGCGCTGAGCAGCATTCCGCTGACATGTTCAAATCTAGTTTGACAAATACCCATACTCCACTAGCAATGTCTGCTTTGGACACATGAAGAAAGTCACGGCACGTATTCTGCGTACTGGCCAGCTAGACGTAGACAACATTTCTACAGGGGCCTCTGGCCGGAAGAATCCCCTATGATATCGCTCCAACCTTGAAATGCTGCATTACCCATGATACAGACTGCACTGCATGTACAATATAGGTTCTGTAGAGAGATGGTGCGTACCTTCCATAGCTTACAACCAGATTTAAAGTAAACAAACCTGATCGCTCTTCTGTTGTCAGGGTCACGACCCTTTCCCATCTATTATTGTTCATTCCAAAGATACAAAAAGAAATGGCCTCTTGGGAAATGCTTCGTCAGATTCTATGGTAAACTGACCATCGCATCCACTGGAAAACCCAGAAACCATTCCCTATATAAAATAGTTTCTATCAAATCCCCCCCCCCTTGTTTATCTCACCACCGGAAGCGTTCAGACTAATTCCCCACGTCTATAATTGTTTCCATTCCATACGGGGGTGTCTGGGGAAGGGGTGGCCCTTGTGAAAGAGTTAGGGACTCATCACTCCAAGGTTCCCAGTCCTCAAAGCATGCACGTCCACCGCCTCCTTCTCTCTGACAGTGACTACGATGGACGTGCTTTAGTGGAGAGGCTCTAGGCTTATTTCAGATTTCTGAATGCATTCGGTGTGACAGTTTTAGGTGGGTTTTTGGAGGAGGGGACCAGCAGGAAGCCTTGGGTCTTTGATCGGGTAAAATACAGACCGAATCATAAAGTAACCGCAGAGCACAGTGTAGTAAATCCCTCAACCATTATCTGCCCTCAGTAACAACTTGTGACATCGTGTTTAGTACGCATGTCCTCTCTTCAGACCCAGGGGTATTTTAATTAATATAGTCTTCATTTAAGCTCTTCTACTCCACTGAATGACCTACATCATAGTTCAAGTACGTTTTCTCCTACTGATGCATGCTTTAGGTGATAATTTCCACTATTGTAAGCATTAACAACCACATGCTTAAAAGAAATAAACATAATTTTATCAAAGTGTTAAAATTATCTAGTAACTCTTATATAGATGAAATCTAACAGAACTGATATTTTAAAATAAAACCCATCAACACACAGACACACACACACACACACACACATACACAAGCTTAGAGAGATGGCTCAGCAGTTAAGAGCACTGGCTGCTCTTCCAAAGGCTCCGGGTTCAATTTCCAGCACCCACATGGCAGCTCACAACTGTCTATAACTCCTGTTCCAGGGGATCTGACACCCTCATGCAGACATACATGCAAGCAAAATGCCAATGTACTTAAAATAAAAATTAAATAAAATATTTTTTAAAAACCATCACACCTAAGAGATACACTGATATTAGGGAGAGGCCCCCATTACTACTAGTCAATTCGCTTCAGAAACGCAAATTAGCCACAGAAAGAAAGGTCTCCATCAGACAGTAATATCTGTAATATTACTGTAATACTACTGTACTATATTACTGTTTAGCTGTAAAATTACTGTAACAGTAATACCACCATTCAAACATGCATGCTCCCACAAGCCCCAATCAACAGACATCAATCTGCCTCCAGACTTATCATCTCTGTTAATATTTAGTCAGCATTTCTGATAACACTGACTGCTTCTCCAGATCAAAGGCATTTACAGAAGGCTCTGTGGTCAGACCGCTCTCCATGGACTGTGACAGTTTAATTTTCCTCGTTTCTGTTTTCCTTGTCTCAGACTGAATCTAGGAGAAATATAAGATTCTGAAACCAAATTACCAGAGGATATTAACTCAAACTTGAATAGTGTGTGTGCTCTTCAATTCTACCTAGAGGAAGAAACAGGAAGCAAAATCCAGATGTTTTCCACAACAGTCCCCATTCTGGCTGCTTTGATTTCCGCTGGTAAGTCCAAATGCAATGTGAGAATCCTGGTTAACCGAAAATATATTCCTGATCTATCCCTGACTTCAGAGGTAGACATAAAAGTCAACGACAGCAGAATTGTGACCAAAAATTGATATTAATAATTAAAATTGGAGTAGGCGGGAAATGGCGTAGTGGGCGAGGCAGTGGCGGTTTCTCTGCCATCTCTTCCTAATGTTCTGATTCTTCAGTGAGGGAAATGCAAACATGTATAGGAAGGCTTTCAGACAAGCGGGCTAGTCCTGGCCTGGAATTTAATCAGTAAAACAAAAAGCAAAGCAAAACAAACAAAAAAGCTTAGAAGAGAAGTTTGATGTGGGAAATTCCTGATACGGAGGCTGGATTGGGATGAAGAGGAAGTTCCCCTGATGCTCAGGGCAGGCAAGAAAAGCAAACAGATGAATGAACTGTCCACTCGGTGCCTGGAACCTCAGCTGCCCAGAATACGTTCCGTTCCAGGGTCATGTTGTTGTAGTGTGATCAGGGGATTGGTTTGAAGCCTGGCTCCACAGTAGAAGGCTTTTGAGAGTCACATTTTAAGCTACAGTAAAGATTGTCCTTGATTGGCCACATTCCGTAGCTTTTCTTCACAGCATGTATACCAGTGAAGGGTAAAATGTCTGTAAAGAAACCCGCCCATCAAATTAGCAGGCTCTTGTTTTATTTCAAAGTGAGAGGCTGAAATTGCTAGCTGTACCGTTGTATTAACCCTGAGAATACAATCCAATTGATATTAGAATATTACAAGGGTAAGTTGCTCTTAAAGTTTACATGAAGTAAGTTGCGAAAGACAGCTGGCGCCTCTCACCATGTTTACTATTCAGAACCTTCATACGATCATCTCTGCCTCCTTCCGACCTCACCTTAGGCTAACTGTGGTTTAGATTACTTCTCAAATACCACTTCTACGTCTACAAATACAAGGTTTAGTTCAGGCTGTGTAATGTTGGCGAGTTCCTAGTGTGCCTCACCTATAAGTCAACACTGGCTTGATTCCAGTCTCAGACCCCGCTACAGAGCAGCGTTCCAAATCACCGTCAAGTTCCTGGAGCTGTTTTTACCTTTTTATTTTTATGGTTTGTTTTCTGAGGCAGGGCTTCTCTGTCGTGACTCCGGCTGTCCTGGAACTCACTCTGTAGACCAGGCTGGCCCCGAACTCACAGAGATCCACCAGACTCTACCTCCCAGATGCTGATATTAAAGGTGTGCACCACCATTGCCCAGCTGCTAAAGCTGTTTTTAAAGCTATGCTGTTTACTTTTGCTTAACCATACTGGCAGGTCTGGTAAGAAACAAAGGAAAATGTAAAGTCACTAATTATTCATGAATGATGTAAAACAGTGAGAAGATAGAGATTAGTACTTACAAATAAGTTTTCATACACCAGAGAGCAGAATTGCGTAGCCGGGGTCTAAGCTTTGTATTTGAGCCAGTTAATCATAGGAAAAACTGACCTATAAACGCCCAAAGGAGGGGGGGACTCTACCCCAGTGTCCTGGCTAGACACACAAGGGAGATGCAGGCTTGAGATACCCATGGTCCTCACATTTCTCCTTTGCAGCCCTGGCGGGACCCTGGGTTAGCATGTGTGCCGGCAGATCTTCCAACGAGATTCGGTCCTGTGACAGCTACGGCTGCGGAGGGTACTCCGCTCAGAGGTATGAGGCGCCGCGGACGGCTGCTGCCTGTGGGGCCCTTTGTTTGTATTGTCTTTGTCCTGTGTTTCCCAGAGGGCTCACAGTGACCTCTTTCCGAAGGCTGGACCCCAGTGTTATGTACAACAGTGACTATCTTTGGAGCAACTTCCAGGATTCCGCTTCAGGAATGGGGTCTGTATGGGAGGCAGAGCAAGAAATGAATAAAAGAAACACGAGGGAATGAAAACAAGGTTTTCCTTCTCAAATTCTCCACACATTGTCTTACCTTGCTTGGCTTTCCAATGGGGGAAACAAGAAAAAAAGTTTATTGTATTTCATAGAGAAGGAATTTGAACTGATTCGGCCCAGTGTTGGGAAGGCTACACTTGAATCCAGCCTTTTGGATTCTTTTTGCATCCAGCATGCTGTTACTGACTGAGGTTCTGGAATTTGAACATGAGCGGCTGACCCTAAGCAGGCAAGAACCTCTTGATCCCATCTAGACAGGGGTCATACTCCTGAGGTCCCAGCATTCACACCATGGACAGACCATGTGTCTAACTGTATCACTGAACTCCTCCGGGGGCTCTCACATGGCGCTACTTACAAAGACACACCGAACACCCAAGACAGGGCTGAGCTAGCAAGCAGGAAGAGTGACCTAAGAATTTCCTGAATGCGCACTCAAGAGTTCGTACATTTGACTTGCACGGTAACGTCTAGACTCTTCCCATGGAACCTGTGAGCAAAATGTGATTATAATAATTAAATCTTTGCTTTACATTTGTACTTGTGGAAAGAGAAGTTAAAATTGGGCTAAACAGTAAAATATCCTGGGCACTCCAGTATCTTCTGGCTTCTTCAAGTTCTGACACCCAAGGCTGAGCGCTGTGCACTGGGACCCTCCTGGCTCTGATGGTGCTTCTTTACATTCCAGAACCCAAAGGCATCACCCAGGGGTGGACGTGCTGTGCCCCGATGGATCTGCTGTGTATGCACCATTCACTGGGACGCTAGCGGGCCAGGAGAAACCCTATAGAAACAAAAACGCCATCAATAATGGGGTTCGGATGTCTGGAAAAGGTAAGAGTATAGATCTGGGACACCGTCGGGGAGCTGATGCTGATTTATTGACGCAGGTTCCATATGCGCAAGTTGCATGTTTCTTTTTAGATGGTAAGATCTAGAACATACAGGACAAACCACGCAAAAAATAGAAGGTGCCTGGTGCTCCCCCCAAAACCTGCTTATGTACAAGATCACCACACTCCATTATCGACTAAGCTGTGCCCTCTGTAGCCCAGGTAGCTTTGCTTGAAAGAATGTCTCAACAAAACTGCCATCAGCAGTAATGGGCAGGACAGACACACACCTCAGTTCCTGGAATCTCTCAATCCACAAACGTTGGCACTTCTGCAGTAATTGAATGTGAACTATTTCCAAATGCCTCGCCCTTCCCAGTAAGCAGGTCCTCCGTCCGGGATTGGATTTGCTCTCTGCTCATCTGATACGTAATGTGTTCACAAAACTGTACCCTGTGCAGAAGTAGAGTCTCGTAAGCAGCAAGAGAACATGACCAGCCTCCCAGAGACCCTCTGTGCCGGCTGTGCCTCTCCTGCCAGCGAGGACAGTCACTAACCCATCACCATGCCACAGTCTGGCCTTGGAAGGACGAGTGGAGTTAAGCAGTCTTCACTATTTCCTGTGAGGCTTCTTGGATCATCTGTTACACATGTGTGTGTGTGTGTGTGTGTGTGTGTGTGTGTAGTTGAGAATTTATATGATGAGAGAAGGCAGAGTGTTAATAAATGTCTATAGATGATTTTTGCCAAGGTATTTATTAAATCATTGTTGATACATTAAACACAAGCCATGACGAATCTCAGGGATTCGATACCTGGTTGGCTTAGGCAGAGAGCTCACTCCATGGCCTCCTCACATCCTGCTCTCCTCCTGGTTCTCCTTGCTCTCCTCCCCATCCCAGCCCTAGGTGCTTTTTTCATTCCAAACCTTCCCTGTCTCCACCCAGCCCTTCGATACATAGATGAATGGAACCTAACCTTCATCTGAATTAATGTCCTGCTCATAGGGAGGTCCGGGTGGCCACTCCATTGTTTAGCAGGTAGGAAGCGGATCCTCTACCTGCCACAAGGCCTCAGAAAACACCCTTTCCCTTTCAGAGCATACAGGACTATTATCCATAACTATGAAATATCCCACAACAGCAGAGAGAGAACGAGAGAGCTAACTGGGAATGGAGTGGGCTTTTGAAACTTCTAAAAGTCTCTCCCCCCTGTGGTACACCTCTTCCAAGAAGGCCACAGCTCCTAACCCCGCCCCAATAGTTTCAACAGTTCCAAGCATTCAGATACATGAGCCTGTGGGGGTCATTCTCATCCAAACCACCAGTGAGCTAAAATAAATCCTTACTCCAGTCAGACCAGGTCCTTACCCGGCCGGCTGATCATCGCATCTGTGCAACAGGGTTCATCTTCGGGTGGCCCCGGCTGCTCTCCTGACTTCAGACTGCAATGTGGCCAGCACACCCACACTTGGCAGCACGCTGTGTCATACCTGGTGTGTGTTTTCAGCTGCAGGAGATGCTGGCATGCAGTTTACCAGGGTGTCTGTTTCGATTCGCACCCCTGCCAAGAGTTGGGGAGTTCCAGTTGCACCATCCGTGCTGCATGCTCTCCTGCCGTCTGCCCTGTGCGTAGAGTCTGTCGCTGTGTTTTAACTTGCTTTTCCCTGATGGCTAAAGACGCTGGCACATTTCCGTATACAGTGATAACGTGGACAGTGTAATCTTTTGTAATGTGTAATCTTTATTTGAATTCTTTGCCCAATTCCTACTGGATTGTCCTCTTATTGGTACATAGGAGCTTGCTATAGGGTCTTGACGAGGGGCGTCCTCTGCCAGCTGTGTACCCTTCCTCCACTCTGCAGGCTGCCTCTTTCTCACCTCTGCCCTTTTAACAGACAGAATCTATGTATTTATTTATGTTTTGCTTTTGTTTTTTGAGATAGGGTTTCTCTGTTGTAACTCTGGCTGTCCTGGAATTCACTCACTCTGTAGACCAGACTGGCCTGGAACTCACAGAGACCCACCTGCCTCTGCCTCCCGAGTGCTGGGATTAAAGGCTTGTGCCACCACTGCCCAGTTTAGAAATTATTTTAACGTGGTCAAGTTTAGTGAGTAATTCTACTTATTTTGACCTGCTAAGACACATCTGCCAATCCTGCAGACAAACTTTACTATGTTGCCCTTCATAGTTTGATCTGCGTATCAATCTACAATGGGCTCGTGTAAGACATGAGCTAGAGACTGAGGTTTGGTTTTTTTTTTTTTGTTTTTTTTTTAAATAAATTGCATAACCAGATACCAATTTCTACAAACCCTACTGGGGCTTTGGTTGGATTCGAGGGGTGTGTTAGTGTGTGTGTGTGAGTGTGTGTTAGTGTCTTTAAGTCAACAGTCCTTCAAAGAACACAGGTCCCATCTGATTATTCAGATCTCCAACTGTTGTAATCGTTCTCCTATTAGTTTTTGTATAGAGGCGTCACACACCTTGTGCTTAGTGGCTAGGATATATTTTACGAGTTTGCTTAGACCTTTTGTAGCGGAGCTAGTCAACAGGAACATAGCACAAGTTGAGCGTGTAATTGTGTATTTCTAGCAGCCTTATTAAAGAAAAATAAATATAAAACCCATTTTAATATTTCATTCAGACCAATGTCTCCAAAATATATTTTAAATATGTAATTACGACTACATAGCTGGGTGTGGTGCTTCACACCTGTGACCTTGGGAGGCTGAATCATGGGCCCCACATGAGTTCCAGGGCAGTCTGGGCTCTAGAGTAAGACCCTGTCTCAAGCCATTGCCAGCTGGGCCATAATTCTAGCATTTGGAAGGCCAGCCATAGCTACACAGGGACCAACCAAACAGACGAACTAAAATACCTACTAAAGTATTTTTTTATTATATGTTGATTGTTTAAAATATATTATGTGCTGATGGGGAAGCAAATCTAAATTCCCATTAGCTACATGTTAATTGCTTGCTTTCTGTGGCTGCAGTTATATACTGGATACTACAGTTCCGGAGCCTTTCTTCCCACGCCGACTCTCATTTTGCCCGTTTGCATTGAGAGTAGCTTTGCTAACGTCTCCCTCTGTAGTGGGTTTCTACTGATCCACCCTCCCACCTCCGTGGTCTCCGCTTTAATGGCCTCTGTGTCGTTTAGAGCAGGGGTAGCTGCGGGGGTTACATCTGCCTCGTGAGTAGGCAGTTAGCGCTAAACACCCTTCTGTCTTCTTTTCAGTGATTTTTGAGCTGCATTCTGTTCTCTGCGAACAAGATAGTGATCCTTGCTTCCTGCTGCCTCCATTTCCTTGGCCAATCTTTGTCCAGTCTTTCTGTTTTTGGTCTTGTGAATCGCTGTTGTTCTTTACCAGGAGAAAGCTCTAAGTAGACAAGCCCGTTCACATTCACAGACAACTTATACTGGATCCCGACACCATCTTGCTATTTTATAATTACTACACTGTGGATATTATCTTTGGATTTTTTAATATTTAGAAAAATATCATTTTTCATTATTGTTGTCTGTATTTTTCTTTTTTAGGACAAGGAGTTTTGTTAGACTAGAGATAACACAATGCTGGGTTGATTTTCCACTAATGCTTTTCTGCCTCTATTCTCCGAAATTTTATCAAATCTTTATTTGAATCTATTATCCAGCATCTTGTTTTAAAATAGGATTCTGTCTTCCTGAGTTTATTGAGTTCTGTTTCTTTTGGGGGGTTGTCCTCTCCTGTCCCCCCATCCCACCCTCTCCAAGCTTTGATCATTTACCTGTCACTCACTCTTAAAGACTTTTTTTTTGACCAGACTTAGAAGTTGAAGCTGTCAGTGGGGACAGCCTACATCTCTTGGCAATCCATTCCTGGCACTTTTTCTACAGCTTCCTTCATCCTCATGGCCATAAGCTGAGCATATTCAGCAACTGCCCCCTTGTTTCCCTTAGTGGGCTGTGTCTTCAGAGCAACACATCAGTGTCTGTATTGCGGGACATGTGGAGTAACAAGACCCTGAATCTTGGGTGTATTGGGTTTAATTTCTTTGTCTAAGTCAGTGGTTCTCAACCTTCCTAATGCTGCTTTAATATAGTTCCTCATATTGTGGTGATCCCAACCATAAAATTATTTTTGCTGCTACTTCATAACTGCAGTTTGCTACAGTTATGAACTGTCATGCAAATATCTGATAAGCAGATGGTCTTAGGTGCCCCCGTGAAAGGCTTGTTTGACCTCCCTAAAGCGGTCATAACACACAGGTTGAGAACTGCTGATTTAAGGGCAGATTCTGCTAGTTGGGGCTCCAACCACCAAGGCACTGTAGTACCTGGGTCAGTCCAGGAACGTACTGCTCGCCTTTTTTTTTAAAAAAAAAATAACCACCTCTCCGGTTCTCCTTGATCTACAACAGAGGTACACTCTGCTGCGGGTCAAGACTCACTTCTTGAGAAAGCCCTGTTTGTCATTCCCACAGTGGATTTAGGTCACATGGCCTTTCCCCTCTTCACCCAGAGCATCAGCAGCGAATTCTGTGGTCATCTGCTTCTCAGAGAAACTGCAGGGTTTGCACCCACCGTCCACTTGAGTGCGTCCCCAACAGCTGTAGCTGGGAAGGAAACACTGAGCTCATCCTGACCCAGTGGACCACCTGGGAGGGGCCACGAAGAGAGCTCAGGTCAGGGAGCACACAGGGATATGTTGTACCCAGGTTTTGAAATCCCCCTCCTCCCCAAGTACCACCAGGAGACCACTAGTCCTGATGCAAAAGCAAGGAGTCTTTATTCTGCAGAGCAAACCAGCGCACTAGGGTCTGGCACCACCACACAAGATGGCCGAACTGAGCAGCTTCCTGAAAGAGTTTTTAAAGGGAGCAGGGGATCGCTCTGATTGGTCAGAACCAAGGCACTGGCTCGCTCTGATTGGTCAGAACCCAGGCACTGGATTGGCTCGTTAAATGTTACCTAGCAACAAGGATTTCTGGGAAAGTGAGTACTCGCCATTAAACAGAGAGGTTTATGGGAAAGCGAGTACTTGACATTAAGCTGAGGAGGGGAGTGCTTGTATCACTAGGGGCGCTGGGCTTTTCAGACACATGTTTTCTCAGCCCCAGGGCAGAGCCTGCTAGCACAGGCCACAACTCTCAGCGTTGTTTTCACAGGTTCTAGGGATGAAGCCAGGTCCCCATGCTTGCCAGGCAAGCACTTTACCAAGTAAGTTATCTCCCCAGCCCTGTGTGTTAAATGTTTCAAGGCCATTGAAGTCCAAATAATATCTTCGTTTTATTTTAGGTTTCTGTGTCAAAATCTTTTACATTAAACCAATCAAGTACAAAGGTTCTATCAAGAAGGGGGAGAGACTGGGCACCCTGCTGCCCCTGCAGAAAGTTTACCCTGGCATACAATCACACATACACATTGAGAACTGTGACTCCAGCGATCCCACGGCATACCTGTGAGCGGAAGGTGAAGACCAGGTCTCCCGAACTCAAAACCGCCTCAGAAACAGGAACGAGCACTGCTCCGAGGGAATGCGTATTCAAACAGACACGTGATCAGTGCGAAGTCCCAGAATTCCATCCCAGCTCACTGTCACTCTGATGTGTGGGGCTCTCTGATTTTCCTGTTGCCTAGAGGACCCAGGGTGTTCTGTGCTTTAGATTTTTAAACCCCGATAACTGAAATAAACAAATGAATCCAACACGTCTAGACTGTATTTCTGAGGCTTCTGAACTGGCTACTTCTCAGCCTGGAAGCCACAAAGAGCCTGAAGGTCTTTCTATGACACACGAACAGAGAGTTGCTCACCATGCTTGGCACGGTGCACTTGATAAGCATGAGCTGACTAAACTGGAAGCTTCTCTTGAGCTGAGGCAGTGACTCCTCAGCCATGCCCTTCCCTCTGTCAGGCCGGTTGGCGGTACAGTTATTCACACAGGCTAAGATTTGCTGGTCTTTCTATCCGCACGCTTTTGTGCTCCACGAAAGAAACAGGTTTCCTAGGAAGTGAATGGTGGCTTCCTCTAGGAAAAGGCACATTCCGGTTCTCTGAGGCTGCAGACAGGGAGTTAGGATGAGCAAGAGAACTGCCCTTAACTGACATGGCTCGTGAACGAAGCCAGGCGGCCACATCCAAGAACACCATATGTACACCAAAGCTTACTTCCCCACACTGCTAGATACGCAATCACCCTACGTGCTGTACATCACCCGTTCTTAATGCTGCTGACAGGAAGTACCAGGAGAAAACAAAGCCATACGAATGTGCAAAGGAACAAATTCTGGCCTTAAGTTGGTCAATAGGAAATGACAAAACAGCAATAATCACCCGGAAACTTCCCTCAGGAAATTTTAAGTCCTTTTGAAATGTAGAATGACTCCATCCTCATTTGTAGGTGTGTTAGAGGAAAACACAATTAGTTGACCTTTATTACCGGTGAAATGACTTCGGTTGTGTTCCTATGTGTGATAATGTTCGTGACAACACTACTTGTCACAGTAAATTGGGAACAATCCAGACGCCCCTGAACAGCGACGGATTTTAAAGGCCAGGTCATCATTACAACAGTCATGATAAATGGAATTTGGCTGAATACAAGAAGCTACACAAGTCATAGAAATATACAGTAATCTAAGAAAAGTAAAAAAAATCACATAAAGCAGGATGCATTTATAAAAATAAGGTCAACACAAATAAAACAACAAAATCTCCAAGGATACATATAGGAGATAAAATTAAGAAAGTACAAAAATCCCCTCAGGATGGGATGGAGCAGAGCCACACACATTTCAGTTACTGCAGTGCTACAGGTGTGCGGCTGCCGCGGGTGACACAGGTGTGCGACAGGTGTCCTGCTACCACAGGTGACGCAGGTGTGGGGCTGCCGCGGGTGACGCAGGTGTGGGGCTGCCGCGGGTGGCGCAGGTGTGGGGCTGCCGCGGGTGACGCAGGTGTGGGGCTGCCGCGGGTGTGCAGCTGAGGGGATCCGTGAGGACTTCTTGTGAATGAACCATGGTCACATAAGCACCTGGACATGCGTGTGTGCAGGTGACTAGAAGAGTCAGCGATGCGTCTCAGACAGTTAAACACCTGTGCTGCACAGTCGGCACTTTTTATATATGGCTTCTATGTCTACCACATCCCAATATCAGTTAGTAGATTAAGAACTTAAGTTTTGATTTTAAAAAATATACCCACCATTGTCCAATTCGATGACTTCCTACACTGCTCATCGGTACCCAGTAACTTTGGATTATTACATTTATTTCTAGTAGAGAGGGGTCACGCTCTGAAGACACAGAAAGGAAGTGCTATGTAGGCTCTGAACTCAGGCAACTGAGAAAGCGCTGTAAATCATCTGAGCAACACCCTGGATTAGTGCTTAGGAGGTGAGACACAGTTGGTCATGGGTAGCATTTTCCAAACCACGCTAACTGTCTGGAATAGGGAAGGGGAAGGTCCACAGAGCAGAACAGGAGCACCACCTTCTGCCTGTCATTCGCACCTGTTTGACGGAAATGCAGACTGTACAAAGAGCACGTTTCTTAGGAAGCACTAGAAAACAGCACCGTCTAGGGAACTAATCAGCCGTTCTCAGGTTCCGAAGTTCAGAGGACAAAAGAGAAAGAGGACTGACTAAGGTAATTTGCCTTTCCTGCTAAAGCTACTGTCTTAAATGTGGTGCCACATGTTGCCGGGTTTCATAACCGTAAGTCAACATGAATAAAAGGACTTTTATTTTGAAAATGCCTTTAGTTGGTTGTACAAAATTAATTTAGTGGAACAGCAAGGTCGGCGGCCAATTCGAGAGGCTAGGCCCACGGAAGGGTGAACTCCGACATCTTTCAAGAGGCCAGCTGTCACACTCAGGGACACGACAGCAATGCAGACACACTTGAAACCGGCCCGCCCTCCCGAGTCATCGCCGATACTGTGCCAGCAAGGATGACAGGAAGCAAAAGGAGGGGGAGAGTGACAGTTCTGCTTTTGCGTTTCTTCAGTTTGACTTACAAAAGGACCCTTCTTCCCACTCTCCCCAGTGGCTGTTTTGTCCACAAAATTATCTGAAAGTTCCCAGAATCCCCCAACAAACACAAACATTTCACACATGAACAGGCATGCAAACAGGACGGAAACGCTTTCAGAGAATGGCGTGTGTGACCCAGCGGCCGCAACTCCCTCCGCCAGCTCGTCTGACCCCAGCAGTTCCCGCGGCCTCCCAAGGGCCACGAAGGCGCTTCCACTGGGGAAGTCACTGAAGACACGGCGTCTTGTACTGTCTTCAGCTGTCTTTAGAATGTCTAGCCCTTCCTTTCACTGGCCCAGGAAGCCACCAACAAGGGGGAAAGACGTAAATTAACCAACCGAGATCACTCTGTTCTTCTCCGTGATTCAGTACAGTGTTTAGATCACGGGGTTCCCACAGGAGGATGCTGAGATGCTCTGCTTAGAGCAGAGCGTCTCATGTTCCTCGGAGACACTCGTGTCTTCTTTTCTGGTGCTACCAGGCTGCAGGGAGAGGCACGCCTGGATGGCTCTTCTCCCGTCCCTCTGTTCGGCTGTCTTGGCCTCTGGGGCAAACGCCACAGCTCCTCTGTCCCCTTGCCATACAGGTGTGTGCAGGCGTCCCCTCTTGCTACGTGACTTGTCTCGATGAGGCAGCGAGTGGGCCACAGGCTCTACCTACTCAGGATTTCCATGACCCTGACCCCAGTCCCGCTGCAGTTAAGCCATTTCTCGTATGCCCGCAGCGCTACTACAAGTTTTTAAATTACGGCTCGCCTTTCTGAAGGTACGAACGAAATGGTCTGCAACACTAAGACCTCTGTCTCCAAAGAAGTTTTTAGTATTATTTTACCCAGGACTCACTACGGTAGCACACGGCTCTAAGCATGAGGGACACGGGACCATGGGATCGTACGAGCAAGGGACAGTCTTGCTTCCCAAACTGTTTAAAAGTTACAATGCATTCTAATGGCTTAATAGGTGAGAATACTCACAGTTCACTAATGAAAAATATTCACGCTGGAAAATAGTAAGCATGCTTCGTTTTCTTTTTGAAAGTTGACTTCTAATAGTTACTGCACACACACACACACACACACACACACACACAGTGATCTTGTATGAGTTTACACACACATACACACACAGTGATCTTGTGTGAGTTTACACACACACACACACACACAGTGATCTTGTATGAGTTTACACACACACACACAGTGATCTTGTGTGAGTTCACACACACACACACAGTGATCTTGTATGAGTTTACACACACACACACACACAGTGATCTTGTGTGAGTTCACACACACACACACACACAGTGATCTTGTATGAGTTCACACACACACACACACAGTGATCTTGTATGAGTTTACACACACACACACACACACAGTGATCTTGTGAGTTCACACACACACACACAGTGATCTTGTGTGTGTTTACACACACACACACAGTGATCTTGTGTGAGTTTACACACACACACACACAGTGATCTTGTGTGAGTTCACACACACACACGCACAGTGATCTTGTGTGAGTTCACACACACACACACACACTCACAGATCTTGAACTGCTGGAGTTTACAGCAGGATGGGATAAACAGCCAATGATGAGACAAGCAGATCACATACAGCAGAGCAATGGGTGCTACAGAGATCAGCAGAGTACTTGGGACGGGAGCGAAGGATCTGCCCCAGGAGCTGTGGAGGAGTCAAGGACCGCTTTGCCTAGGAAGTGCCACAGGGGAGAGATCTGAGACAGCAGAGGGCGCCTGCAGGGCGTGGGAGGAAGGAGTAGGGGGGAGTGGGATGTACAAGGGCAGCCGGAAACGAAGCCAAGCACGCAGGCAACATCTAAGACTAGATTTTCATCAACAGGACAAGCCGATAAAGGATGGCACCAGGTCCACAGGCCACTTATACAAAACATACAACCCTAGCCCGGCCCAGATTGAGAGCCGCCATTCAGCAAATCAGCAACGCTGATCCCCAAAACGCATCCTGCGAAACTTCCCTCTTGGCTCACGCAGTGCATTCAACTGTTAATCACAGCATCATCTGTTAGCTGTATCTTTATTAAATGGATTAGTATTATTGAATTTTGGCATAATACCGATCACCTTCCAAGTTAATCTAAAAATGAAACTAAGGTACTCTAGAAATCAGAGTTGCTTGCTGAATCACAAGATGCTGGGAATTTTATAAGTACAATAAAGTACACCTCTACAATAGTACTTTGGTGTTTAACCGTACGTATTTTGTAAAACGTGGATTGGTACCAAAACGAACTAGATGAGATTAAAATAATATGAGGTTGTAACACAAAAATACATAACTTAAAGGGATCTAATACTGTAAATTACAAATATATATGAATTATAACTTAACATAAATTTACTTAGCAAGCTAAAATATGCCTCCAGAGAGGGTTGAGAAATCTAAGTGCATCTAAATCTTAGACATCTGTGGTCTATGCCACCAACTGTCTTAATATACATAGTGCCTGTGTCCTACTGACAAAGATTTCTGGCTATTCGAATCTGTTATAGTATTTTTTAAAATAATTCTACAGCAATCAAGATAATTGACAAACCGTAAATATTTGACTTAAAATAGTTCAGCAGCTCATCTCAAAATTTACGTTTGCATAGACAGACAGACAGCGAATCCTAAGAACAGAAAATTCGGAATCTTTGGTAGCTGGTTACCAGACAGGCATCACATCTGGGAACCACACTCTCCCCAGGTACTTAGAGACTTCGGTGTGAACTTCGTCTGGGGTGTAGCTGTCATCAGGGACCAGAACTTCCTCCATGATGGACAGCTGAGTGAGCCTTCTCCCACAGAGTCTGACAAACTCGACGAACGCGCTGCAGCTGACTTCGCACGCACTCAGGCCCAAGGCTGTTAGGTTTTTACAGTGCTCAGCAATACAAACAAGCTCACGGTCGAGGGGCTGAAGGCCGTTTGCACACACCACTAACTCAATCAGCCGTGGGCAGTTGAGACCTATCCGGCCTAGAATGGTTCTGCTCACGGAACGCCCAAAATACAGGTGAGTAACAGGGGTCTCTTCCTTGAAGAATGTCTCGAACTCTTCCTCACACAGAAAGAAGTACATGACGACGTTAACTCCCGGGGAGTGTTTAATCAGCGCGTCCCAACTGTGCTTTTTAATGGAGTGAAACTTGATCTGTCCTGGGTTCTCACTTACGACATCTATTCGGAGATGTTCGAGGTTCACGTGAGTCTCGCTCGAAAGTGCGAGGAGAAGTTCGTCACTCAGAATGTAGTAATTCAATGCCAGCTCTCTGAGGCCCTGACAGTGGTCCGCCACACAGAGGATTCCTGTGGGGAATTGGAGGAAATCCTTAAGAACAAAGAATCGCACTGACTCTAAAACAGATTTGTAAACTTAAATTTCCTATTAGTTAGTTATTTGGCTATATCAGATACCTAATGATCTTTGAGAAAATGGCTGTCAAAATACATCATTGTATGTGCGTGGATTAATTAATATTTCCCCCGCACCCTTGTACACTGCTGCATGCCTGGGGGGGAGGGTGCAAACTGGTGCGACCGCTACAGAAATCAGTTGGGGGTTCCTAAGAACTAAAACTGCAGCTACCATAAGACTCGCTGCTCTTCCCATCTCTGATACACCCCAAAGGCTCAGTCAGCATACCACAGATACTTGGGCAACCATCCTCACTGATAAACTGTAACAGCCAAGCCAGGGAAACAGCCTCGCCGGTGATCACAGACAGATGAGTAAAGAGAACGCGCCATCTACACACAACGGTTTTTACGGAGTCATAAGAAGAATGAAGTTTTGACATTTTCAGCAAAATCAATCGACTGGAGACCACTATGCTAAACAAAATAAGACAGATTCAGAAAGATAAAGTTTATATGTAAATTTATAGACACACACATATAAACTGTGTGGGGCATGGAAGCAGAAGGGTATCCCGGTTCCTTCTCTGTCGCTCTGATAAAGCACTGACCAAGCAACTCAGGGAGGAAAGGGTTTATTTAGCTCATGGGTCACAGTCCATCGTGAGGGGAGCCAGGGCAGGAACCTGGAGGCAGAAACTGAACGCTGCTTACTGGCTTGCTTCTCATATTACATAGGAATACCTGCCCAGAGCTGGCACCATCCACGGTGGGCTCACATCAATCATTAAGCAAGAAAATGCCCCACAGACTAGTCTATAGGTCAATCTGATGAAGGCTTTTTATCAATTAAAGTTCCCTCTTCCCAGGTGACCTGGGCTTGTGTTACTTGAAAAAAAAGACCTAGCAAGCATAAAAGGAGGGCTATGAAAGGGAAGGAAGATGTGGGGGGAAGAAAAGACAGTAATGGAATATGGAGCATGAAAGAAGGGATGGGGAGAGGGCCAGGGGAGGAGGGAGGAGGAGAACAGGGAGGGGATGCACACAGATGTAAAGTCTAATAACGCCTTATGGACCTGAAAATGCCACGACAAAACTCTCCACTTTGGGATGCTTATTGAAACATTAGCTAGGGAAACAAAACACACCAGTCTTCCTGACAAACACAGATGCCAAAAAATCTCAAGCAAATACTTGCAAACCTCAGTGGGTAGACAGCTTTCTGTGCTGTCCTGAGGACCTGAGTTTGGGTTCCCGAACCCAGGTTTGGAGGCAGCAGCATGTGCGATCCCGGTGTTCCTACAAGAAGATGGAGGGTAGAGGAGAAACTTTCCCAGAAGTTAAAAGCTGGGCGGTGCTGGTGCACACCTTTAATCCGGGCAGCACTGGGGAGTCAGAGGCAGGGGGATCTCTGTGAGTTCCAGGACATCCAGAGTTACAACAGAGAAACCTTGTCTTGAAAAACAAACAAAAACCAAAACAAAAAAAGAAAAGAAAAAATTCCCAGAAGCTCCTGAGTCAGCTGACCTGGTGTACGCAGTGGTAAATACCCTGTCTCAGACAAGGTGGGTGGTGAAGACATGCCTGACGTCTACACATGTCACAGCCTATGTGCACCAGCACTCGAAAGATGAACACACGCACACACACACACACACACACACACGCACACACGTGCACACGTGCACACACGTGCACACATGCACACACAGATGCACACACACATGCACACACACCGAACTTTAAAAGGTGCTTGCAAATCAAATACAGGCACTCATCAAAAAGGTCATTCGCCACGATCAAGTTGGCTTTATTCTATAGCTAAAAGGAAGGTTCAACATGTACAAATCGATAAACATAAGACATCACATAAACGTTCTTAAAGACAGAAATCACATGGACATCTCAACAGAAGCAGAAGAAGGTTTTGACAACACGCAGCACTCCTTCTTGATGGAAAGCTTTGAAGAAACTGGGAACAGAAGGCCGTGTCTTAACACAATGAAGGGTACATATGATGAACCTGTAGCTGACATTGTATGAATGGGAAAAATCCCAAGCATTCTGACTAAAACGAGGAACAAAGCAAGGCAGCTCGCTGTGCTTACTATAGTCACAGCCGGCTTGGGACATCAGGCCGAGAGAGCAAATGAAGGGATACACACACACGTGTGCTGCCTAGTCTTATGTCAGCTGCATACAAGCTAGTCGCCGGAGAGGAGGGAGCCTAATGGAGAAAATACTCCCGCCAGATATGCCTGTGAGCAAGCCTGTGGTGACTTTTCTTAAGTAGTGACTGGTGTGAGAATGCCAAGCCTGTGTGGGTGACACTAACTCTTGGTACTGGGGTATATAAAGAAAGAGCAAGTCACAGGAAGCCAGCCTGAAAGCAGCACTCCTCCATGGCCTCTGCAGCAAGCATTTCCTGCCTCCAGCTTCCTGTCTTGAATTCCTGCCCTGACTTCTCTGGATGCTGGACTAAAAGCTGTAAGATGAAATAAACCCTTTCTTCCCCGAGTTGCTTTTGGTCGTTGTGTTTTATCCTGGCCACAGCACCCCGACTGAGACAATAGGGAAGGAAGTAAAGCACTTGGAGATGACACAATTCTCTACGTAAGACCTAAACACTGCTTAAACAACAGCAGTGTACAAGCTGAACATTCAAAAATCACTACCCTTTCCTACATAGCAGTAACAAACGGGCTCCCACTCGCCACGAACAGCTTGAGATAACCAAACCACGGAAGCAAAAGACATCTACAGTGAAAATTTCAGAACATTCCAGAGAGAGAGTGAAGAAGACACTGAATGAGGGACCACTTGCTTTGGCTACAGGATGTAGACAAGTCAAGCTGAACTTGAGCTGGAAATTTTTGCGGGCTAACTTTCATAATGCGTCAAGGTGTTATGAAGTCTGCTGGGGGAGAAAAAGGATCGACAGTCTTACCCAGTCTGAATCCTGTGTGCCGCAGACCTGTCACCAGGCAAAAGGTGCTCACAAGAGCAATAATGGCATGACTGTCATGGGAGTGACCAATCCCTTTGCAATTGATTTGAGGCCCACTCCACAGAAGGGAATCTGTGCTTGGTACTATAGCCATGTTGAAAAGCCTGTGGTTGGGAAGGCCATACACCTGACATGGAAGCTTAAACCGAGTGTCATGATGCTAAACAGGCATGTTATGGCCATCAAACCAACCTCTACGTATTTATCTTATGCTCAGTGGGGTTGTGCCTCGGTCAGAGGAGTCCCTTTTTGTAGTGGACAGCATTTACTGCAGAGACTTTAACTGGTAAAAGAGGTAAAAATAGTTCACTTTTGGGTGCTCAATCCCAAACAGAATATCTATATAACTCCCTCAAGTCTCAGGGAACACTGCAGAAGAGGCAGGTGGAAAGAACATAAGAGACAACAGATGGGAAAGTATTCTGTGGAACACTGTATCCGGACATGACATTGCACCATGAGCTCACAGCGGCTGAGGTTACCCATCCACATTCCATCACAGATCGGAGAGGGGCTCATGAGGCCCCACTTCTCCCTCAGGAGTTATTGCTGGGGGAGGAGAGAGATTTTCTTCAGTGGTATAGTCACTGGAAAGTTGTCCATGGCCCAATAAATAATCCCAGCCCATGCTCATGAAAGTAATCTCATTAAAGTCAGTGAGAAAGAAAAATGGAGAAGACATTAATTAGAAGGGGCGCTAGCTTGGAAGAAGGGGTTCAGGTAGGGGAAGAACAAAGAAGGTACCGGGAAAGTACAGAATCAAAATGTATTATCGACATGCATGAAATTACCAAAAATAGGGCATTAATTTAGAAAATATTTAATACGTGTCCACGGCGGAAAAATCTTCTCTGAAGGATCAACTGACATTTAATCTGAAGATTCAGACTGCTGAAAGCAATCGTGTTTCAAAAACACGTAATTTTCAGTAAGAAATCTATCTGTTACTATAATTTAAAAAAAAAAATCAATTTATTTTTTAAAAATCCGCAACCTACCATCAGACGAGACGTGAGGACAGCTGCTCATTTTCAGGAGCCGCAGAGTGTCGCTGTTGTTGGCTACGAGGATCTTCAGAGAGGGATCGTCCACCGGCGTGTCTTCAATTTTAATCGACGACAATGACTTTGAGTTGACGAATACCACCGTAAGTGCCGACACAAAATGAGACTTGCACGGCAGCGGGAAAAATTGTGAGAATATTATTTAAGACTCATAGTTTCCATCCAATAGTTTAAGAAAACAATTCGTCGAATGTTAAAGATACAGTAAAACAACAAACACATGATGTTTTCATGGTTTTTTTTTTTTTATAAACTTTTAAGTTAGTATACAAAGCATGGGTTTCGTTGCAACATCTTTGTGTGCGTCTTTACACTGTGCTCTCATTCACCCCTGCTGTCTGCCGTTCTCCATCCTCCCGATCGTCTCTGACCCCCTCACCGCTGCAAAGACTATTCCCACTCTCCCGTCATATGCGTTCCATTCCTCTCTTCCCCCCTTCCCTCTCCTTCCTGGTTCCCTTTCTACTTCCTTTCATGACCTCTCTCTCTCTCTCTCTCTCTCTTTCCCTCTCTCTCTCTCTTTCTCTCTGTCTCTTTCCCTCTCTCTCTCTCTCTCTCACACACACACACAATCACACAATGAACACACATACAGAGTCAGCATATGGGAAAACATGCAGGATTTGCTTTTGTGAGTCTGGTTCATGTCAGCTAACAGAGGGATCTGCACTTCCAAACCTTTTCCTGAAAATACCATGATTTCTTATTTCCTCAAGATGGGAAAAATAAAACATAAAAACCCACTGTGTCTATGCGCCACGCTTTATCTGGTCATGTCAGTGGACATCTAGGCTGGCTCTACTTAGCTACTGTGAAAACTAACCATGGCTATGCACGCATCTCTGAGCAGCAGACTTAGGCTCTTACTCCAGGCAATTGGATCATACGCATATTTCAACATACATTTTTAACTCAGTAGCTGCTGGAGTTCAGTTTTAGGTCTTACATTCTATTCCAGTGGTTTCTGTACAGGGAAAGAGATGAGACTCTAGTTTAATTCCTCTATGCGTGGAACTCTAGTTTCCCAACCAACATTTGCTGAAGATGTTGTGTTTTTTCCAATGTATGTTTTTTTACTTTTGTAGAAAACCAGGTGGGTTTTGTTGTTGTTTTTCTAATCAACACAGGGCTGTGGCTGTTTGAGCTCAGCTTTAGATCTCACATTCTAGAATCCTGCTTTATATGTCTGTTTTTGTGACAGTTTCCAGAAGTTTCTGTTACTTTGGCTCTGCCGTATAACTCGAGACCAGCTTTTGCACTTGAACACAGCTCTTTTTGGCTAGAATTGCTTTGGCAATGGGGGCTGTGCCTCCATATGAATGATAGAGCTGTTTTCTCTGTTTCTGCACAGAATGTCAATGCGATTTTGATGGAGACCGTCGAATCTGTAGGTCACTTTGGCGAATGTAGCCATTTTTTATGCCACTAACTCTGTCATAAGGTTTTTCCATCTTCCAGTATGTTCTTAACTTTCTTGCTTCATGGCCTTAAGGGTTCTGCTGCCTTGCTCCCTGGTTAGGTTTAATCCAGAGTCTAAGGGGTCTTTTTGGGGGGAGTTTGGGGGTTTTAATGGGATTATTTTCTTGATTTCTTTCCTAGCAGTCTCCTTATTAATATATGAGAAAGGCCACCAACTTTTTAATGGTGATTTTGTTTCCTGTTACTTTGCTGAATTTAAGAGTTCAATCGTGGCCTCTTTGGGACCTTGTAAGTACAGAATTCTGCCTGCAGATACGAGTACTTGACCTCTTTCTTTCCCATCTGTGTCCCTTTTATTAATTTCTCTTATTACCAGCTAGGATTTCACTCATGAAAGCTTCACAAAACGGGCTTGAACGCTCATGGATGACGTCTGCACAGCACACAGCCATGTGCTTTCTTTCTGCACCGTCTGTGTTGGGCTCCACTGCCACCACAGAGCTGCGGGATTGAGGCAGAAGCCGCACCGCCCTCAAAGCCCAGAACATTCATTCTTTGGTTTTTTTCCCATCACCTTGCTATGAGAAATACATTTTTTTCTTCTTCATTCACTTCCATATTTCAGGCCTAAGACAACAATCTGGCACATAACAGTCACTAAATATTTGTTAAAAAGAATAAATGAAGGGATGTTCAGTTCTTTTTCCAGCAGATTTAAACAAAGTAACTCAAAATAGTTACATGCTTTTACAACAGAGCTTATTATAACAACTTTCCCTCGGTGTAGGCAGAATTTCACACATTTTCAGATTCTCTATTCCCGACAAAGTCAGAAAGCGTGGAAACCAGAGCCAAGGCAAGACCCTTCCTTTCACAAAGCTGAACTGGTTGTATTAAAGGTTCTCCTGGCCCTGTTAGGATGACTACCCTGGTTACGAACGTGACAACATACCGACTCACATTAGTTAAAAGTGGTTACCACGGTGGAGCCTAGTGGGTCACTGAGTTATTATAGAACTGAACCTCTTTTTCAAAAAACATAATTTACTTCTCTTTAATCAGCTCTGAATTCGCCATTTTAGTTATGAAGGACATTGAAGGAGCATAGAGGCTCTCATTATAATTACATCTCCTATACTCCTCATGTTTAACAACACACCCACATTTTATCTTGTTTTTTCCCACGAGTTTGTAAGTGGAAAGAAAACAACAGATCTCGGAGAGCTTAGCTCACCAAGACAGAGCAGGCTAATTACTGCCTGGCATCTGCTTGCAAAGTACATCAGCGAACCAGAGGCTGCCTGGAGGCTGCTGGGCGATGCTGGCCTTAGCTGTTAGAACCTAAGAGGCATCAGGCCGGTCTGACCCCTGTGTTCATAAACAAGGAAGTAACTATTTAGCACAAGTAAGTTTCCATCTGATTGCTTATACTACTCTAAATCCTCAAATGACCCAATTTTTCCTCCAGCATATCTCTTAAAAAGACAACAGGCTAGCAGAAAGCCCAGATAAAGAGAGCCACGACCCAGTTTATGGGAGTGAAGATTCTGTCATCCCTGCCTACTGAAGGAGGTCCCCATAAGGCAAGTTTATCAACAACCATAAAGAAACCCTTGTTACAAAGCAGATGCCATTTTAACCTAGAACAGACTCTCTTCTTTCAAAGTTAGTTTGCGTGTGAGGAGCAGGCAGTAAGCAGGCTAATTAGTCATCGAGAGGCTGTGTGTACTAACAAATGGCGTGAAGAAGATCAAATCCTGTAGGTGTGACAGTTAGTTATTAACTCGACAGAGTTAGAATCACCTGGGAGCCTTCGGGGAATTACCTCATTTATGTACTTACTTATTCATCCGTGTACCTGTGTGAGCTCACACATGTGCCCACGCCGTGGCCCCCAGGTGGAGGTCAAAGGACAAATTGCAGGACTTGGTTCTCTCCTACTACCAAATGGGTTCTGGGGATTACACTCAGGTTCTTAGACTTGGGGGGAGGCACCTTTACGCACAGTCACCTCACTGTCCCAGAGTCACCCTGATTACATAAGTGGGTGAGAAGACTCATTGACTGTGGTGGCACTGTGCCCTGTGCGGGATGGTGGACGATCCGGATGGCGGATGGGAGCCGAACAACAGCATGTGCTCAGCATTCTTGGCTGCCTGATAATGGATTCGATGTGACCAGATGCTTCAAATCCCTGCTGCCTTTGACTTCCTGGCCACGATGCACTGTACCCTTGAACTGCCAAGGGCAGGCCCTTTCTCCCTTACATTGCTTTTGACAAGAGTATTTTTCCCACAGCAATGGGATAGGAAACTCTGACAGCAGGAGCAGAGTGTGGCCACTCTGGGAAGGTGTCTCTGGGGAGCTGAGGACCCTCGGGCCAGGCCTGAGTGAAGACAAAGGTTTCCGCAGCAGACAACGCCGGGCACTTCCCAGCAGCCCCACCTTTCCCCTTTGATTACCCAGACTGAGTTTTAATGGACAGGCAGTCCCTGGGGTTAGCTGGCTAGCTAGTCTGGCCTAATTGGTAAACTCCAAGCCAATGGGCAACCCAGCCTTAAAGGAGTGGGTGGAGTTTCTGGGGATGGCACCTAGGATGTCCCCTCTGACAGTCGCACCCATGCACACACGTGCACCCATGCATACATGAACACAAACACAGTTTTAAAAAATTACCTGCATAATATTCTTACCTTTGGCACGTTCATAAAGCTCGGTTTGGCTGTTGAAATCAATCCCAAGGTCTGGATAGAGCAATTCACCAGCTGGGAAAGAATGTCGCAGGCGGCGGCTGCTGACTCCGTGCTACCATCAACCTGCAGGACAATTTCCAATCTCAATTTCCCGGAGGCAGTTTATCGGAATTACTGGAAACGAAACTATTTAACGGAACCCAATAACCAATTTTTGTTAATCCCTTTAATCAATACAAATGACTATTTTTATATAAAGTATCTGAGCTTACAAAGGGAAAAACAGATACAACAAAATAACTCTTCCACACTTCGCGATTTCAGGTCTTTGTGATTACCCAGGTATCGATACTAACAGCCAAATGAGAAAGCTGGGTTTGAAGTCACTCCCTTACAGCTCACGTTCTGTATTTCAGTCTGTGCAATAACTAGAGAACAGTGCGGGATAAAATCCCTGTAGTGTTGACCGAGTGCCTCAGAGTAAGGATACACAGAAGGATCGCAACGGTGCACGCTGTCTCATACCTTAAAGCTGACATACTGGAGGTGTGCGGCATGCCTTTTGATGATCTGTTGAATGAGGTCAGGGTGAGTGGATTCGAAATAAGAAGTTGCCGACTGGTTCAGCTCAAACTCAAACTTTCTCCAAAGATCAGGAATGTGAAACACTTCATTCCATCTCCTACACACAGAAGATGCTCTGGCTCTATCTAGTAAAGGAAGGTACTGAAAAATTCGTAATATCACATGGTGAGGCAAAGTCCCCCAGTCTAGAAGAACGGAGCGCACGTAAGTTTGGTTGGGAGAAGTGCAGAGCCCACGTTTGGGCTGCTTCACTGCTGGTGAAGACTGGACAACTTTATTGACAGCAGAGAAATTATTCCTCTTCATCCTGTAAGTACCAGAAAATGTTTGTTTCTTTGTCACGCTCCCGCAAATATTTGTACTCCGATTGTACAAGACAAAGTTGGGAGATGGAAAATACTCCAGTTAACACAATTTTCATAGTAATCTCCCACTTTCGTGCTTGGGCAAGTGCTACTTTGTGCTGAGGGTAGAGATAAGTGCAAACCTGCTCTCAAAACCACTGGCCGGATACAGTGGTAAGCGATACAGCTCAAGCTGAGTGAGTTGCATGTGACTGCATTTGTATACTGGGAGAAATGCTGGGGAGGCAACTAAGGAGAAGCATCCAAGGTAGCCTTTCGCCTGTGTTTGTTTCCCCGTGGTCAAGTACTGTATCTTACTGTAGCCTACTAAGGAAGCCCTACACTGAAATTCTGCAAACTCCTGGGAGATCTGGGAGAGAGTACAACTAAATTAAAAGCATCTGTCTGGAAAAGTCTCAGCTATCCCATGTACTAATCACGTGTGTCTATACCTGGTTCCTCATCTGTAAAACAGGGATCATAGACTACCCAGAAGGCTGCTCTGAGGATTAGACTACTTTACGTGTCAGGGTACAGTGCATACTCAAGAGACGCTGTCATATTAATTTGCATTTCTCTGAACTATTTCCATTCCATAAGTCAAATCACAATTCTAATAGAACACCAAATAATTTGAAATGAATTTCAGGTGGCGGCTTAGACATTAGAATTCTGGGAAATGTGGGTACCCCTCTGCAGACAGTAATAAAGAGCACAAGAATGGACATTACTCTCCCCAGAAAGAATCTCCAGGTATTAACAGCTTGGTATCCTGCAAAGGTCTAGGACTCCAAAGCCCAGACATGTTGGCATATATGTAAGAAATTATCTGGACTTTTCCCTGTATGCTTCATGTAATAATCCAAAGTATTAAATATATAATTATTTGAGAGGCTTAATGGTACGAAGGGTTCTGAACGTAACTCCCGTTAATGACTTAACCCTTCTTTCACCCGCCAGTGTTAGGAACATATATACAGACTCAGTGTCATAGTTGAACATACCTTCAAATCTACTGAAATGTTTATTTACAATGTAAGTACACTTGTCCTGTGATTCAGTCTGAGTGGCATAAAGCATTTCTTAACCACAACATAAAGTTGGATCCCAGAAGCAGGACTGACCTATAAAATCACTGAAAAAAAGGAAAAAAGAAAAGTCATTTTTAGGGATTAGAAACTGCAATGGAAAGCAAAACCCTTGGCAAAGTGTGCCTCAGGCATCAGAGAGCTACTCTCTGCATCCCCGTCTGACTGCACAGTTACACGGGTAACTTAGAACCTGCCGAACAATACAAGGCAGGTATGTGCAACTGCCGGCAACAATTCAGAGCACAGATGTACTTTTTACTGCTAGTTCCCTTAAAAAGCCACACACACACACACACACACACACACACACACACAGCTTACAACGTAGTTAAAACCTCACTAAATTAAGAAAGGCTATCCCTAATATAAAACTTAACTAGAATAGCAGTGAAGACAAATACTCTGTTCAAATGCCAGGTTTGTATAACTGCCTCATAGTTCTCCACACAGCGGGGTTGGTTGTGTTATATATTAAGCTTGATTGTATGTAACAAATACTGTTCAATTTACCCAACTCATTAGACTCCCAGTTTATGAATCACCATAAAGAACTGATGGCATTAGGGACTGGAAAGATGGCTCAGTGGCTAGGAGCACTTGCTGCTTTTACAGAGGACCCCGGGTCAGTTCTCAGCACCCGTACATGCTCCAGGCACACACAAGGTGCACAGACACAGATGCAGGCAAAATACAAGTGAATAAACTTCTTTTTAAAGAACATTACATTAGTACCAATAATTTAGTAAAAAATACATGTTAATTTTCTTTCTCCTCGCATACGTTAATAGATTATAATATATATAATAATAATAACATAATAATTAATACAGACAAAACTCTACCCTCCCAATTATAAACTTCACGTAGCACAATGTTATAGCTACGTGTGTCGGTATGTTTTAGGATGTGAGATGAAGTGATTTTGATTACTTGAAAATATTTTTGATCCTGTGTTTATTATTTAGTTAAACAATATGAGTTACATTGAATGAGTTATGAATAAGGACTATACTGATCATACTGTATTCCCACTTAAAATTTTTTCATGGAAATTTTTAACATAAAAATTCTACCTTAAATATGAGTCCACTTGAAAACAAACAAACAAACCTGATCATTGCTTTTCTAGGTTAAAGAAACAGATCACTTCTTTTTCAAGGCTTTCTTACCTACAGGCGGCTTCCAAGTTACAGTTCACGCTGAACCAATGAGAGGGAGCAACTGTTGCCATGGGATACTTGCCGACATCCATTGATGTCACTCTCAACCTTGGAAAAGCACCACAGAAACATCATTAGAGTGTAGAATAAGCTTATGTGTGGGTTATTTTTAAGTCATTATATACATTAAGTGGTTTTATTAGTAAATTATTAATACTAAAGCTATTTTCTGTCCATATGAAAAACTAGCCTGTAGAAGTAACACAGTACTAGCTAGGAATTATACCGGAAGCTATACTAAGGTTACATATCAGGCAGCGAAAGGCTCTGAAAATTCACATTTTACTTAATATCTACGGAGAGATACCGTGAATTTTTACATGTATTTGTTTATGAGCTGTACAAATCTTTCAGCACAGTCAAGCTTCTCTGCAGTATTAAGGTGAAACATCAATTTTCGAATAGATACATTTAAGTACATCATCTGAAGACTGAAGTTTGCAGAACACACTTGGATTGGAAACACCTTTTGACATGCGAGGGGTTGCACAGAACTTGCCCGAGGCCATCCCTCGGGATTGCTAAGAGCTGGACACCAAGCAGCGCCCACCTCCCTGCAGCCTCTGGACACCGAGCATCGCCCACCCCCCTGCAGCCTCTGGACACGGAGCAGCGCCCACCTCCCTGCAGTCTCTGGACGCCGAGCAGCACCCACGCCCCTGCAGCCTCTGGACACCGAGCAGCGCCCACCTACCCTCCTGCAGCCTCTGGACACCGAGCATCGCCCACCCCCCTGCAGCCTCTGGACACGGAGCAGCACCCACCTTCCTGCAGTCTCTGGACGCCGAGCAGCACCCACCCCCCTGCAGCCTCTGGACACGGTGTAGCACCCACCTCCTTGCAGCCTCTGGACACGGAGCAGCGCCCACCTACCCTCCTGCAGCCTCTGCGTCCAGACCGGAGAGTTCGGCGTCTAACAAGGAATACTGACTGCGAAAGCACCGCGTCTGATTCTGCGTGGAGCAGACTACGGACATCCAGCCCGCGGAAGCGGGGTTTGGGGACACCGACCCTAGCTGGAAAACCTCTAGAGAACCAGCTGCGAATCCCTGAGGGCTGAGAGGCGCCCAGAGGGCTGGCTCGGCGTGGCTCGGCAGGCTAAGTTCCGAGCCGGTTCGGTTCAGCTCGGCCCTATTCGCCCCAAGTCACAAACGTTACCTCAGAGCACATCCGAGCTGCGGCCGCACCCCAGGCACCCTGGGGTCCAGCGCCGGAGCCTGCTCCTCAGGTGGGCGGGCTCCGCGGCCGCCTGGAGCAGCGGACTGCGACCAACTGAATGAAGGGTCCCATGGGCCAGGCCCCGCCCACGCCCCGCCCACGCTCCACCCACTCCCCCGCAGCTACGCCAGCTCCCTCCCTGTGCCCGCCTACGCCCCGCCCCTCAACAAAGTCCTGCTCCCCGGAAGTGCCCTCCCCTCAAGGATGCCCTGCCCCTGTCAATCCCGCCACGCCCACGCCCGGCCCACGCCCCGCCCCAGCAGGGGCGCTAGTCCCCCTCTATGCCCGCCCACGCCCCGCCCCTGGAAGCCCAGCCCCGCCTCCGGCCTCCATTAAAACTTGTTTTACGAAATGTTTCAAAATGTGAGCTCAAGCCATGCTCCAGCGTTCTGGAACTTTCCCTTTTGCTTACTGCATCGGGACACAGTTCTATGTCAACGTACAGTCGCTCTCATGCCCTTTTTGTAATGACCTGCTTTATCTCTGTAGAACTGTCAGCATAAACTGCACACACCCTAAGCTTCGTTGCGCTTGAAGCCATCATGGCAGACAAGGTAATAAACGCACCATAGATCTACGGTTCCCCCAGATTTTCCGAGGTTCCTCTGTAATTCCCTCACCGTGGTCCTCCACCACCTGTTTTCTGACATTTTAGATTAATTTGTAGTTCGTATTATAAATTGAATTCTTGGGTGTCTAGCACATCATCTGGCTGTCACCCTACCGCCCCCAGGACCGCACCGCCCCCAGGACCGCTATTGACACAGATCTTGCCACGTTGCCTCCTAGTGACCTGGACATATTTCCCTCCTGTTTTGTCCTTCTTTGATCTCTTGTAGATTGTTTTAACACCTTATGAACTAGATGCATATGCCAGCCTAGATCATGCAGCTCTGCTACAGCCTCTACTTCATAAAATTCACTCATGGGACTCAAGACAGCCTCTTACAAGCTCTTGGACCCCAGGGAAGGCTTTTCAGCTTGGATCAACCTTGTACCCTCTTTCCTTTGCCTCGCCCCAACTCCAGCCACAATAAATGGTAAGCCAACATTTCTCCCTCACTTCCTCTTTTATCAGAGACTAAGATGTTGGATGCTAGCCACATCTCCCTTTCTCGCTGCATTACCTTCTTTACACAAATTGCTGCTTGGCTGCCACCTCCGCCGCAGGTGCATTTCTTACTCCATGTAGCAGTGGCCATGCCGACATGCTTGACCGTTGTGTGATAGTCTCAAGACTGGCAAGTTTGTTCTAAATCTTTAACTGTTCCTCAGGACATCGCCACACTAATGCCGCTCCATACTGTAGCAGTACGCTGCAGTCTTTTACCCTCAATTTAGGGAAAGAGAAAGGAAGGATAGAACAAAATCTTCACCGAATTTGCAAGCAGCCTTGATATAGAACGAGAGAAAGGTAGAAATCTTCACCGCCTCTCTTAGGCTGTGCTAAGCTTGAAGAGGACTAGCTGACAGTGAGTCAGACTAGTGTCTCAGCTCATGGCTTGTAAACTCAGTCTCTCCAACCTCTGTTCTTTTAGGAATTATCACGCTAAGGACAGCAACCCAACCCAACCAACCAACCACCAACCAATGCCCACACCAACTCCCTGGACTTCAGACTTTTTATACCTAAGGCAAAAGTTCCCATAAATCCCTGTGGCAGGCAATCCCAAAAACAAGCTACAGGTGCTAGAACGACTGCACTTAACCAAATCATAGCCACCTGCATCAAGCATTCCAAACCCAACTCATAAACACCCACCACACCTGGGATGGGAACACAAACCCAATCCAAACTCCATTTTGCGTTTACAGAAACCAAATAACTAAAACTTCTTCCAGGTATTCCTCTACACCATGCCACACAGACAAAGACTTAGATCTTGGGATTCCCACTCTGATATCCTATGGCTCAGCCCTAGTTATACGTCTCACTACCCATAGTAAGAACATTGCAACCGGTGCCATAGAAGATCCCAGCGCAACAGGAGTGACAACACAAAAGCTGCCAGCCTTGCAGCTCAGCTTGCAGGTAGTTTCACCAATCAGAGACTCCTCTGCAGCTCAGCTGGGCGGAGCCTGGCTTTCAGCAGCTGTGTAAAGCTTCTGCACAGCTGGGGAGGAGGCTCTGAGACTACTCCATGGTTCTGCTTTCACAGGAATATGATCGCCTGCTTACCTCCCAAGTCTCAGGAGCCTCTGCCTTCCTCCTGGAAGGATGGTTTCAATTTCAAGGGAACCACCATACAACACCCTTATTCTGCGCCCATAGTTATAGATTTCATCTTCTCATGAAGTCCCAGAGATCGTGCATCTTACATTCTCACTTTAAAAGTTGTATGGTTGTTCTTGGGTGAATATACCAACTCCTCTACCTCGTCTTCAAGCCCTGATACGCTGTCCTCCCCAGGATCCATCCCTCTGGTGAGGCTCCTGGTCTCTGGCCCTCTGGTGAGACTCCCACGGGGCTTTTTATTTCACTCACTGGGACTTTCATTCCTAGCATTATTTCATTGTGGTTCTCCCTGGGTATTTCTGTCCTTATTGAATTCCATTCATATCCTACATCGACTTCCTTATTTCATTCTTCTGTTTGTGTTCTCTGAGGTTTCATTCAGGAGTTTGTTTATGTCTTCTTTCGTTTCTGTGAATGGATTCATCATCGTGCTTTTGAAGTCTGTGTGATTTCATGTAGGTCACTCTTGTTGAGGAACATTACTCTAGGATGGGTAGAATTTGAAGGAGACATGTCTTGTTTTTGCTTTGTTTTTTAACTTGTATTTTTACATCAGGACTGCATATCAGGGTTTAAGTGGTTGGCTTAATTTTATTACTGTAATTAAGATAAAGTTTGACCCTTTATTTGGAAGTATTTGCAATGTTTAGGTTGTAATCGGGTTGAAGTGTTGTTTTCCTCTGTTAGATTGGCGTTTAAGGAACCAGGCTGTGTTCTCAGACCTCTCTTGCTGGTGAAAAAATAGATTTCCGTTGTGTGTAGCCTACTCCCTTTAAGCTGGTTTGTTGTAGCCGACCAGTTGGACTAATGGGGCAAGTCACTAACCCGGATTAGTCCCTCTGTGAAAACACCGAGTAACAGCCAACTGTAGAAGCCACCCCTGTTGGAGCTGAGACCTCCAGCTGAGACTAACTTGCTGCAGTTCCAGGTTGTTTTGAAGTTGGCCACACCCTGATGGTGTGGCCCGCCTGGCCCCAGCTTTTCTGCATGCACACACCTGTTCTTTCTTCATTCCCTCATCGTCCAGTCAGGTTTCCAGAACCAATGCATGCAGGACGCCAAGACCCACCAATTACCCACAGTAATTGTTCTAAGGAATAAAGGCACATGGACAGCACTATGAGTGTGTATTAGTTATTGTGGGTATAAGTGGAAAGTAAAAGAAAGGAGGAAAAAATGCACACTAAGATTAGTGGTTAGTGGATGATCAAGAGCAAGCAAGAAAGGAAGGCTAACGGGGGGGGGGAGACTTAGGTGCAAGAGCAATGGTAGAGAGGTAAGGAAAGGTTTAGAATACAGAATGGAACACTCACATCTTCAGGAGGTTAAGGCACGGGGACCCGGAAAACCAGGCAAGATTGTGGTCTTTGGGGTAGGGGGAGAAAGGGAAGGGATGATGAGAAGGGACAGGGAACCCCAACAATACAGGACAGGAACAAAGCAAGACCACCTGGCCCTGGAAGCCTGCGCATGTCTCACAAGTATTCATTGGTAATAAGGACTTTTCTCAGTTAATAGACCTACCTTTAAATGAAACCGATGCCGAAGTAGCCTCATTTCCCTAGTCGCTAGGTTTTAGAGACAGTGCAAAGAAGCTCAGAGGTGATGGAGACTCATCTCGGTTCTGCTACTTCCCATTGTATCATGGGCAAGATACTTCACTCCCTCTTCCCACCGCTTCAGATGACAATACATTGTTTTCATGGGGTTATTGGATTAATTAGGACAATCCGTTCACATCAAGGGCTTAGGTAGTGGCTGGCACACAGGGAGTGATGTGGCGTGAATGTTTGTGTCCACCTCCCCAATTCACCTGTGGAATTCCAAACCATAAGCTGGTGCTGCCAGACGTGGTGTTTTGAGGAGCCAATTAGATATCGAGGGCGGGGCCCTCATGTTGACACTAGTGTCCTTATTAAAATAAATAAATAAAAGACTACACAACGCTCGCTCTTTCCTGTCCAGTGGAGATGCAGACAGTGGAATTGATAAAGTACGAAACAGGCCCAAAGTGAACCTACAGTCATTAAATGCTGAACTCCACTGCTTCCGGTTGTGAGAAATAAATTCCTATCGTTTATGATACCCAGTTTACAGTACTGGTATAGCAGGACAGATGGACGAAGACGGCAGAAGGGTAGGGACACTCTTTCTGGTGCCTCTAGTGCAGTGCTCAAATTTCTACACAGAAATCAGACATTGCTTTCCTACGAGCTAAGCCTTAACTGGTCCTGGGTCTTATACACGAAAATTCTAAGCACCTTCAAAATATTGGCCCCACTTAACTTCCTGATTTTTCCTTCCTTCCTCTCTACTAAAGTCTAACTTCTAACAAAAACTCTTACCAGGCGGGACATGAGCTGTAAGGTCACCACCCAAGAACTGAGGCCAAACAGCTCATCTATGAATAAAGGTAATTATTTTCCACACCTGGATTAAATCATTGTACTTGATTTGACAATCACTTTAAACACTACAGTGGTCGTGTTCGTATGTCATTTGAAAAGAAAAATACATTTGAAATACACCAGTAACGCTTTCTAGTGAAGAGGTTGTTATTTGGGGCAGCATAATATTGAGCTTCATATATCAACTGCCCAATTCCTAGAGAAACCTGATAGGAGTCTGTCTACTCTTTGTCTCTTACAGGTTGTGAAACTCATTAACAGGAGGCTAGAAGGGGAAAGAAGATTGAGAGGAGACAGAGGGAGCAGTGGAAGGTGAATGTGATCAAAATATACTGGATAAAATTCTCAGAGAATTAATAAAAATATTAAGAAAATAGGGTTCTTTAAGACTTCCCAAAGGACAAACAAGGGCAAAGTATAATGATACATACAGGCAAAACTGTCATAATTAAGTTCATAGTTTTCTACACCAACTTAAAAAATAAATATAAAATCTTACCTTAGTTATTATCCCATTTGAACTGTTAGTTAAATTAATTATTCTTTAAATATCTATCTTTCATTAAATAAGTTTTCAATTTAAATGGATGTGCAATCTGTTTTCCAAATACATTTCCAAAGAAAGAAATAGATTTTCTAAATAAATATTTTCTAAGTATTTTTTGCCTATGTAAAAAACATGTAACTTTCTCTTTACAATCCCTTAGATTAACTTTTTGCTGAAGGAAATCGGTAAAAGAAACATTTAACTTTACTTAAAGATTAAGGCTATTTATTTAAAAAAAATCATGTCTCTCACAATCTGTCTCTAAATGCAGAAGAACTCAGCCAACCAGCACTTGACTGTTCTCCCAGCACAAAGCCTCCGTGAATGGGGAATTATGAAATAAGCATTTCTAAATGGGTCAGGCTTAGTCACCACTGACAACACCGATTCAAAGCCACCACTCTGCTCTGGAGAGAGAATGAAGGCAGGACATTGCACGGAGCTCACGATTTCATTAACAGCTGCTTCAAGCACACTGGAGTCTTGCCTTACTCAGTCTGGTGGACCTGAACGCTTTGTTTTTAAAGCGAGGAAATGCTTTTTGATCTGTTGTCTGGGGTACAGCAGTCTTTACAGTAAAATGTAACACTGAATCATGGTTTCTGTCTTTGTAGATTCAATTAGAAAAGCTGGGAGTCCTGGAAAACAGTTTGCAAATACAATCTGTTTACAAAGAAACAATTCTATTGCCATGTGCAACTAAAAATGTCACCGGGATACTTCTAGAGATAATTTCCTGTGGTCACCCTATTTGTGAAACATAAACCCCCGTTTCATTAGTTTGTTGGTACAAACCTGGAACCGTTGAGAGAAAAAGGGACAGTCACTCAAAGATTCCTTAATGAAAGGAAGATAGTTAATAGACCATGTTGTAGAAGTTTACTTTTAGATACGTATAAAATAATTGTTTTGTGCATTATTGGGTGAGGGGCTGCCTAGGTCTTGGCGCTTTGTATTGTCTGCGGGTGTTGAATTTATGTGGGGGATGTTTGATTGCTCAGGATCTGTAGATTGCTATGATCAGTAGAACACCTAAGGAGTTCTGGATCAATAAAAACACCTGAGCTCAGACGCTCAGGGTTCCACTGTCCAGTATGGCGCTGGCCAGGATAGTGGTTCCTTCTGCTGAGGCCTAGCAGGGTTTGCACCTATGATTAGGCCTCTTTGTCTTTTTGATAAGCCTACACAGTAGGTATACAACTACAAGACCATGCTTTATAGTTGCCTTGATGATGGACCTTTCAAATGACATTTTCAAGAGTAATCATTAGCAAGAGTTAAATGTAGTAAAATGATATTGCAACAGGTTCCTAACTTGTAACGGATTCCCACTGTGCCCTTTACCCTCTAGCTCAGGAAAGATGGGAAGAAAGAAATCTTCACTGCTCTTGCAGGTGGTCCTGAAAGAGAGAAAGAAAAAGAAATGTTCACTGCCCTTTATGGCTATGCTTAGCTTGGATAACAGGAGCTGCAGAGAGAACTAGCATCTATCTGTGAGCACTGGACCAGCATCTCACAAACCAACCCACCAACTGCCAATTGTCCCCACTATGCTTTACATTCTAAGCAAAGTTCCCAGAACCAAAAACTTCTTTAAAACATCTTGTTACAGTGAAAACTTCTTAGAATTTTTTTTTAAACAAAAGAAAAATTTCAACACAGAGATACTTTCTTATAAAATCTTTCCAGCTCTAAGCTTTACTGTCTTTTTTTATGGTAAGATTGTTACAGTAATTTGGATGAAAATGGCCCCCATAGGCTCATAGGTAATGGCACTATTGGGAGATGTGGCCTTGTTGGAGTAGGTGTGGTCTTATTGAAGAAAGTATGTCACTGGGGGTGGGCTTTCAGATTTCAGAAGCTCAAGCCAGACCCAACATGTCACTCTCTCTTCCTGCTGCCTGCTGATCCAGATGTAGAACTCATAACCACCTCTCCAGCACCATGTCTGCCTGCTTGCTGTCATGCTTCCCACCATGACAATAATGGACTAAACCTCGTAAACCATCCCCAATTAAATATTTTCCTTTATAAGGGTTGCCGTGGTCATGGTGTCTCTTCACGGCAATAGAAACCCTAACTAAGACAGATGCCAATGTTAATTCACAATCTCTGGGAGTAGGCCTATCTTACATTGGGAAATAAATGCACACTAGCTTGTTGGGCAGAAAGAAAATGCTTCAAACTGTTTTAAAAACAAGATCAGTATTTTGAGACTGGAGAGAGGCTCAGCAGTTAGGAGCACTGGCCACTCTTGCAGATCAGTGTTCCCTTCCCGACACCCACACGGCAGCTCACAGCTGTCTGTGTCTCCAGCTCCAGGGGATCTGACTCTCTTTTCAGGCCTGCAGCATTGCACACATGTGGTGCATAGTCACACACAAAAGCAAAGTACATATACACATGAAATACAAATAAATATTTTAAAACCTGACCGGCGGAAGGAATAGACTATGATAGGATACATACATTGCATTCACAAGGCGGAATGTATTTCAAACAGAGCAGAAAAATATACTGTGATACTTACTTTAATGGAAGTATTTTAAAATATATTTTTAGATTTGTGTTATTTTTTACGTGTCTGGGGGTTTTACCTACATGGAAGTCTTTGTACCACCTGCATCCCTTGTGCTCGTAGAGGCCAGAGAAGGCGTCAGGTCCCTTGAAACTGGAGTTACATATAGGTGGTTGTGAGCCTTCTCCCAGTTGCTAGTAGTAGTATTTGCAACACAATCACATAATAGTGGTTGGCCAGAAAATAACAACAAAACATAGGGCCGCCATGATAACCAAGTCAGCAGGAAGACTTGGACGAAAACAGACATAGACATCAAAAGATTTGCCAGTCAAGACCGTGCACCTAACGAATCAGAGAAAACAGTAAGCCGCATTCTTATGTGTGCGACAGAGCTAAGTGCTCACAACAGAGATGGTCTCAACTGTTTGAACATCTCTGGGCCCTCATACAATTCATCAGCTCTCCCAGATAGTGCTAGTAACAAAAACTATTACAAAACTGAAATTCAGACAGAGCGCAGCGTGTGTGACACCCTAGTATGGACTTCGTGTGTGGAAAGAGTAACACCTGTAAACACCTGTAAACAGTGATGGTTTCCAACCGGGGGCGAGGCATTTATGCAACAATAATTTTTTTCTTCTTCTGTTTTTTCAAATAGTTTTTATTAATTCTTTGAGACTTTCATCGTGTATTTGACCATATCTACCCCTTACCCCATCCTCCCAGATCCGCCGCACCTCGATACCCACCTAACTTCCTGTTCTCCCGTCTCGTCTTTCCTCCCTTTAATTACACCAAGTCAGGTTTGTGTTGAACAGTTACTTTTGAGTGTGGATCTTCCCTGGGGTGTGGCCGGTGTGCCAGAGGTGACATCGTTAAAGAAAACCGGCTCTCCTCCCCACAGCAGCGACCAAATGCCAATGCCACCCTCAGCGAGGGGTGGGACTTTGTGCCACCCTCTCCTCCATTTAAGGAAAAGTACTTGCTGGACTACATGTAAGTCTGGCACTTGGGGTGGTGTGCTCTGAGGCTTTGGGACAGCCCAAAGCCCTGTGTTTGGGGAAGACATTTTTTCCTTGAAGGAGAACTGGAGCAAGCTTTTCCCACCATGGTCGCTCTCATCATATAAATGCAGTTTGGCTTGAATCATATCTAATGAGTGGGAATACTATACTATCCTCTGATCCTCGCTGCGTATTTTACCTTTCTATTTAATACAGGAGAATATCTCACCGTTCATTTTTCTCAAGCAACATCTAGCACCCATTCTTGCCTTTCGGGAACTTTTCAAATTTTTGAAAGGAAATTATAACACCAACCACTGTTGAATGAAGTGTGATTCATTGAAAGCGAATTGCTATCGAGTCATATCCTGAAGTATGTTGTCAGCTTTAGTAAGGTAATTATACAAGTGCTTCGGAAGAGAGCCCAAACTCTGGTCTTATTGACGCATTTCTTTGGGTCGGAGCTTTCTTTTCCAGCCCATGGAAATTCAAAACTAGTAAGGTGGCAGGCACACGTGAGCACATCTGCATGCTGTCTTTTAACAGGTAGTGACTGCAGCAGGCAATACTTGGCTGACCCCTGAACACAATACTTCAGCTGCATCTCTTTGAAGCACATAGCTAGAAACTTAACCAATGAAACAGCATTGCTTCTCTAATTGCCATAATATCCTTAGCCCCTTTCATAAGTTCTTTCTAGGTTGAAGTTATCTCATCCAATCTGATGTAATCACTGTAAGCACAAGATACTTTCCACAAACTCATATTCATCTAAGTTCTGGACCTGACATGAGACTGTCTTAGGTTACTACTGCTGGGATGACACACCATGGCCAAAAGCGACTCGAATAGAAAAGGGTTTATTTCGCTCACAGTTATGTAGAACAGCTTGTCATCAAAAGCAGTGACTGTGGGAACTCAAGCAGGGCAGGAGCTGATGCAGAGGCCATGGAGGGGTGCTGCTTACTGGCTTGCTCCCCATGGCTTGCTCAGCCTGCTTTGTTATAGAACCCAGGACGCCCGGGGATGGCACCACCCACAACGAACAACGAACTATTCCTTCTCCAATAGGTCACTAATTTAAATGCCCTACAGGCTTGCCTACAGCCTAAGATTATGCAGGCATTTTCTCAAGTTTCCCTCCTCTCTGAGGACTCTAGCTCAGAGGTTCTCTCTTCCTCTTCTTCTTTTTAAGATGTATTTATTTTATTTTTGTGAGCACTCTATCTGCATGCACACCTGCACGTCAGAAGAGGGCCTCTGATCCCGTTATAGATAGTCGCGAGCCATCATGTGGGTGCTGGGATTTGAATTCAGGACCTCCGGAAGAGCAACCAGTGCTCTTAACCACTGAGCCATCTCCCCAGCCCAGTTCTCAAACTTCTTAATGCTGGGGACCTTTAAAAGTCCTCATGTTGTGGTGACCCCAACCATAAAATTATTTTTGTTGCTACTTCATAACTGTAACTTTGTTACTGTTATGAATCGTAATGTAAATATCTGATATGCAGACGGTCTTAGGAGACCTTTCTGGAAGGATCTTTTGACTCCCAAAGGGATCGTGACCCACAGTTAGAGAACCACTGCTCTAGCTTGAGTCAAGTTGACATAAAACGATCTAGGGCAGAGACATAATCGCAACCTCACTCAGTCCATCTTGGGTATTATTCCGTAGAAGAATGTTAAGGTTCTCCCCTGGGATCTGCTGCTGCCGCTACAGTATCAAACTGACTCCTTGAGACTTACTGCTACACCCGTAGTTTAGTCTCCATCCTCATCGTAGAAGCTTCTTTCTTGGTAAACAACTGACACACTGTGAGAACAGTCTCTGTGGGCCCCGGAGTCTACTGTTCTCCTCTGCATGGGGTATGCTGGAGAAGCAAGAGGAGGATTCTGCTTCTCCTTGTTGATCAAGTAGAAGTTCTGGGGATGCATGTGCTGTCTGTGCTTTGGACAGTAAATGGAAAATAGCTAATGTAAGTGCCCTGTACTACAAAAAATTTGTCATCTTGGTTTAATTTTAGTAGGTCATATGCACCTAGAAATTTATTTGTTTCTTTCAGATAACCCATTTTGGTGAGGTATAGGTTTTTAAGGCGCATCATCGTGACTTCCTGGATTTTGTTGGTATCTCTTGTGATGCCTCCATTTTGACTCTAACTGTATGAACGTGGATGCTCTCACTCTGTTTTGGATAATTTGGCTAATGGCTTGCCAGTCTCGTTTATCTTTTCAAAGAACATTTGATTTCATTGGTTCTGTGTATTATGTTTTCATTCCTATTTCACTAATGTCTGCCCTGACTTAATTATTTCTTGTCATCTATGACTTTTGGGTTTGGTTCATTCTATTTGTCTAAAGACTTAAGGTGCATTATTAGGTTATTTATTTGGGATCACTTGGAAGTTTTGATGTGGGCACTTTCTGCTATAAACATCTCTCTTCTAACTGCCTTCACGTGTCCTGAAGATTTTGGCATGTTGTTGTTTAGTTTTCATTGATTTCCAAGATTTTTAAATTTGCATCTTGATTATTGAAGTGACCCAATTATCTCTCAATAATGTGGTGTTTAATTTACAGGTGTACTCTTTATAATTTCTCTTTCTGTTGATATCTAGCCTTGTTCCATTTGATCAAACAGAATATACGATATCATTTCAATTTTCTGGCATTTGTTAAGGCTTGCTTTGTGTTATAAAACATGGTTTAATCTGGAGAACATCTCGTGTGTTACTGAGAAGAATATATATCCTTCAGTGTTTGGGTAGGGTTTTCTGTAGACATCCATTAGTTCTAATTGATTTATGACGTCATTTAACTACAATGTTTCTGTGTTTAAGTTTTGTCTTGATGACCTGTCTAATGGTAAAAGTGGGGTATTGGAGCCCCCACGGTTACCGTGTTAGAGTTAATTCACTTGTACAATTTTTTTTATGAAGTTAGGCATAACTGGGTTTGGTACATATATGTTTAGAATTGTAAGATCCTCCTGATGATTTTTTTCCCTTAAAGCCTCTTTATCTCTTATAATTAGTTTTGGTTTGAACTCTACTTTGTCAGATATTAAAATGGCTACACCTACTTGTTTCTCAGTTCCATTGCTTGGAACAGATTTTTCCATCCTTTTATTCTAAGGTGGTGTCTATCCTTGGTGATAAGGTATGTTTCTTGAAAGCAGGAAAAAGATGGATCCTGTTTTCTAATCCAATCTGATGGCATATGTCTTTTTATTGGGGAATTGAGAGCATTAATATTCAGAGTTAATTTAGATGTGTATTAATCTCCATCATATTGATTGCAGTGTAGTGTTAGACATTTTTGATGAACTGCCCTGATATTGCTTTTCTTTACTTGTGGTCTCCTGGGTGTGTTTATCCTCCTTTTCAGTCCAAAGTATTCCTTTCAGTATCCTCTGGTGTAGTGCTCATGAATTCCTTTAGTTTGTTTTAATCATAGAAAGTTTTTATCTCCTTTTTACTCATGGATAGCTTTGCTGGGTATGATATTATGGACTGTGGTCATGGTCTTTTCAAGCCCTTCTGGCTTTAGAAGTGTCCTCTGTATAATCAGCTGTTACTTTACTGGCCCTGCCCTCCTGTGTGCCTTGGCCCTTCTCTCAGCTTGCAATAGTTTTTCTCTATTTTGTGATTTTAGTGTTTTAACTATAATATATGGTGCAAAGTTTCCCTTCTGGTCCCATCTGTTTGGTGTGCCGTAGACCTCTTGGATTTGTACGGATACGGATTTGAGAAATTTTCTTTCATGGTTTTCTTGAATATATTTTCTGTGCCTTTAACTTAGACTACCTCTCCTCAGTGCCCATAAGTTCAGAGATTTGGTCTTTTTATTTGTTGGGATCCAGGTTACCCAGACTATGGAAGCTTCAGCTTGACAAGGTTCCTGGGCATCCGCTGTCGGGAACTGGAATTCCTTAACTGCCTTGCCCCTTTCTTATTTTTACTGTATGGTGACATACGTTTTCTCATCAATAATAAGATCTGCATAGCCTAATAGTAATATCAAAATTAATCCCTGAGCTGGCCACTGTGGGCTGGAATGAAACACAGCCATGCTATTCAGAAGTAAATTGTAATCACATCCGGACTTCCAAGTCCTGGAACATGAGAGCAACCCAGGTTTATTGCAAGTGCATCATAAAGCTATTCCTGGAGTAAATGCTGATCTTCCCAGGAAGAGATAAGCCTTAATAGATAGAAGCCAGAGAGCTTAGTTAGAAAGTTAGTGCACCTGGAAAGACAAGCAGACAATTAGCCCTTCACTAACGAAGAATATAGCAAGCCTGCACCAACTTAAAAGTAAACATTCCCAGAACTTAAAGAGAGAAAAAGCCTTCAACCTAGCCAGGCCACCAGATAAGACTAGAAATTTAGAGCTTTGACCCAGAAGAATAAATATATACCAAGGAACTAAAAAACCATAAAATCCTCCCTTGGCGCCTTCATGGCACCCTGAACTGTCTGTGCAAGGCAAATGGCAATCAGCAGTGACATCCCTACCGTCCACTAATTAATCATTGTATCATTTCCTCTTTGGTGATAGCTGAGTAACTTTGAAGCCTGCAGCTGTAAAGAGGAGAGACACCTTTCCCATTGGTTCCTGTTTGAGATATGCCTGACACCTGCAACCCTTAGATAAACATCCCTGCGGTGTGCTACTTAAGACACAGAAAAGTCTTGGTAATGACGGACGATGGGAGAACGAGGACAAAGACGTAGAGACAGAGACAGACAGCTCAGGAAGAACGAGGCAAAATGAACTAACTGAGGAAGATAGATTGCAAGGCCTAGGGAGTTGGATTGCTAGCTTAGAGAAACTTTGTTTTATTCCCTTAATGTGCACATTGTTATTCTCTTTGATTTTATTCTTTGCTTTTCTTTATCTTTCTTTATTTTACTATTAAAGAAGCGCTCCTGTGTGTCATAATCACCATAAGACGTATTCTATGTGTCTTATTAAAGGGCATTAAGCTTGCCAACTAAGGGTCCCATAGAAGAGTGAGGTGCTGCTACTCACTCGTCGCTGGTTTCGATTGTTTACCCTCCTTCGTGGAAGCTGAGGAACCCATCGCGGGGACCAGCGCTGGACTCAGACCCCCGCATTTATTGTTTCTCCTGAATTCTGCATGATACATTTTGGCGCTCTTCTAAGATTCTCTTTGATGTAAGCACTCAATCAGATTCCTCTACACCGTGTGGAAGCGTGGATTGTCTGTTTCGTGTGGTCTGTCCCTTTGGTGAGGATTTCCACGAGGCTTTCTACTTGACTGATTGAAACTCTTTGGCATCACCTCAGTCTGTACTTGCGCTCGTATTTGTCTTTGATAAATTCTATTTTATTTTCTAGTATTGCTTCCTTCTTCGGTCGTTTGTATTTCCTTGAACTTCAGTCCATCCCTGTCCTCCTTTGGTTCACTCAATTGTTTGTATCTTCTTTAAGATATTCGTATTTTTGAACACATCTATAATTGTTCTTTTGAATTCCATGTCTTCTATTTCACCGAGGTCATTGTCCTCTGGGCTGTTAGAGTGGTACTGTTGGAGGAGGGCATGTTGTCTTGGTATTTCTGATGAGATCTGGCTATCTGAAGTGAGGTTGTTGGTTGGGATTTCTGATATGTGTTTTCAGCCCACCAGTCTGGTGCTCAGGGATGAGCAGTCAGATGGACCATTTAGGGGAGGCTAGAGGGTGGGATACCGCTAGGGAAGCCAGGTCTCCATTAGACTGGGTCATTTGTGGCTAGTCCGCTGGAGCAGGCTCCCAGGGCCAGAGAGAGAGGCGCAGGCATTGGAAATGGAGGGAGCACCTTATTTGGTCTCTGTGGAGCCTGGCCATAGTGTGGTGGTTTGGCTCAGGAGCACTCCAGATGGTCTCTTTCTTGACCTGTAGACTCTACTCTCTACTCAAGTTCAACTAGATGTGCAATAGTTATCTCTTACATCTGCCCACAGTAGATTTCAGATCTTCTCCCAAAGTCGGTTCTCTTCCTGTCCTCCTGTCTCAGCAGTTCCGGTTTTCAGGTGATTGGGCCTAAACTTTGAAATTACCTATTTAAAAATTTTTTTTCTTTATCCCCACATGTCAGCAAATCCCCCATCTTCCAAACATGATTGTAATCGACTGGCCTGAGTCACCACATCCTCCGTGCTCTTCTGAGTGGCCCGTCTGCCTCCACTCTTCTTACCCACAGTGTCTGGGTACAGGAACTAGAGTTACTATCACAATATCTGCTCTAAATCACCCAGTGGCTTTCTCTCACTCAGCATAAGAGCAGAGTCCTTCGCAGGACCTATGACGTCTCCTAAGTCTGCCCTCACAGCCCTGAACCCATCCCCCTGGTCCCTCTTGCACTCCCTCTCTCTGTTCTATCCATAGATTCCTCCTTGCTCACCTTCACGCCCTCCAAACACACGCACACCTCGGACTCTCCGCATCCACTTTCCCCTCTACCCACAGTGATCATTCCTGGGTCCAGTCCCACCCCTCTCTGAGGACTTTGGTCCGGTGGCACCTGTCTTCTCTTTCTTCTTAGCCCTCCCCCATCATATCAGGCAGGCAGGCTTGATATCTGTGGTTCACACCGTTATATCCTCACTGTCTGAAGGAGCCTGGCATCCAGTGAGTACAGAGTGCACAAAGACAGAGACGAATAAATGAGTGCCCCACCATCTTACAAGACCACTCAGTTCCAGTGGTGAGAAGGCAGGTAGGAAGAGAGGTAGCTATGAAGACAGGCTGATACGGGTAGATGACAGACAGACAGCGAGATGGTAGATGGACTCTGTAGGCAAATGGGAGTCCTGTATCATTCCCAGTCTCCCTTCCCCAGGAAAAGCAGCACAAATACTCATAGACAATCACAGATAGAATGCTCCATGTGAGGTTGAAGAAAGCATACGATCATTACGTGTCCTGTATTTCTCATAAATTAAGTACCGAAGTCTTTCATTCGAGGATCTTAAGCTACCAATAGAGCACTGTCATTACATGCAGTTATAGAGACAGCCTCCCATTCATCAAGCAGCACCAGGAAGCTTAGTGGGTTCCAGATCTCACTGGCTCCCGACACATTTGTATTATAAAAGAACACGCAAAATGAGCCCAAGTGGCAGCCTGACATCTACACCATGTCACCTGAGCCTTGGAAAATCTCTTCCATGGCAGCTTATTAGCATAAGAAAATGTGAAATGACTTGTAGACTGCCAACAGTCCCATGGCGTCTTTGGACCAGCCAGTCACCTCGGCTGACTTCGTTTGCTCTGTCTCCCCAGGCCTGTCACAGCTGAACACATCGCTGAAGGAGGGCTTTGGCAAGGAAGTGGGGCTCCCTTTTGGTGGTTAACCAAAAGTACACCTCTGAGGTCAAAGTGTGACATATGTGCTCTGTGCTGACCACACTTGGGTCAAGAAAGGTTCTCTTCACGAGACCAGGCGTTCAGCGCGTGGCTTTGGTGTTTAAGGATCGAATGGCATGCCCCGTGTCACAGAGATCCTCTGTTCAGACACTGACAACCCAGTCCTCCTTCCCCCCGAAAGTGGCACACAGAAAAGCCTCTGGGAACAGCTTCAGTGCTCGCCTCTTCTGAGATTCCTACCGGACGATTTGAATATATCATGACCAGAAGCAGAACTATCGACAGGCCTACAGTGGGTCTCAGGTCCAGCCTCCGTGTCTGGGGATGGGCGTTTGACTGCCACAGCTACGGAGATGAAACTGAGAATGACGACCCAAGCATCACATCACAGACTGTCTTTATTACAGCGAACCGTCACACTGGTGTGATGTGGAAGAAAGGCGAGCCTTCCTCAGCCCTGCCACACATAGATGGGGGCCTGAGAAGCGACTGCCGCTCATCCTGTCAGGAGACGCGGAAGTGACAGCGCGTTCACTGCTGATCTGTGAGCTCCTGGGCACCGATCCCCTGTGTTCAGTTCAAGCACGTTTGCTTGGAGGAGAGTAGCATGCAGTGCGTCCTGTGCTTCAGCATGATCGTTCCGCACATCTCCCTAACCTGAAGGGTGGCTCGGGCTATCAGCCAGGACACGCCGAGGATGGCATAATGCAGACCACAGTGTAATGGAGCTTTAAACCTGGAATTCGGTTGTCACTGGCTGTGGTAGTGTCCCCATAGGCTCGTATATTTGAATGCTTAGTCATGATGGAGTGAGCGGCACCGCTTGGGAAGGATTAGGAGGCGTGGCCTTGTTGGAGGAAGTGTGTCACTGGGGTGGCCTTCCAGGCTTCTAAAGCCCAAGCCAATCCTAGTACCTCTCTCTTCCTGTTGCCTGTGGATCCAGATGTAGAACTCCCAGCTGCCATGTCTGCCTGTGCAGACCATACTCCCACCAAGAGGATGATGGACTACACCTGAAACTGTAAGGAAGACCCAATCAGAACTCCTTTTGTAAGAGTTGCTGTGGTCGTGGTGTCCCTTCACAGCAGCAGAACACCGACTAAGACACTTGCGTTTACTCTGGAGTAGTCCCACAACGTCAAAGTGGGCAGCGAATATCAACTACATAACCAAAGATAAATAATGGGACAGTGGAGGATAATAAAGAACCATGGACGGGAGGTGTTGACTGTCACCTCAGGCTTGATCACAGTCTGCTGGGAGCAACATAGGGGAGCAGCAGCCAGCATTGGAGCTTCAGAAGTATAACTCACTGGTTGGCAAAGACCACACCATGATGAGTCTACCTCAATTTGACAAAGCAACGGGGAACTGTCTCCCGAATGCCCTTCGCCACTGCTGGGCCTTATCGTGCTTGCTGCTACCATGGTCTCCTTGTCTCTCTTGTGGTATGGAAGCTCTATGGGGTCTCTAACCCCTCACTGGGCGGTGTTGCTGGCACACATAACAGTGGTGATGATTTTCCCTCCAGCAATGCCAGCTGGGCAAGGCAGTGCCACTCAGTTAAACTAGTAATTCAAGTGAAACTCCATAAAGAATAACTAAAAACAGTAGGTGTTTTTCATGTACAGTTACAGAATTAGATTAGGATGTCTTGCCAGATGCCTTGGAATCAGTAACTCAGGAAACAGTAGTAATCCAAGGAATAACATAAAAGTAAGAAAACGTGTTTTAGCTAGGGACGTGTTTGGTCAGGGTTCAGAAAGCTAGAACAAAGAAAGCTTAATTGCTAGGGCCCATGAAAGCCATACCAGAAACAGGCCCATGTTAAAGAAATAACAAGTGAGTTTCAGTGCCCACTGTTAGGCTTGGACTTCCTTGACCACAAATAAAATTGGTTCTTTCCTGGTTTCTATAAGTAAAAATTTACTGATGAGTTTGGGGTGCACCTCGAGGATATACAGCTGTGCAGCAGATTCTCCTTTTGCCTAATAAAAGCAAAAAGACCCCTGACTTAAAGTATTCCAGTTATAACAAACTTGTTTCACTGTGTTAACTAAATAAGAATTGTGTTAGGTTAGGATACTATGATGTGTACTCATTTCCTAGCAACCACAAGACTGCTACCTGCCAGCTACAATAGAAGCTGGCTGTGAAACTGCTTGGTTTGTTTAAATTTTGTTAATATATAATAGAAAAACTATTGATTCTAGGATCCAGATGTATCGTGGGGAGAAAATATATGGGAAATTAGGCATTCATGTGTGGGTTTTAAGATAACTTGGCTTTAAAAAATATGGAATTTGTAATCACTGAAATGTAAAACTTGTAATCATTATGTGAAGTTTAAGTTTATGATTAAGATGTGACTGTAATGTGATATTTCCCCACGAGGGGCTTTCTCTAAAAAGTATATGAGATATATGTGAAAGCAGACAGGAGGAGAAGAGAGAACAGGAGAGGAGAAGGGAAGAAGGAAACTTGCAAGAGATGTGGGTAAGATCCATGTGTGTTGGAGCTTTGCGTGTTCCATAAGGAAGAAGAAGCTTACAAAACGAAGCTTATAAGATGTGTGAGTGAGGTGTGTGTATATTGGAACTTTGCTTTATCCTCAAGAAAAAGAGAAAGCTTTGTAAGATAGGTATGGATAAGGGGTGTGTGTGTGTGTGTGTGTGTGTGTGTTGAAGCTTTGCTTCACCCACAAGATGTGTGTAACTGTAAGACAGATTCTCTTGGAGACAGAAACTTTTGTGTGCCTTTACATGGGGAGATGTGAACAAATACCTATCCACCCCACAAATGGTAGAATGTAATAATTCTACTCAAATCTAATTTAGCAAACTAGTGCATTTATCAGAGTTACTTACAATAGCCCGGCTGACTTAAAACCAGGTGTATCCCTGAGAAGCCCACCCAGCCTGGGCAACAGTTCCTAAAAACTACATCCCTGGAGCTCAACATGTAGGCAGCTCAGGAGGTTGGAGAGAGTCTTCAGGAGTTTAGTTAGTCTGAGCCTCTGCCAGGAAGCTCAGCTGGTGACTGCTTCCTCTAGATAGTTGGGTTGATCTGAACCTCTTGTCAGCAGCTCAGCTTGTCTGAGAGTCTTTTAGGCAATGGGCTGGTCCCTGCCTCTCTCGGGTAGCTTGTCTGGTCTAAGTTTCATGCAGCTCACATATGCTTAGAAAGGATAGGACCTAGTGAATGTGGTCAGTTTTAGGGACTTCCTGAAGCTATTGAGTTGTTTACTTCCTGAGATTAGCTTAGCAAGATTTCCTTCAGGATGGAATATTTCACCTCCTCTGTGTCTAAAGGAGCATTTCTCCAAGATGGAAGGTTTTATCTTAGAGAAAATCACTAATATTGGAAGGGAGGGAGAAGTTGGAAGAAGGATTGAAGGAAGAAAAAAAAAATCCAGCAAGTCTCCGATAAACATTTTCTCCTGTTTAACAGACCCTATAATTTACTAACTAGTACCCTACAGAGATTTCAAAGGATGTCATGAAGCCTGTCTACCATGCAGCTGCATTTCCCAAACTGAACAAAAGAAACTGCAAGAAGACAAACCTCAGACCACAGGGGATTGAAGATTAGGAGCAAATGAGGTAACAGAAGATAGTAAGGCTTGATAGAAGCCCTCGTCACCTAGTTCCATGAACTGCCTATGACAACCCTCTGACATGATGAGTGGCTTCCTTGTCAGAGGCTTCGTGCTGGGGCAAATCGTGTGAAAGTGGGCACTCTGTGGGTTAGTAACACAATGACTACTGTTTTTAGAACCTTGAATACTTGGTGACGAAGAGGTGGGAAGATAGCCCTAACAATTGTTTAGTATGAGTTGTACCATTATCTGTGATCAGATGGTTGTGTGTGTGTGTTTTTTTTCAAACCACAAACAGGATGCAGATGACTGGTGCTGAGACAGAAAAGTCTCAGTGCTAGAAACAAAAATGATCACCAAAAGAGTTTATTCTGCACGGTTTTGTGAACATATGTGACCACTTTAAAACTTGTCATGTTCTAGTTTTAAATTCAGTCCTGACGAATGACTTTTTACTGGTATAAACACATGCTGAAGGATATCTAACACAGCAGCTTACATGCAGACATTATAAACAAGGAAAGGGGAAAACGTTTTACTACCATGTATACTATATAGATGATATTAAAATAATGTTGTTTTCATCAAAACAGCTAGGTATAATAAATCTCTATAGGGCACACCAAACTAGAAAACTACTCATTCTTAAAACTATACCCAACGTTCCCCATGCCATATCATGAACTACTCGATTAATAAGCCTCAAAAAGCTTGTAAATAATAAGATTTTCTTTATATAAAAAAATCTTTAAGGTGACACACTAAGAAGAAATCTAATTTCAGTCATAAATGAATTTTAGTAATATTTTCTTCTGAGGCTGGTGATATGGTTCAGCAGGTCTTAAAGGTATTTGCCACCAAAGCTAATGGCCTGGGTTTGATCCTGGTGATCTTTATGGTAGATGAACAGAACTGACTCTTACAAGTTGACCTCTGACCTTCACATGTATACCATGACATGTGAGTGTGCACACATGCACACACATAGATAGATGATAGATAGATAGATGAAATATACCTTCCTTAATAGTTTCAGAGCCCAAGTATAAGACTGCCACTATTTTTTGGCCTCTGAAATACTAGAAAACTGAGCCCCGACATTTGATAAGAGCCACCGATGGTGCTGGCAATCAATCTGCTACGTTGTTTAAGTTCGGGGACCTGAACACAAGGTTCATTGCTCAGCAAATTACTTTTCACTTCCTTGCATTTATTCTTCTGTTCACACGTCTCTCACTGCACGTCACAGCATCTCTGAGAAATTCTAAAGCCTTGGGTTCGCTGGTTAGCAACCTGCAGGCTTGTTATGAGATGCGCACAAGAGCAGCACACGCGATTTCCATCACAAACTTTTAAATCCAAGTGTCCGTCCAACAAAAAGTGCCGTGCATGTTCAGGACTCTGGAAGTAAGAGTGGGCCAGGCTGACTTTGGGGTTTTTACTTCTGTGGAAGAAAAAGAGGGAGACGTGAAATACAGATAGGTAAGTGGGAAATGATTTTTAGAGGCTGACGGATGTTCCGAAGGAAACAGAACAGGCGATATGATAGCGGGCAGAAGAGATTTGTTATTAACGGCGCCATTTAGGTTAGTCCTTACCGAGGTCATGGCAGCTCGACCAGACCTGAGTGGCGAGAAGGAGCCAGACTGTTCCAGCACCACAGAGCAGACCAGCAAGAGAAGGAGAGGGAGCGGGCGTCATGTTGGAGGACCGGGGAGCAGTTATGAGGGGAGGCGATGAGGCTGGAGAAGGGAGCAGGGCCAGAGCAGGGAGGACATCACAGGCCGTGCTGGGGAGCAGGGAGGACATCGCAGGCCGTGCTGGGGAGCCGCAGCTCTGGCCTTGGAGTCAGGGATCTCCACCAGATAAGGAAACCTGATTCACCCAGGCGTCGCGGATGGCGGATGCGCGCCTGCTGGCTGTGCCCTTGGAGGTTGGAGCCTATGCAGGGAGGTCAGGCATAGGAGTACTGGAGTTTGAACCTAGAACTCAATGCATACCTGCGTGCATACTCTGCGACTGCCAACTGACTCACACCCTCAGCTCCAGGGAGAGACCTCTTCACGCAGCACACAGCACGCCATGTGGACGCTCCCTCTGCAGTGAAAGCGACGGTGTTTACAAGGACCGTAGCTATGTTGAAGAAGAAAGAAGCAGAAGATCCTGGCTGTGTCGGGGCAGATCGCTGGGGGACGGAGTGTGAGCGGTGGGGGGAGAATCGAAGCGAGACCTAAGCGTGGGAGCCAGCGTTGCCCATCACCGAGGTAGGGAAACGGGGGTTTTCCTTTATATCCAGCTTAGGCTACAATGGACAAACAATGCATTGTGCTAGAAGCCAAAGTAACAGCTGTGCCCTTGAGGGAGTTCACGGTTTCAGTAACAGAACGAACTGTAGCTGCGTTTGGATCTTCCCATGATTCCTGACGCACAAGGAGATGGAGGCAATGGGGAGATGGGGCTGGCGACTAGCGTTAGTTCATTCTGGGATGCTTCACCCAAGGGAGGACACAACATCTCAAATATCTTCTCTTCCCCATGGTGGTGGGAGCCCATGGAACCCTTCCTGGAGGAAGTTGCAGTGTGTTGAGGTCCTCTAGCGCCACACCCCCGTCGCCATGGCATTTCCTACTGTACTGGAAGCCAGCTGTGATTTGGTGAGGACTGGTGAGATCCCTGGGACCCCCTGGCTGAAACCCCCATACAATCTGTACCAGTGTGCCTTCTGGGTGTCTGTCAGAGGTCCACCTAGCTCCTAGCTCTGTGGGCCAAGGTACCTCGTCCCTTGAATTTGTGTAAGCCAGCTGTCTACCTAGCTTTGGTGTAGATAGGGGGGTTTCTGACCCCATCCCTATGCAGGGAAACTAACGGAGCTTTAGCTAGCCCTAGCCCCTTCTCTCTGTCTGACTGTACCACTGAACGTGCTCAGGCATGCTGTCACTACCCCCTTTCCAAAGCCCAGGTGGGTGGCACAGTGGCCAGATGGGGGATAGTTGCCTTTCAGGGCCCTCAAAGCAAAACAAGCAAGAAGCCCTCTCATAAACTCCTCAGGTCTGAAGCACATTTTCCCCGACTTGCTGAGAGAGAGAGAGAAGACAGTCACCCAGTGCCTCCCTCTGTCCCATTCTGCTCTTCTTCTCATAATCCCTCAGCACTAGCGGAGATCTGCTTCCAATGTAGGTTGCACGTGAGACTGACAGAAAATGTGTGGGGAGCTGGAGTCCAGGAGACAGCAGGTTTCCAGAGGGAGGGGCGCTTGGAAGGTCCCACTGGTGTGAGACCCCAACACATACTCTGATCCTAACCCAGACACACACTCACCCAGAGCCTCACATTTGCCTTGGAAGACGCTGGAGATGACTTTTCCAGGTCATGGATCAAGTCAGCTGACCAGAGAGCAAAGAAAATCCACAAGCCCGTGCTGTTATTTTAAAGGAAGACAGTGTTCTCCTCAGTAAATGCTGCGCTCTTTGAGCCAAAGCGAAACTCCCGTATCTGACTGTAGCAGGGAGTCCCGCCGCTGGAGAGTCCCCAGGGTTACTGAGAAACGCATATGCGCTCCCTGGGGGGTCCTCTGTCTGCTCTCACTGAGCAATAGCAGACAGGGTGACTCTTGCTCTGCTCTGCCTATCGTTTTCTGAAATCGGCTTGGAAAACAATTTTCTCGTCATCATTCTCTCAAGCGCACACTGAAGGGCGCAGTTGTGGGTGAGGCAGACCTTTGCTAGAGAGCACACTGGGTGTTCCAGGAGTACAGTCCACCGGAGATAGGGCCCAGCTTCCACCAGCCATATAAAATCTTGGGCCTGCCTCTCCCTGCCTCTGTGAGATCCTGGTATCCACCACCCCCTATCCTGACCTCAACTGCCGACTGCTACTGAGGCCAATGTGGACACCTTTCTTCCCCCATTCCATCTGGCCTGTTCAGTTCAACTGAGATAGAAGCAAGGAGGGAGTTGCTGGGGTGCGGTCCATTCAAGGGGTCATGATGAACGGTGGGAACAGAAACAGAGGTCAAGATCTGTCTTTGAGGCCAACCCCAGAGAGCATCAGCAGATCTGAAGAGAGATGAGGAAGTGAATTCTACTCTAGCCCCAACTCACCATCCTGATGCACAGTCTCTGGAATAGAGGCTGTGACTGAATAAGGCAGGCAACTCGTGGGAACTGTGGGAGCTTCTTGGGTGCTGGACGGCCAGACACTGGGGAGGTGTTTATCCCCTCTATCGATACCTCTGGTCTTTTATCTGGTGATAATAATGCCTTCCCTGTAGACCTGGTGTGGGGTTTATAATGAGATAATGCATACATGATATTCATGTCAAATGCCAGCTTATAGGAAAGGTTAAATAATTATTATTGAACAATGAACTGAATGATTTTATTTTAAATTATAGGGACCAGAGAGATGGCTCAGCAATTACGAGCACTTGCTGCCCTTCCAAAGGACGCCAGTCCAGTTCTCAGCTCCCAAGTAGCACCAGGTCCAATGCATGTCTCTATTTCCAGTGCTCATGAGACAGAGGCAGGTGGATCTCTGTGAATTTGAGGCCAGCCTGGTCTATATAGTGAGTTCAGTCCATCTAGAACTACAAAGTGAGAGACTGTCTTAAAGATATACTAGTTAATTAATTAAAGCTTACAATTTAAAAGGATTTTAAAATATTTAAATTTTTATTTACTTATTGGGCGTGACGTCAGACACCCGCCATGGCAGCTCTGTGGAAGTGAGAAGACAGCTCGCAGGAGTTCTCTTCTTACACCACGTGAGTGCCGGGGACTCGACTCAGGTTGTTGGGCTTGTTGGCATGAGCCTTTAACTAAGCCATCCTCATGCCCAGAAATTTTCACTTCAAGTTCCCTATAGATTTTCAAACTTGTGAAAAAAATCCATAATTTCAACTTCATCATATTCAAAACCAAATTCATGGCACAAGACTAAGCAGGTGTTCTCAGCAGGTGTTCTCAGCAGGTGTCCTCAGCAGGTGTCCTCAGCAGGTGTTCTCAGCAGGTGTCCTCAGCAGGTGTCCTCAGCAGGTGTTCTAAGCAGATGTCCTAAGCAGGTGTTCTCAGCAGGTGTCCTAAGCAGGTGTTCTCAGCAGGTCTCTACTCGGGTTTACTAAGCATCTGTACTAAGCAGTGTTCTAAGCAGGTGTGAACCCATCTCCTGCTTGTCCTACATGTGTGTAGTCTTCTCCCCGGGAGTCTGAGGTAGATTCAGTGGCAGGATGCCTCTTCTGTGGTGGGTTATAGGTGACTGAGACGTCTGCCAGCTGGTGCTCATTACTGCGTCTCAACACACACACGGTAATGAAGCCAATTGCGTATCAGTTGCCCATAGCCTGAGAGGAGCCTCTAGCCAACAACCAAGGCTCAGTGTCCAACAACCCACGAGGAAGCTATGAAGCAGGCCCTACTTCCAGTGGAGCCTTCTGGTGGGAGCACACCCCTTTGTGTGCTCCTTGATACAGCTTTGGGAGAGGCCTTGAAGCACAGAATGAAGCTGAGCCACAAACTTCTGAGACACAAACTATGTGACAATAAACGGATGCAGTTTTAAGCTTCTAGTTTTGAAGTGATTTGTTACACGGCTATAAATAATTAATAGAGAAGCATTATCAGAGCTTCATAGTGTTTGTTGGGGGTGGAGCTCAGCCTGAGCCTTGTTCTCCACCTTCCAGGGGCCTAGAAATAAGGTGAGGTTATGAAGAAGGGAGGAGCAGAAACAAAGTTCAAGGTTTTTGAATCTTCCACTCAAGTACCCAAGGAAGGTGCAGGAGGCTGAGCAGCGTGGGCCCATCAGCCTTGCTCATGAGCTACATCCTTGAAATATCAAAGAGCAGAGCCAGTCCTCTGGGAAGAGAGGGATTCTAAGGGATCAGCAATGACCAGGATGTCACCTAAGGAGAGCTGCTGCTCAAGAGGTCTCCAGCTTCTGTGAGAAGCAGGTGGCATTTCACACAAGTAGCTCCTAGATCTTAGACACCACCCACCTCCCAGTCTCTAAGCTGCTAAGGAAAAAGTATAATGGGACCCCCAAGCCTGGAGACTTGGGTTCACCCCCAGAACCCACAGGATGGAATTAGAGAATCGACTCTCACAAGTTTTGTCTCTGAGTGCCAAAGCCCAGTGGATTCATGACCCTCCCCGAATAAATGGAGAAAAATTTAAAGCAAACATGGAAAATGTCTTCTGTTTTTTGTTAAGGATGGAGAGAAATGATATTGGTTTACACAATCCCAGCTGGAGATTAACTCAGCTACTAATACCGACTTTATTATCTTTCTGAGCAAAAACCTATTTGCATTAATTGAGCAAAAACATTACAAGACGCATAAAACACTCAGCAGTTCAAATGGATCATTCAGTGCAAACAACTCTCATCGCCAAGACTCTTCCTAAAGAGCAGCCACCACCCACTTCCTGTGCTGATTATAGTTCTTACTCTTACATCGCATCACTAAAGTGAGCACAGGCTGAGAAGAGAAAGGAAGTCATGTTCAGTCACTGAAGACGAGCCTCGGTGGGACAGTAATAGCAATGGCCACACCTGGTGCCTAGTGCCAGTTTCTCTGAAAAACGAACCAGAGTTCTTTGGAGGAATGGCAGCTTCTAGGACTGGGACAGAAAATAGACATGGTGAGCAAGAGAGAGAGAGGAAAGGAGGAAGAGAGGGAAAGAGAGGGGGTAAAGGGAAAGAAGAGGAGAAAGGGAGGGAACGGAAGGGAAGGGGAGGGGAGGGGAGAGGAGGGAGGAAGTCTCCCTCCATTTCTTAATTTAAAAAACGCCATGTTGATGAACTCAAAGGGCACACAGAAGATGACGTCATCAGCCTCTTTATGGTCAAACTTGGAACAATGTGAGCAATAGGTAAAGCATTATCAGATTATAAGGTGAAATCTAAAATGCCCACGTATCTATATTGATAGCTCTTCCAACAGATCAGTGAGGAGACCAATACCCCATGTGTAAGAATTCTAAATCATTTGTGAAGATACACAGCCATCAGAGAGGCAGAGCACAGCTGTTGACTACTTAAATGCAGCCTGTGTGCAGTGACCTTCTCCAAAAGAGCATCTTATGGAGAGAAGAGGGAAAAGACTCATCTCACAACAGAGAAAAATCAAAGCCACCTCATTGTAACCTCACTGCAATCAAGGTAACGGCTGGAGCGGTTCACCTACCGTGTGGCTCGGCCGAGAAGACACAGAGGCAGTTTCATAGGTGCAAACCCTGCCAGACCTCAGCAGAGGGAACCGCTATCATGGCCAGCGCCATACTGGACAGTGGGACCCTGAGCATCCCATCTCAGGAGTTTTTATCGATCCCTAAGCTCCTCGGGTGTTCTATTGATAACACTTGCAAATCATGAGCAATCAAACATCTTTTACATAAAGCCAACACCTGCAGACACTACAAATGCAAAGGTCTAGGCGGCCCTTTTCCCAACGGTGCACAAAACAACCATTTTAAACATAGCTTCTGCAACAGTTGACAAGATGTACCTTTGATATCAAAGAACTAAGAGATTTTTTAAACACTAAAATAGAGAATGTGATCTTAAGTAAATGAATCAGTTACATGCCGGTCAGGAGTAGCCAAGGATAGCCCCGACTAGACACTCCCTGCTATCCTTCTGAGTTTCCATAGTGAAGGTCACGTAGGTAGGAATAATCAAGATGTCTCCTGCAGAGGGAAAGCAACAGTAACTTCAGCAGTAGGGAAGATGAAACTGAAGATGGAGACTTTAAGAAGTTAGACTGAGGGGCTGGAGACGGCCCAGTGGTTAGGAGTACTTGCTGCTCTCCCTGAGGACCGGAGTTTGTTTCCCAACAACCGCGTCTGGCAGCCTACAGCTGTCACATCAGTTCTGAGAGATCTGACGCCCCCTTCTGGCCTCTTAGGGGGCTGCACACATATCTCATATACCTACACAGACACACACCCATATACACAAATAAAATAAATCTCAAAATGAAGTACAGCTAAGTGCGCTGGGTGATGGAATCTACGAGATGCTGTGTTCTGAAGCTCCTTCCCTAGAGCAGCTGCATGACCCCGAACAAAGCCCTCAGCCCTTTCAAGCTCTTGTCTTCAGATAATGATACCAACCACTTCCATGGCGCTGAGTGGGTCTCTCATTGCTGTAGGGGCTTCACATGTACACACTCATGGATCCTCTCTCTGTGATGGGGCTCAGCCTCGACACCTTAGGATATGGATTCTACCATCATCCCTTTCTACAGATGAGGGGATTGAAGCAGAATTCATGTCACAGACATACAAGCGGCAGAGGTTCTTTGGCCGTAACCACCATGCTGTAAAGATGTCATGATGCCTCACCGTATACCACGAAGACTCGGTAGAACAGCATGTTTAAAATGTTGTTTTAAACTGCACCTGCCAAACAGTGGGATCACCAGGTTTAGCTGTTATTTGTGTAGAAAATTAAACTTACGTGCAAATTCACAGAGCTAAAAAGAAGAAATGGTAAAATAAATCTAAATCAAGCAGAGAATGAATAAAGGAAAGATACATAATACCCAATTAGTGTGGTGGTTTAAATGACAGCCCCCCTCCCCCACTCATATGTTTGAATGCTTGGCCCCCAGTTGGTGGAACTGTTTGGGAAGGATTAGGAGGTGTGGCCTTGTTGGAGGAGGTGTGGCCTTGTTGGAGGAGGTGTGGCCTTGTTAGAGGAGGTGTGGCCTTGTTAGAGGAGGTGTGGCCTTGTCAGAGGAGGTGTGGCCTTGTTAGAAGAGGTATGCCACTAGGGGCAGGCTTTGAGGTTTCAGAAGACTCTCATCATTCCCAGTGCCTCTCCGCTTCATGCCTGTCTCTCAAGATGGGAACTCTGAGCTACTGCCCCAGCACTATGTCTGCATGCCTACCTGCTGCCCATCAAGATGGTATAGACAACAGCCCTCTGAGACAGGACCCTCCCAAATCAACTTTCTTCTATGAGCTGTCTTAGTTGCCTTGTGTCTTACGACGGTGATAGAAAAATTACCGAGACAGAAGTTGGTACCGGGAAGTAGGCTCTGGCTGTGGCAGGCCTGACCATACTGGTTTTTGGAGACATGTGAAAGACGTTGGACTTGGGCTTCGGAGAGTGGTTGGACGCCGTGAGAAGAGCCGTCCTTGTAGGGTCTCAGGAGGCAGTACCACTGAGAGCGATGTGGGCCACGGAGACCCAGCTCAAGAGGTTTCAGAGGGAAAGAATATTAGCGACAAGGCTGGAGATCATTCTTGTGATATTTTTGGCAAAGAATGAGGCTGCTTTCTGCCCCTTGTCCTAAAAAAGTTGGCTGAGGCTAAGTTAAAAAGTGTTAGATTAATTTCCTTATCTGGAGAAATTTCAAGACAGCCTGATATTGACTCTGTCTCGCGGTTACTAGTAATCACGCTAGTGCAGGTCTATAAGGAAATTAAGAAGGTTTAAAAAGTTAGGAAATAAAAAGACCTTGAATCTCTGTAAAGAATATAGAAACATTTTACAGAGTTTTGTTAAAGAAAACAAATTATACAGTATCATGTATAATTAGCTAATTTTGATTTTCAACAACTTCTAGGTCATGTTATAGGAAAATGACTGTTTAAAAGAATTAAGAAGGGGGGGGGGCTGATGAGAAGGCAAACATGCTAATAATTTTCTGTCATGCTGGGTTGGATTGGTTTCTAAGCACACTCCTCTCCCATACCCAGGCTCTTCGCTGTGTCACCACTGACTAGCTTTGGCTCCGCGGCCTTGGCAGATGAGGTTAGAATAGGAGTTTGATGTGAACCTTAGCCTCGGGCTTCATCTACTTCCCCCATTACCTCGGAAAGAATATGTCTGCACTACCCCACCAGTCTCAGGCATGTGAGCCGCAAGCGCTGCATTCAAGCCAAAACTAGATGAGCCAACTATATATTAGTAAGTCCACACAAGCTCAGCAGATCCTTCTAGGAAAACCCAGCTGAGGCTCAGAGATGTGTATGAAAATAATGAATATCATTAGATGCTAGTGAGGTGTTGAAGATGTTTGTTACACAGCAAAAGCTAACTGCTGTATTTAAACATCAGTAACAACCAATTGGAAGATGTGCACACACACACAGACACACACCATATATACTGTGTACTAAAGTAGAGACCACTTCACCCTTTGCTAATACTTTGATACCTGGGTAGGTATTCCACAAGGCCCTGAACGCTAAGGCACATCACACTGAAGTGCGCAACTTCGCCACAAGCCCTACGTCCCAGTCTTATCCAGCCGTCTGTCTGCCATCCCATCCGCTTCTCTGGCAAAGGCCTCAGAGTCCTTCTGGCTGCTTCTCTCTCGCATCATTTATCCAACTTGAAAGCCTCTGACTTTGATGTCGGTTGTCACATGCTGTCCGCAGTGAGCCAGACATCCGTCGTGTGTCCTGTGGATGCTCTCAACAGCATCCTAACTGACCTGTGGCCTCTGAAAGGATCCAGTCTTCTATCTTTGCATCTCTTGTTCCAGCTGTTCTCCACGAAACAGCCAGAGGGATCTTTGCAAATATAGACCAGTTCATGTCCTTCCCCGGCCCTAAAGCCAGTGGCTCCCGCCCTCACTACCCACAAGGCTTTCTGAGATTTGCCTTTTTGCCTCTGACCACAACTATCCCCGACGCTTTGCATCAGCCCATAGCAGCACTGGCTACCTCACTGTCTGCGGCTCCTGCATGGAAGCACACTGGAGCCTTGGGACCATTGTATCCCCCATTCTTCCCCCACCCACCACGCCCGACAGAAACCTTCTTTCATAAGCTTTCTGTGTGACTCACTCACTTGCTTTCTTTGAGCCTCTGCCCAAATCACCATCACTGGAGAGATCTTCCAGGGCTATACAATAAGCCACAGCTCTGCTCCCAGCTCCCTCCTCCCCCAGCCGCCCCACCCCTCCCCGCTCCCTCTCCCCCCCCCCACCCCGCCCCCCCCCACTGGCTTTTGTCTTCCTCACCTGGGCTCACCACTTGACATGATACTGGTGTATTTACTTGTATCTCTATTCCATTGTCTTTCTGCACTTTCTAAAACGTGGGCTGCACAGGCCAGGAACTTGGGTTTCATCCACCTCTTTATCCCAAGAACCCAGAACAATGCGCAGGTCAGGGGTCCTCGATAAATACTGTTGGGTAAATAGGTGAACCCAGGAATAGACTTCACAAAGATGCATAGCACCTGTATGTAGAAAACAAAAAGATAAAAAGTATGTAAAACTTAACTGAGGGAGATAGAAAAATATGCTCAAATAGAGAGAGATAACTAAGCCTTGGGAAGAGAAATCCAATATCTTAAAGATATAATTTCTTCTCAGATTCACTTTAATTGAATGCATTCCTTATAGTATTTAATGGGGGGATCATCGAATAGACTTTAGGGACCATTTAGAGACGTAAATGTTAACAGCTACCTAGAATGCTCTTCAAGGAGGAACAGTAAGTCCTGGAATGTGCTTGCTCACCATGTGTGAGGACCTATGCTGAATCCTTAGCTCCAAAGATGTGTTCTCTACCATCTGTTAAGACATTTAGAAAGCTCAGACACAGGATCGTGGCAACACAATTTGATGGGATTTAGATTCACCTGGATAAACGTCTGGATGTGTCTGTGAGGGAGTTTCTAGGTTGCATTAACTAACGTGGGAATACCCATCCTAAATGCGGGTGATACCACCCCCTAGGCTCAGATCCTGGGCTGAATAAAAAGGAAGGCTAGGCACTAGCAGACACTGCTCTCTGCTTTCTGACTGTGGACACAGTGTGACCAGTCGCCTGCTCCTGCCCCTGGTCCTTCCTGCCACTATGAACTGTAACCTCAAACTGGGAGCCAAAATCGACCTTCCTCCCTCAAGGTGCTTCCTGCCAAGTATATGATCACAACAAGAAAAGTAACTAATACAATACTTAAAGAAAAATTAAAATTTATTCCTTAACACAGTGGAGTTTTTTCCAATCAGTATAAATAGGAGATATTTAATCAATGTTAATCAATAACTCATTGATTTAGGAATTCAACAAGTTTGTATCAGTATCATATATGAGCCAAGTGCAGTGGCCAAGTTAAATAACAAGTCCCAGTGTAAGGTTGGCAAGGATATCAGAAGGGGGAATTCTCGCCAATTGATAATTATGAATTAGATATTCTCCCGGATCTTTCTGTAGATTTGTAGTCACTTTGTGAGGAAGGAAATTTCCTCCTTGTTTCAGCCATTGTTTGCAAGAGTGTCTGGGATTTCTGATAAAGCATCTACTTTGTTTTCCTGTTGTTGTAATAAAACACCCTGACAAAAGTAACTTAAGAATTAAGTCTGGCTCACAGTTCCAAGGTACAGCCCACCATGGCAGGGAGTCAATGCGGCAGGAGCTTGAAGCAGCTGCTACATTGCATCCAGCCAAGAAGAAGAGCAACAAGTGTGTACTCAGTTCACTTTCTCCAAGATCCCAGCCTAGAGAATGGTGCCACCCACAGTGGACAGGCCTTCCCACCTCAGTTAACTCAATCAGGATGATCCCTCACAGGTACTGCCAAGGCCCATGTCCCAGATGATTCTAGAGCTCATCAATTTGGCAGTTGAGATCAACTATCAGAGCATCCTTGATGCCTGGAGCTTGGCATTGTCCATCTAACTTTCTGCCTTTCAACAACCACCTCTGCAGGCTCATGCTGCCGTGTCCAACGCTACCCCTACCATGACTTCCTCCCCCCTTTTTTTTTCTTTAATCACCCCGTTGGGAGGATGTTGTGATGGTAGTGTTGGGAAACGAGCACAATTAACCTCCTTAGAATCTACCTTTATGCGTGAGTTGCTTGCCTTACTATGACAAAATGCAAGGAGGTAAGTTAGGAAGGAGGGAAGGAAGGAAGGAGGGAAGGAAGGAAGGAGGGAAGGAAGGAAGGAAGGAAGGAAGGAAGGAAGGGAGGAAGGAAGGGAGGAAGGGAGGAAGGAAGGAAGGGAGGAAGGAAGGAAGGAAGGGAGGAAGGGAGGAAGGGAGGAAGAAAAAGAGAGAGGGAAGGAGGAAGGAAGGAAGGCAGGCCTTATTTTGCCTTGTACTAGCAGGGGATACATTCCATCCTGTCAGGAGTGGCATGACGGCAGGAGCAAGAAGCCACTGGCCGCTCTGAGACCACAGTCAGGAAGACGGACGATAGTGATGACTCCTTGCGCTTGGCTCACTTTCTCCTTTTTAAAAGCGTTTGTTAATGTATTTATTTTATGCATACGGGTATTTTGCATGCATGTATGTCTGCGTACCACATTCAAGTCTTGTGCCCACAGAGGCCAAAGGCCTCAGACGCCCTGGGAATGCAGTTACAGATGGTGGTGAGCCACCATGTGGGTGCTGGGAATCAATCTCTTGTCCTCCAGAAGAGCAGCCAGTGCTCGTAGCATCTGCAACATTTCTTCTCATTATTCAGTCCAAGACAACGCCAACCTATAGAATGAGGTCGGTCCCCTCATCTCAATTAACCTACATAATCCCTCGAAGACATGCCCAAAGGTTTGTCTCTGACTCCGCGTTCTGTCAGGCTGACAGCGAGTACTGACCGCCATACCTCTTACCCCGAAAGAATACACTGGTTTTCTGATTAGATTAAGTAACCTTGGGATATGGGCCATGCAGAACGGGTCAAAAGAGCCAGAGATTGAATCCTGGCATGGCCCAAGAGCACACAAGCTTTGGGTTTTGCCACATTCGGGCCAAGCTCCAAATTCTGTGAGTAAGACACGCCTCTCGGCACCTCAGCTTCTATTTCCACATCTATAAAAATAGAGTTAAAATAAAAGTTGAGAGAGCCCAATGTGATCAAATGCAGAGGGTGCTGAATTTGTTACTTTACACGTATTAAGGTTTAGGCGAGTCTAAGATTTCCAATGTGACCACAACAGCCATCGAGTCTTCTGGGCCACAGGGACATCAGGGAATCGGCCAGAGCCAGGGGTCTGGAACACAGGGCAAGTTTCAAGTAGTGACAGACTACTTGCTGTGAGAACTCCATTTACAAAGATAGGCTGGGTGGTTATTAGGCACTGGGGGAGCGAGGAGGAGAGGAATGGACCCTGGACCTCAGGCCGGGGAGGACTCTGAGGTAGGTGAATGGGTAACAGAGTGCCTGTGTCTGGCAAAGAACTGGCTTAGGAGAGATTCTGGGGGCGCACCCCATAGCGTCCAGTTAAAAAGCACCCACTTTGGAGAAAAGAGTATCCAGAGGAGCCTACCCTCATCACAGCGAGTAAGAAATATTGGTCTAGAAATTACCACTTGATGAAGAAATTGGTGCTAGAAGATTCTCGTTACTAGTTATCTCTTTACTGTTCAGAGTGAAACTGGGAGATGGTTTTTTGCTTGGAAATTTTAGTTGTTTTAAAACAAACCAAAAAATTGGTCACTTTGTGTTGTGGCTCCCTAGAACAAATAACCATCTTGTCATATTCCTTGAGAAACCATCCATGACAGATGCGCCTTTTAATCGCAAAACAAGTATGCAAAACTTTATCTCTGGAACAAAATAAATGGTTATTGTCTTCTGTCGTTTATTGTGAAAGATGTTATCTGCGTTCGGTCTTTGCCTGCATTCCGCTTTCCGGCCTCCCCGATATTTAATGTCATCGAGTCATTTTGAGTTGGTACAGTTCCTCTGTAGGTCATTTGCATACTTGCATTTTGATACTGAGAAAATCCTAGAAGCCAAGCTTCAAAAGTTGTATACTAGGCAGATAAGCATCTGCTGTTCCGATGATGTTTTGAGACTGCAGAGCCCCATGGTCCTTACTCTGCTCCTCTGAGTGGGTGGGGAGACAGAATGAATTATAGAGAACCAGCCACCTATCCTCTTCCTGTTTCACTTCTTTACAGAACCACAGTTCCCACCCCACAACCCTTCTTGTGCAGCCATGGTGCGATCAAACCCCGTATCTGAGGCTCAGCACAGAGAGCTGATTCTGTTCATCGCTTCTTAAAACATTACAGGATCATCTGCTGGGAACGCTGTGCTGGTTATTTCTAAATAGTATATGTGTCTAATGGGTTTTAACAAGACACAATCTGTAATTGCTGAGCACTTGATGAATTTAGAATTGTTTTTCTTGTTTCTGTAAGAAGGCCATTGGTGTATCTGGGTAGAAATTGCATTCAGTCAATAAACCACTGCGGGCAGTACATTTTAAAGATATGGATTCTCCTAGTCCGTGAGCATGTGTGGTCTCATCTTCAGTTTCTTTTATCAGTGTTTTGTGATTTTCATTATAGGACTTGCTGCTACTTCTTTGGTCCAATTTATTTCTAGGCCTTTTGTTTTATTTCTTTGTTGCTGGCCCCGATTTCCCAGGTTCAAGCCTTCCCACTGCCTCAGCATCCTGAGCAGCCGGGGCTATGGCTCATCCCAAGGTATTTATCCTGTCTTCTTCCACTTTATCTCTGCTGCTGCTGTAAACAGATAGAACGCCTCTCATATCTGCTAAGTTCATTGTTAGTGTATAGAATATGGCTGGCTTTTATGTTGGATTATGAAGGAATTTATATCCTTCAATTTGACTGAATTCCTATATCTGTGATCTCTGTCTTTTGGTGGAGTTTGTGGGGTTTTGTTTCTGTTTTTTTGGTTTTGTTTTTTCAATCTATTTATCATGTCATCTTGAAACAGGTAATTTGATTTCTTCTCTTCCCGTTTATGTGCCTTTGGCTTCTTTTACTTGATATCTCATCCCATTCAAAATTGCTATTTTTATAAAAAAAAAAAATAGTAAATGTTGACTGGTCAGGGTGCGGGCTAGAACCGGGGCGCTGCTGCCAGGAGGGTAGCTCAGTGCAAGCACCTCAGTGTCAAAGTTTCAAAAAATACAAATCAGATTGATCCAGGAATCCAGCGATCCTACTTCTGCTTCTGTCCCAAGCAACGACTAAGGGCAGGCTGCAGGCACAGCGCGGCACGGTGATAAGAGCTCAGGTGTAGGGCCAACCCGCAAGTTCACGGAAGACAAGAACGATTGTGTGCGCAGTGGAGATGCTTCTACCCTAAAACTGAAAGCAAGGCTCTCTCTTACATGTGGAAAACAACAATATTGGTCTCAACAGTGGAATAACAATTCCTGGAAGGTAGGAAGGGGAGAAGAGAACAGGGAGTAAAGGGTAAGCTAATTGCTACCGAGACACAGATGGAAGGAGTGAGTTTCAATACACTCTAGCATATCAGGAGGAGGTGATAGTAATTCACTAAAGGACAGGAACTCAAAGGTCCCAAATATGGGGATAGAGAACTGACTCAGCTTAAGAGCACTGGCTGCTCTCGCAGAGGACCTGGGTTTGATTCCCGGAACTCCTATGGCATCTCATAATCATCTATCATTCCTGTTCCAGGGGATCTGAGGCCAACTCCATGGGCATTGCATACATATGGTGAACTTACACACATGCAGACAAAACACTCACATATACAAAATAAAAACAAATAGATCTTTTTGTTAAAAGGCTCCAAATATAGAGAGGGATAGGAAAGTGGATTGTCTGGGTCGATAAGGACACACACTTAAATGTCGGCACACTGTATCCCAGAAATGTATACAGTTACTATGTGCTGATTTTAAGGAGAGATAGATATATGCAATAATCACTCTGGTCGCGGTGGGGGAAAGCCTGGAGAATGTGAGCAGGCCGTGTAGGGGACTGCTGAGGAAGACCATTCCAGGCAGAGCTTTACAAGGGGGAAGGTGCAGAGTCGGAGACAGAGGACAACAGGCAGTCGGAAAGACGGCGTCAGCACCTAGTGAGGCTGGACCAGATCAGACCAAACTTCCAAACGGAACTGCGTTAACTGCCGGACGATGTATTCCAAGTCAAAGTGCTGTCCTTCTGGAAGGAAGGACTGAATGAATGCAGTCTCCACCCCGATTCCTTGGAGCTGGAAGAGTGAAGTGACCGGTCTGAGAAGCACCCATGGGTACTGATGTCATCTTCTCACATCTCTTCTGGGTGGTGGCAGGGAGGGGACCCAAAGGTGACCTTGGTCAGGGCAGAACTTTCTAGGCCAGGTAAGTAGCCGGGACCAAAATGAGACACATGGCTCCCACTGCAGCAAAGTGTGGGGGTGGGGTAGGGGCTGGGCCTTTGACTGGCTGTTTTGCCACACTTAGCTCTCCAGAGTCCTTCCAGAGAGAGGTGCAGATCTGGACTTAGAAACAAAGGTGCTTTCCACAGGCTAGGAGGGCATCAGCCTCCGTTCGTGTCCACAAAAGTCAGGCATGCAGGACTAAGCTGTGGGGAGATTTGGGAGATTTGGCGAGACGCCATCTCTAGCATGTTTACCTCCAAGATGGCACTCTTTTCAGCTGTGCAGCCAAAATCTGACATGTCCTTCTCTCCTGAGAAGAGATGTGATAAGAACCAACATTGCCACCAACACTCCTAACCACACCAAGCTTAGGAGTTTGCTCCTGCTGACAGCTACAATTGCTGTGCTCAGCCAGAGGCCCCATCTACTGATCTGCTCAGCCAGAGGACCCCCTGTCTGCTGATCTGCTCAGCCAGAGGACCCCTGTCTGCCGATCTGCTCAGCCAGAGGACCCCCTGTCTGCGGATCTGCTCAGCCAGAGGACCCCTGTCTGCTGATCTGCTCAGCCAGAGGACCCCCATCTACTGATCTGCTCAGCCAGAGCACCCCCTGTCTGCTGATCTGCTCAGCCAGAGGACCCCTGTCTGCTGATCTGCTCAGCCAGAGGACCCCCTGTCTGCTGATCTGCTCAGCCAGAGGACCCCCTGTCTGCTGATCTGCTCAGCCAGAGGATTCTTCGTCTGCTGATCTAATGGTGCAGAAGGCACATTTTCTTACCTGAACTTACCTCTAAGTATAACTAGCTTTGAAACCTCACAGAAACCCTGTTAAATGCACCTTTACATTAAAAATAAATGTTTCAAATTAACATTTGGAGTCAACCAACAAGCATTTAGTCAGAGTTGGAGTCTCCAGGTATCTCAGTGTGGAGATTGGACTGGAGAACTAGACCACAAAGACCCTGGTGTGCAGGGGCGTGGGCAGGGCTGGGCAGGGCAGCAGCTGGGGAACAGTTAAGAGTTACACCTGAGGGCTGTCGAGAGCTACCAGCCTGCCAACCCAGGCTCAACTTCCAGAACTCACATGACAAAGCAGGATGCAAGCCCAGAGCTCTTGCAGTAAGATGAGAGACAGGAGAATTGTCTGGAAACTTGAAGGCCAGCTAGCTTGGAGCATACAGCAGAGCAAAAAAGAAAGACCCTGCCTCAGAGATGAGGCAGGGGAAGAACTCACTCCCCAGATTGTCTCCTGACCTCCATATATATGGACCACAGTAATAATAGTTAATAAATAAATTGTAAAGGGATTTTTTTCAAGATGCAGTTGGGGACTGCGGAAGGTATAGCCTGGGGTGCAGTGTACTTACCTAGGAGGGTACAGCACACTTACCTGGGAGGGTACAGCCTGGGGTACAGCACACTTACCTGGGAGGGTACAGCCTGGGGTACAGCACACTTACCTGGGAGGGTACAGCCTGGGGTACAGCACACTTACCTGGGAGGGTACAGCCTGGGGTACAGCACACTTACCTGGGAGGGTACAGCCTGTGGCACAGCACACTTACCTGGGAGGGTACAGCCTGTGGCACAGCACACTTACCTGGGAGGGTACAGCCTGGGGTACAGCACACTTACCTGGGAGGGTACAGCCTGGGGTACAGCACACTTACCTGGGAGGGTACAGCCTGGGGTACAGCACACTTACCTGGGAGGGTATAGCCTGGGGTACAGCACACTTACCTGGGAGGGTACAGCCTGGGGTACAGCACACTTGCCTGGGAGGGTACAGCCTGGGGTACAGCACACTTACCTGGGAGGGTACAGCCTGGGGTACAGCACACTTACCTGGGAGGGTACAGCCTGGGGTACAGCACACTTACCTGGGAGGGTATAGCCTGGGATACATCATACTTGTCTGGCTGAGTTCAATTTCTCACCTGCCCAAAAACACTTGCACTTGGACTTTCCCTATGGAATCTACAGATTTCTAGTTGTGTGGCTTTGGGAAAACTCCTTGTGCTTCCATTTCCCCAGGTATAAAACACTGAGGCTAATTATAGTCTTTATATCAGTGGGCCGCGGCGTCCGCTTTCCGGTCGTAGTGAGGAACATAACCGTAGGAGAGGCTGCTGAATACAAGCACACCAGAGGACCTGGCGGCTAAGATGTATACCGTGGCTTAAGGTCAGAAAACGAGGATGGCAAATTAGTACCTATATCACGCGGTGGTCCAATTTACATAAAGTACCTAGGATGGTGGCTGTTGTGCTGGAAGTGCTCTAGAAAGGAAGTGCCCTGCTTTAGTATTGAGCTTTGTATTGTATTTTAACCTGATGCGACCCAGTGCTATACATGGCCTGTAAAGAGTCTAAGGATCCTCATGGCCAGTATTAGAAAGTACAGCTACAGCGTTCCTGTGCCTATAGAGATCACCCTCTCATACTGGAACTCATAAGAGTTCTCAGAGGAGTGTGTATGAGGCAGAACTTTTGTTCCTGGGCCTGAGAGACTATGAGTATCTAGCAATCAAATATGGTAAACTGAGGCTACAATGGCCAGAGGAAAACCCCAGTGAGTAGGAGGGGTTCCCTGTCTCCCCCTACCCCCCCAGCATGACCCCTTTGTTACAACACCTATAACTGACTGATTATCAGCATTTCCACTCATGTGGAGGGGAAAGCACAGACATGGGCTTTCATGGAAAGTGTTCTGACTCTCACAACCCCAATTCCTACCTTTAAGGCGGGGGGGCAGATCTTTAACTTTTCCTTTGGTGTTTCAGAACCCAACTATTTGAAAAGCATCTTTTCTGAGGAATGGTGTTTCCTGGCACAAAACAGTCTTTGTCAAGTGACTCAGACTGATTTTTTTTTTCAATATCAATTGGCCCCAACTTACAGAGAAAAAGTGGGTACTGAGTATCAGTTTGATGTCAGGGTTTTTCCCGGTGTGAAAAGGGCTTTAAATACGGCTAGGCTGGAAGGAGCTGGCAGGCTGAGCTCCAGAGTCCTGTCAAGATGCTTGTGGCCACCGTCCTTGCTTCTGCCCTGCTCTTCTGTTCTGTGCTGGACCATGGAATCAGCACCAAGATTGGGATCCTGCAGAGCAGTCACCTTATTGAGAAGCTGCAGGTAGATGGTGGGGCTGGGGAGGCGGCAGCCGTGCGAGGGTCCTGGAGGGTAACTCACTGTGGGCTGTCCTCCTTTTGCAGAGCGATCCACTCTCAAAATGCAGCTGCAGCACCAACGTGAGTGAATGATCTCATAAGACCCCTCCAAGCCTGTCTGAACGTCCACAGCTAGGATGCTCACGCTGAGATTTCTCTCTTACAGGTGACCAGTTGCTTGTGTCTTCCCATCCCATCTGTAAGTAGAGAAAAAGATCACCGGGACACCATTTAAAGAAAAACACAATTTACTTGACGTTCTAAACTACAAACTATTATTTAAGTGGAACTGTTATAGTCTATCAGCCCCTCTTTAAAACTACTGTGTGTGTTTGTGTGTGTGTGAGTGTGTGCGTGTGCAAGGTGTGTGTGTGCGCGCAAGTGTGTATAAAATCATACATCTATATGTTTAGTTAGCTTCATGGCCCTTGAGAAATTTGAATATTTTTCAGGGTTTAAAAATTGTTGACTATCTTCTCAGATAAATGACCATATACAAAATGAGGGAAAAAAAAAAAGATATTTCTTTTTGACTTATCTGCTGGTGGCTCCGGGTTTGTGAAGCAGCTGCAATAACGGCATCAGGCATGGCCTATCCTGATGTCACACATGCCTCCCCTTCCTCTGGCTTCCGTCTCCCTCCGTCATCTCCTGCTGGGTTTTAGTGGCTGCCAAATGGTTCCAAGTGTCCTCTTGGAGGACACGATCAAGGTTTGGGTGCTGGGGACTGAGTGGGACCCTGGGAGAGCAACTCCCACTCTGTTAGGGAGGGAAGGACATGGGATTCTCTGGTCCTGATTCTAGCTCCTGGTTAGGACGAGGGAGCACTTACCCAGACCTGCGTCCACTGCAGGGCTCGCCCTTCAAGCTGAGGTGGGGAGAAGCTGAGCATGGAGCCCAGTGGCGGTCAATGCCCCATCCTTTGGGGTCTGTGGTTAGGGAACAGTCTGGGCCATTTTGTCCCTTCTCAGTGCAGGATTTTAGCTATCCAACAGTAGCCAATCAGCTGGAGTGAGGAAAGGCTTTCTTTTCTCTGTACTAAAGCAGTCAGTGGGCCTGGCTGGGGCCATCAGAGGAAAGGCAGATACAGCTACTGTCTTTGCCAGGACATCAGGTCCACATTCCCTAGACAGAATCTCCTCTAAGAATGTCACTGGAGAAATGACCTCACTGTGAACTATTTAAGATGATTTCCTAGAGTGGCCAGGAACACATCCAAAAGTAACACAAGTTTGGATGACATTGGTTAAATTAAGTTGGGTCTCTAAAATTCTCCTGGTGATTCCTTCTCAAAGCTGTCCTAGACAGTTTTCATAAATCCTTATAATTTACCAGGACGAGTGTACCACACCGTGCTTCCAAGAGGGCCTGTCACAGCTGACCAATGCCACACGGAAAACAAGATTCTCGATAGAATTCAGTCGGGTGAAAAAGACAGTCGCGTTGCTAAGGAGCAAGAAGTGTCCGGTGAGTTTTGTGTTGCGTGGGACAACTGATTTCTGAGGGACTGCTGACACCCAAAGGGGCAGGACCTCTGGGTCAGAGCTTGAAGCGGAGAAACTCGAGAACACCACCACCTGCTGATCTCCGAGCACATGAGAAGGGATGGTAAAGTTAGTGTCGGCAGTCCCAGGCTGAAACGGGGTGGGGCAGGTAAGAAATTTAACCAAAACAAGATCACCGAAGCAGGATCTCCTCAGGAGTCCATGGTCCCCTGGCTAAATGGAAACCGCTGACACCCATATAGCCATTCTCTTCATTTCTCCTCTCTGCTTGTTGGATAAGGAAAGATTCCACCATATTACAACAGAAAGCTGCACCTGGAGAGTCTGACCATGGCTCACTCAGCACTAAGCTGTGGCAGCCTCTCAGTCAGGTTGCTTGTTTGTTGAATGGCCAAAAGATTTATAAAAGGAAAGACCCCAGGATCTAGGTAGGCACTGACACCTGCCCTGCACACTCTTAGCGTACGCCCCGGTTCCTGGGGCAGCGGTGGGCCACGTGCTGCCTCTCTGTGCCCTGGTGTTTGCAGGAGAGCATCAACGGTCCCAAGCGTTGGGGCTGGCCGGTCCAGCCGTGTATCTTTGCCGGCTGTGGCATCCGCTCTGACTGTGCCACGGGTGAAGTTAGGTTGAGCACCTGCCTTTGAGTCCAGTTTTAGCTCTGCCACCGGTCACATAAGGGAGGAAAGTGATACGCGGGGAAGTTGTTTTTCTGATGCTATTTTATTTAGTAAGAGACAGATCTGGGGACTTAGACTCTGGTCTACTTGAACCTGAAGTCTCACTCAGAACTACTGTGATAAAGTGATCTGGTAAGGACGGGGGGTGGGGGGGGGGAGAATTAAAAGCGTACAGATGTACTTTAGTCCTTAAAAACCCCAAGAAAGGGTTTAAGTCCACTTGGCGGGTACTAGGTGGATGGGGGCTGAGGGGAGCACATCCACACGCATGAACACATGTGCATGCAGAGCCCTGGGATCCTGACCTCAGATTAACTCCTACAGTCTAACGAACACCAGCCAGCCCAGGATCACCCTTATTCTCCACGTCTTGCTTCCCTCTCCCCTGCCCACCCGCTGGCCCCCGAGGTTTGGGGGGAGACGGTCCAGGGGCTCTAGGTGTCCACTGCTGCCGTTGCTCACTCTGTCTTGTCCACTTCTCCCTCTGCAGTTTTTTTCCTGCGAACAGCCGTGCAACCAGACCACAGCAGGCAACACACTGTCGTTTCTGAAGCGCCTCCTGGAGACGGCCCAGAAGGCAAGCCAGCAAGAGGCGAAGTGCCGTGTCTGAAGATGAATATTATTTATTCTATTTATTGAATTCACCAAACCTTTCCTCCTTCGCTGTTCCAGCGAAGAAATAAACTCAGCTATTCTAGATCAAAACCAGCTGTGCTCGTTTGTCTCACATTTGCTTTTGGACTGAAGCTCCACGGGGAAGGAGGAAACGGAGGCTGACTCCAGGTGCCTTCTCCTGGCTTATCCCTTCCTGTTGCTCAGAACAAATAAGGCTTCTCGAACTTTGTCGTAGGTAGAATGGGTCAGAGGCTTGGTAATACACAGATCCGTGAGCCTGAGCACAGATGGAGAGGCTTGAGCCTTGACTAGGCTGTAGGTAAACAGCTCTGTGAGGACAGTCTGAAAGGCTAAGAGCAGCTGGGGGAAGGGGGGAGACGGGGCACTACCAAATCACCAAGGGGTTTTATTCCTGCAAAACAAACTGTGATCCCGAATAGAGAGAGCAATGGTGTGGTGAGTCCTCCAAAATGTGGACATGGGGGCTGGAGAGACGTGTCAAACGATAAGAGTATTCGCTGCTCTTCCGGAGGACCTGCATTCAGTTCCCAGCATCCTTCTTCCGACCATCTGTAACGCTAGCTTCGCTAGACCTGATATTCCCTCACGCACGCACATGCCCACGTGCATACATGCACTTACACATAATTAAAAACAATAAAAGTAAACGCGGGGGTGCATGGATTATGTAAGAGTGCACAGGGCCGGAAGCTGGCCTGGAGATGAGTCACATAGTAGGGCCTTCAGGTTAGAGCTTGAAGCAGAGAGTGTGGGATCAACGTTTACCTCAAAGCCATTCGGGGAGCACCCACCACATGACAGCCAACAAAGTCTAAGGGCACACCCGGAGAGAACCTCGAACCACACTGCGTGGCTGGCCGGGTGTAAATGTAGCCTTTCTCCTCACCCTAATACTCCACCTGTGAGACCCCAGTCCCCACTCCTGGCCTCTGTTCCAGGACTCCAGCCTGCCTCTCCCAATCACATGCCAGTTCTCCAGTTTGTCCACTCTTGGGCTAGTACTGAACTGCCACAGAGTATGTGCCCTGTGAATGTGGTCTGAATGGATGATGGGTCTCCAGGGTTAGGGCACCATGGGAGTGGGTGCCTAGATCAGGAATATGCATGCCTGGAGGATAGATAGGACCCAGAACATTCTGCGAGTGTCTTTGCAACATGCCCAGGTAGGTCAAATCTCAGTTTATACTTCCTGCCTACCTAGGAGGGAAAAGGCTTCAGGCCTTCTGTTAGGTCCCTGCAGCCTGAGGGATGGGCTGGTGGGATGCAGGGTCAAGGATACGATGAGAGTCTTCACCAGAGAGAATAGCCCTCTCCCCACCACCTGCCGATTCAGAGGTGTGTGGGGAACCCTCTCTTCATGCATGAGGCTTTCAGAACCAGGTTCCTGCCTCTACACTGTGCATTCAATAGGGAGAGTATCTGAGTATGTGTGTCACGCCTGTGGATCCCCCAAAACAAGGTACCTCCCCGGCTTACCTCCAGACTTACCATCAAAGCAGGACACAGAAGATGCTGAGGAAGCCACACACTTGAAATGATCATCACTGTCCGGTACTTTACATTAGGTATTATTTCCGTTTGTCCTCGGAGGCGGAACCCCATGTAATCACTAGGGAACGATTGGAAGTGGACACTGGTATTTCTTTTTTATAAGCATGAAAGTCGAACCTTTCTAGGTTGGAGATATTGACAAGATCCCTCAGCTGGTGGAAACGTAGAACAGAGAGCCACGCCCAGCTGGTTCTGCTTGCCAGCCTGTGGCTGTCTACTCCATTCGGTTGTTCTGCCGTGTGTAGGATTTCTACGCTGCTTCCTCTGACCACAGCCTGAGGGACAAATGGGTTTACCACAGCCCCAGTGCACACCCGCTTACCCAGAAAGCCAGGGTCAGGCAGGGTTCAGATTTGAAGCTTTTTAGCCTTTTCAAAGTTAATGCACAATTCATGAGCCATATGTTATGTAAACCCACATCAGGGCCCGGGGCAAGATTCTGTAATTAAAAGCATCAATATTCTGCAGTGAAACACAAGAACATCACACGGAGCGGTCAAGGTTTACAGCCAGATGAATCACAACAACCTTGAGTTGGCTGAGCTGTTTGGGTTTCAGGATGGTGATAAGGGATTGGGGAGCTACGTGAACAAGACCGCTTTGCTCCAGCTCAGGGCTTACCTGTGTTCTAACTGGCTCTGGGTCATCTCCAGGAGGAACGGGGCTCACCTGTGTTCTAACTGGCCCTGGGTCATCTCCAGGAGGAACGGGGCTCACCTGTGTTCTAACTGGCCCTGGGTCATCTCCAGGAGGAACGGGGCTCACCTGTGTTCTAACTGGCTCTGGGTCATCTCCAGGAGGAATGGGGCTCACCTATGTCCTGGTTCTGGGTCATCTCCAGGAGGAACAGAGGCTTCTGTGGTTCCCTGACTGGCTAGCTACATGGCAACCTGGGAGGCTTCCCTGCACCTGGGTTTTCTGAGTCAAACCCACCTGCCCTGTTGGGGCTTTCCCTTGGTTTATCTGCAAAGTTGTGTAAAACAAGCCCTAGGAGGGCTCACTAGAGTGAGGGGACTCGCCTGTGTGAGGGGGGCTCACCTGGAGTGGGGTGGGCTCACCTGGGTGAGGGGGCTCACCTGGGTGAGAGGCACTCATCTGGAGTGAGGGGGTCTCACCCGGGTCAGAGAGCTCACCTGGAGTGGGGTGGGCTCACCCAGAGTGGAGTGGGCTCACCCAGAGTGGAGTGGGCTCACCCAGAGTGGGGTGGGCTCACCTGGGTGAGAGGCACTCATCTGGAATGAGGGGGTCTCACCCAGGTCAGAGGAGCTCACCTGGAGTGGGGTGGGCTCACCTGGGTGAGAGGCACTCATCCGGAATGAGGGGGTCTCACCCGGGTCAGAGGAGCTCACCTGGGGTGGGTCAGGCTGTACCAGGAGAGCTGAGCTCTATCAAGAATCACCCTGGAGGAGGAGAAGAAACTGGATTCATTGTTTGCCAGGCACCAGGAAGTACTAATCATGATTTGTAGGCTGGGGAGCTGGATACTGGAGTTGCCCCATGAGGTATTCATGAAGAGTTGTGTGTGATCATTCTCATTGAAGAAATGAGAGTGTTGGGGCCCAGAGACACACTGCTCAAATGGGGGAGATGCCCTGCACAGGTGGCTCAGTCCCAGGAAGATGGGACCCAGAGGATAAAATAGACTACCTAGAGATGCTCTCTCCCTTTGTCCTAGCCCCAGAATCACCTGGAATTCCTAAACTTTACCCAGAAGTGGCAAAATCACCTTTCCTCCCAGCTGTCAGATATAATGGAGATTTGGTGGGGGAAGGAAGAGAGGGGCGGGCGACCTAAATTTAGGTAGAAAACAAACAAGTTGCACCTGTGTCCTGCACCCCTGAGGGGGTGCTCTGATGACTCAACAGCCATAATAAGCAGGCAGGTGCCCGCTTGCAAAGCGGCGAGATACTGTGGGGCTGTGGTGTAATGAGGCAGGAGAGTATGATGATGGTTTTCAGGGCTGGGGGAACAGAGCACAGCGGGCCCCTACATGCTCAGCCAGAAGCCATACTCCTCTGGATGTCTGGCTCCCTGGACTCCACAGCTAGATCACATGCTTTCAGAATCTTCATTGACATCTGCTTAGCAGAGAGGATTCTGGGAGTTAGAACCTGTCTTATGTCCTGAGCATCTGAGGACCTGTTCAGTGTTTGCATCTACCCCGCTCCAAGCTGTTCGCTCGAGGGGCAAAGGGGCGTCCGTGGCTCAGGGTTTCACGTGGACCAGGCCCAGGGAACACAGATGCAGCTACCCTTTGTCAACCTCCCACAAGGTGACAGCCCAGACTTGGAGGACAGACAGCAGACAAAAGCATAACAGAAAAAGCACAGCGTTCCTCTGCTCCCCCCACCGCCTGCTCCCAACCCCAACACAGGACATTTTACAGATCCGGAGCCTACTTTTGTCCTTTAGTGTTCACTGTAGATGTGCACAGATGGTAAGAGAAGACTGTGTGGACATCTACAGATGGGGAAGCGGAGACCCAAACAGAGATTGTGCAGACAGTCATTGAGTTGGGAATCCAAGGGCAGAACAACACCCAGGGAGATGGAGACCCAAGAAACAGGAAGTGTCAAGGACCCATGCTCTACCACGCCAAGGTCACCATCTACCAGACGCCTCTAGGGATTTAGTGACCTCTGCTGCCATCAAGTGGTAATTCTGTGGTATAGCAGCCAAAGCGGCCTTGGAGGGAGTGTTTCCATCCATCCTCACAAAACCAAACTGAATTCATATGACTCTGGGACGTCACCTTCTTTCCCACTCCCATTTTCTCATGTGTACGCAGGGGTTTCCAAAGGCTGCACAGCAAGTGATGTCACAGACAAGCTCAGGGGTCTCCAGCTGCCCCCGTTCATTCTCTACAGAGGAGTAAACTCTCAGCCTAGTCAGGAGCACATGGTGGAGGACCTGCCTGGCTCTGAGCCCACGGTGGGAGACCCCGTGGCCTCTGAACATATGGGTGGGAGACCCCACCTGGCCTCTGAACACAGGATAGGAGACCCCATGGCCTCTGAGCACTTGATGGGAGACCTGTGGCCTCTGAGCACACAGTAGGAGACCCAGCCTGGCCTGTGAGCATGCCACCTCTTCCAATCCAGCTGTGAAGCCATGGCAGGCACTGGGGCATGCATACTTGACATAAACTCATAAACACAGCCTAGGATGTGATAGAGGAGATACTCTGGGTCCACCTGGGCATTATCGAACATGGCAGAAGCATCTCCTCCCCGGCATCCTCTCCTTCCTAGCATCCACTCCTCTCCAGCATCCACTCCTCCCCAGCATCCTCCCCTCCCATGCATCCTCCCCTCCACAGCACCCTCTGATCCCCAGCATCCTCTCCTCCCAGGCATCTTCTCCTCCCCAGCATCCTCTCCTCCCAGGCATCCTCTCCTCCCCAGCATCCTCCCCTCCCCAACACCCTCCCCTCCCCGGCATCCTCTGATCCCCAGCATCCTCTCCTCCCAGGCATCCTCCCCTCCCCAGCACCCTCCCCTCCCCAGCATCTTCCAATCCCCAGCATCCTCTCCTCCCCAGCATACTCTCCTCCCCAGCATCCTCTTCTCCCCAACACCCTCCCCTCCCTGGCATCCTCTGATCTCCAGCATCCTCTCCTCCCAGGCATCCTTCCCTCCCCAGCACCCTCCCCTCCCCAGCATCCTCCGATCCCCAGCATACTCTCCTCCCCAAAACTCTCCCCTCCCCAGCATCCTCCCCTCTGCAGCATGCTCTCCTCCCCAGCATCCTCTGATCCCCAGCATCCTCTCCTCCCCAGCATCCTCTCCTCCCCAGCATCTTCTCCTCCCCAGCATCTCTTCTCCCCAGCATCCTCTGATCCCCAGCATCCTCTCCTCCCTGGCATTCACTCCTCCCCAGCATCTTCTCCTCTCCAACATCCTCCCCTCCCCAGAATCCTCAGCACCTGCCACTGATGCTGAGGTTGGAAGGAAGCCAGCCTCTTCCTGTTAGAGGGTCTGATAAGCTAGCGTGGGAGCCCTGCTGGGGCACACACAACAAACATGTGATGACTAAAGGACCCAGGGCTCCACAGCCATGAGCTCAGAGCTGCCAAGGGCCTTCGCAGCCCCACGAGGCATAGAGGAGGGAGATGGAGGAGAGCACTGTGAGGGAGCACTGTGGTCTACACTGGGGAGAATGGCCGTGCCGGGCTCTAGCGGGTGGTGGTGCTTTGGTGCTGGCTGTCAGGAGCATGGTCCAGATCATGCAGAGGTGAGAAGGGATGGGGCATAGGCGAAGCCAAGGAAGATGCTTTTAAAGGTTTTTGTTTGTCTATTTGCTTTACATGCGTGAGGACAGTTCCCTCAGATCCTTCAAGATCACATCATAGTTCATATTGGCTGGTGCTGTCTGCTCAGGTGACATGGTAGGCGGGGTTCTGAAGTCTTACAGGGGTTCTGTGTTGGAGCGGGTGTGGCTGCGGCAGGTATGGAATCGGAAGTGACATCACGAACACATGCCACGGAACAGCGGTGCTATCTCCTGCATGGTTCTCATAGGAAATAAAACAGAAGCATAATACCCCTCTGGAAAGCTGAGTGTAGACAGCATGTGTATTTTATTACATGTCCAGAGAACACCAACTCCTGCAAGCTGGGGCTGACATCTGCCACCACAACACCAACATATGCTCCTGCTCAGGCTTAGGAGAGCATCTCTGGACTTTTCCACACGATCCTTTCCAACCACCGTGCCCTCCCTGTTCACCTCAAGGACCTGGAGAAAATGATACTACCCCCTTAGTTTGACTGCCTGCTTACATGGAGCTGGTTTCTCCCTGGGCTGGCAACCTCTCCGCTGCCCTACACTGAGCAGAGAGGAGGATGGCCATGGCCTCTCGGGAGCCAGGTAGAGGCATGTGACACAGAAACAACCCAAAGGCCTCTCAGTAGTCTTATCTGGAAGCACAGAGCCAACTTGAGCTCCTCCGAAGAGATCTCTGCTGAGTTTGCAGCATCCGAGGGCACAGGCGGTTTCCCTCAGTTTTCCACAAGTTGTAATCCAGCGCTGAAAGAGATGGGGGCCACTTGATCTGTGGTGTGCTGCTTCCTCCCAGCACTCAGGGCGGCTCGAGAAACAGAGAGCCTGCGCTTACGAAGGAAGCGGCTCCGAGGTCAGTGCGATGGCTGGGTCCCCCCTGCTCTCCAATATAACTCCAGGAACTGACAGCCCCACCTGATCACCTGCCATGCGACGAGGCCTGGCCAGATGCCAGTTGCCCTGGAAGAGAAAAGGAACGTAAAGAGTCCTCCTTTGAGTTACAACCAGCAGGATCTTGGCTCAGTCGACTCACGTGGAGATGGTTCTTGTGCCACAGAGGTGGGAGAGTGACCACCAGCACACATTGCGGTAGTTCAGGACGGCTGTCTGGGATTATTCGTGAACGTCCAAAGTGTCACGGGAAGAACAAGTGCCCTTTCTTTGTGTGTGAAGCCCCTTGTAAACGGAAGGTAGGCTTCCAGAGTCCGGAGCAGGCATGTCAGGCAAAACACAGAGAAGCATTGCTCCGGGAGGGCTTGGTACCACGATCCTGAACGGTCAGGCAAGGGTGACATAGCAGGCTAGAGAACAAACCCAAGATTGACTGCTTACTGGTGACGGGGACCCTCTTTCTAAAACCAACCCCATGACAAAATAACTACCCACATCGTTCTCACTGAGCTTCATGACTCTGCTATGCATAGCCTGGAAGGGAAGAGAACAAGGGATGGATGTGAAGCGGGGTTCTGTCTCCCCGAAACTCTGGGGGATCTGTGTATATGTAGGTATGTATGAATGTATGTATGTATGTATGTACGTATGTATGTATGTATGTATCTGGAAGCAATTTTCGTTGACCCTTGTGCCTGGGACTCTGGAGACAGTCAGCATCCCACCACTTAGGGTCTGCAGATACCCCATCTCCTCCACTCTGAGGGAGGCATGGCTGTGCACGTCTTCAGAGAGTTCATGCTTCTGCCACATAGACCGTGGCCTGACCCAAACCCTCGTAAGCTAAAGCCCAGGCTTGCCAGAAGACCTGATGTCCATGGCTCTTGCTTAGAGCAGGATGGTAAACACCTCTGGTCTGTTCACGACAGTTGCTGGGAATCTCTCACTCCCACTCAAAGGACACCAGCTCTTCCCGCTGCCCAGCCCCGCTGCCACCCTCAGAGGCTTTTCCCTAAGGTTTCCAAGCCCTTTGCAAGAGAGAGGACATTCAGAAAAAAAAACTGCTTCCAGCTGGTTCTTCCAGCTGGCTTGGGCACTGCTCTCAAATGCCAAATCTAGAACAGTCATGCTTTAGCTTTCCAGAAACTTCCTCCAGCCTCTTTAAAGAGCCCGTCTCAGGGTGGCCAGAAGTGACATGGTATGACAACGAGAGCATGTGCCCAGCCACTCTGGGTTCTGAGGCCGTGGTATCGATTGGACCACATGGTTCTGGCCATTAGTCAGGCAGTTGCACTGTGTAGTCAGCTCTTGGTCCTGAGGCTTCAGTTGGACCTCATGGTGACTGCAGAAACCCTACTTTGTTCTTTGTTCTTTTTGTGGTTTCTAGACTTTTTTCTACAATATAAAATATAAAATATAAAAATGCATTGATTTTATTACAGGATGTTTTTCCTTGTTAAAGAGGTGGAGCTGAAGTCTGAGCACAGCTTTAGGAATGAGACAGCGTTCCTACCCTGCCTTGTCCTGGACAGCACCCAGATCAGGCACTCTCACCGACAGCTTTAGTTATGTGAAATGTGTTACTACCTTTTTCATTTTATATCCAAGGGGGCAGAAAGCCAGAGAGGCTGTGAATGTCAGAATTCTAGTAAAAGGCTGAAGGTTCTACTTAAGGCCAGTGTCTGGGCTTGCTGTGGTCAGCCTGATGGATGGCACTCTGTCCACACTAGGACCTGGCATGCTGTCTGTGCTTCCCAGAAGCCCCTGCGGCATGGGGGTGGAGGGCAGTAGTCTGAATGCTAGGCTTCTCTGCTGGTGGCTATCCTCCTTGGGAGAACTGGCAGTCAGAGGCCAAGTGAAATGGCTTCTTGACTGATGAGAAAGTCCAATGATTGACCCCTCCCTGTCTCCTGATGTTGCAAGTGACAAGTTTGGGGCCAGGGAGGAACAGCAATAGGAGGGAAGGATGTTGGAGGTCGGCCATCCTCACACAGGGACAGTGCTGAGTCGCCAGCAGGAAAGAGGTGGCTGGGGAGGGCTGCTGTGCCAGGAACCTCCACTGGGAAGGATGGAGGGGGACAGCAGGCAGTTGGGGGGTCTGTGGTAGGCAGGCCACATCCTAGCTAAGGAATCAAGCTGCCATCCCGGGGAGGAGACCTACAAGCAGTAAGGACGAAGAGCTGGTAACACCAAGACCAAGAAGGAGTTCACTCAAGTCACTGCAGGAGCAAAGACCCTGGGAGAGACGGGGTAGGGTGTTCAGGATGGGGAAGGGGCTGGAGGAGGAGGTGGCATCAAAGACTGACTCCTGAGCAGAGTGAAGGAAGGAGCTGCTGAGAGAGGCTGAGCAAGAAGTCAGATGCACAGTGCCACGCTTACCCTTCTGCAATGAGAAAGGAAAGGGTCACTCTGACCGGGGAGGCCTGTCCTCTGGAGCTTGGCAAGCAGTATGTGAAGTTTAGAAGGTGAGGAGATGGCCCCGTGTGGGCATGGGGTAGCCACGAGGGTCTTTGTCCTCAGATCGTGGATCACCGCATTTTAAGAAAGAAGTTAGCCGGGTGGTGTGGCACACACCTTTAATTCCAGCACTGAACAGGCAGAGGCAGATGGATCTCTGTGAGTTCGGGGCCAGCCTGGTCTACAGACTGAGTTCCAGAACAGCTACAGTTACAACAGAGAAACCCTCTCTCTGTCTCTGTCTCTGTGTGTCTCTCTCTCTCTTTCTCTCTCTCTCTCTGACACACACACACACACACACACACACACACACACAGAGAAAAAGAAGAAGAAGGAGGAGAAGGAGAAAAGGAAGGAAGGAAGGAAGGAAGGAAGGAAGGAAGGAAGGAAGGAAGGAAGGAGGGAAGGAAGGGAGGGGAAAGTATTTCTCTCCAAAGGCCACGGAAGCTATGAGTGAAAGAGAGATGAACTGGCCATGAAATGCTGAGCCAGCTCCATCACCAGAGGCCCAGCACACAACTGCCAATCATGGGCATTTCAGAATCACACCGTGATGGAGAAAGGGGGTCTCTCTCCTAGACGGGGACAGAGGGACGTTTCAGATGCTCATGCCCGTTTCCTGAAGAATTGAGCCCCAGCTCCAACCCCGGCTAGGAAGGGAGCACACTGACCTGATGCTCACGGGCTTGTCACAGAGTGGTTGCCACGGAGTGCCTTCAGCGAGAGCTCATACCCGAGGAACATGGCAGCGCTCGTGGGGAAGCCACGCATGGCATTCACAGTGATGCCCCTGAAAAACACCTTCGTGCAGGGGGCTGGTTATTCCAGGGTCAACCGTCTGCACGGCCACCCACCCTCCCTGCAGCACTGCTTCTGAGGGAGAGCGGAATGGCTGCAATGCAGTGAACCCCAGCCCTGGCCTGGCCAGAGCCCAAGAGACCTATACGGGAGCCTCTGGTATCCCTGAGGACTGGGGTGGCACCTGTCCTTATGGCTCTGTTGTGCATCCACAGAAGATGCAGATGTATACACCTTATCTCTCCCCTCCCTCCCCCCTCCCTCCTCTTTCCCCAGAGTTCTGGAATCTTCAAGGCACCCAGCCACACTCAGTGGTAGTGACAAGTGCTTCCTGAAACATCCCCTAAGTGGAAGAGATCTAGGACAAGGCTTAAGACCACAGGCGTGGGATGGGTCACAGCACGGGTGGGCGACAGCATCTCTAGTTATAGTACCAGTGCTGGGCTGCAAAGGCTGTCCAGGGAACAAGCCATGTGGGGCTGTCCCAGAGCTGAGGTGAAGGAGATGCCCTTGGAACCCTGGAACTCTCCTTCTAAGTGCGGCACGTGTTCGGCCCCTCCCCTCCGCAGCTCGGACTGACCACAAGCTATGCTGCCTGCTCACAGCAAACACAGCTCCCTCACAAGCAGGCAACCTGGGAGAGGTGTTTATCTGGAGCTGTAGCACATCTCCCTATATAACCATATAAGGTCTCTCCCTCTGGTCCCTGGAAAATACCTAGGTCCAGACTGTGACCCTGAGTATGCAAATGAGGATGTCTGTTCTAAACCAATGGGTTCCCCCTGACGTCCCTGGATACCAGAAACCCTTCCTTCTCCAATAAAGTTGATTTAAGCCCTCTGCCCTGAAAATTCTGTTTCTGTTGGCTCTTAAGTCCTCAGATCTGGGACCCACCTGGATGTACATAGACCCATGCTGTGCGTTTTCCTTCCCCTGGGACCTGCCTGGATGCATAACACACACCTTGCATTCTCCTTCCCCAAAGTTAAGATATCAGCCAATAGCTTAGCCACCTGCCAAGGAAGAAAGCAGGACTAGGGGGGAAAAGCTGCAAACCCAGACAACGCTTCTCGAAGCATTCCCTGGTACCCACTGAACCAATGGCATCCAGGGACTGCTGATTACCATCTTCTTTCTTGGTAGTTATCTCTGTGGGGCTGAGGTGGCATGGTCTGAATGGAGAAGCTGCTAGACTCCGCCTCTGTGGGGACCCATTGCCTGTGTTTGTCTTCTGTCCCTAGGCAATGCTATGACCCGTCTCTCATAAGCTCGGCTCCAGGCAGACTCAGAGAGCGTGGGCAGCCTATAACCTCTTAGGTTGCTCCCACTCAGGAGCAATGGCGATATTCCTGGGCAATGAGGAACAGGAAGGGGTCTAGGGGGCCACGGGGTATGGAGCTGCCTGTTGGGGTGTCCTCTGGGAATTACACAATCAAAAGGTAAACCCTCCTCGAAGCACGGCTGAGAGCTGTTGAGCATGAGAACGGAACCTTCTCACAGAGGGTTCATTTCCGGAAAGAGGCAACCAGTGCTGTGCTAGCTTCAGGGGCTCTGGCAGCTGCAGGATGCAGCCTGGCCTCGGAAAGGAGCTGGGGGACCAAATTCTGGTGCTATTCAGGTGGTGCCACTTGGAGTCTGGACACTGTTAACACTCCTAATGCCTAACCATATTGGAATTCCTCAGGCTCACCCACAGTGACTGAGTAACAGAACAAGGAACCGGCGCCAGCTCCAAGGGGGAATTCCACGCTGGCTGCTGGATTCGCTGTAACCTTGGCTCACTCTGCTCCCAAGCAGAGCCAGGTGGGTACAGCCTAGAGCACAGCCTCTTGCCCCATAAAACAACAACAGCCAGGGCCTTTGGAGCCAAGACCCTCCTCATGAAGCCTCCATGACTCCCTCCTACCCAAGACATGTCTATACTTCTCCCTGGCCTGTGATGGCCTTCATGCCCCAGCCTTGTATTCTCTCTGACTGCCCGTCCCATCTGTCTCCCTGAGCCATCTCTGGTCCCCTAGGCTTTCGATGCTCTCCAGACCTGCTTGCAGCCTCTGTCCACCCACTCTCGCCCACCCCAGAGGGGACAACAGCATCCTCCTAATCACAGCACGCCCTTGTTGTGCCTCACGGTCCAGGACTCATCTGCCCTACAGGGCAATGAGCGCAGTCTATGGGTGTGATCCCTCCCCCCAGTCTCAGCTCTCACGGGTACTTGGCTCTGAGGAGACCTTTTATAACTACTTGTCAAATGAGTCCATGAAGGATGACGAGTGAATGAATGTCAGAAGAACAGCCTGTGCCAAGGGGGTCCTGACGGTGGCAGCTGTGGGGATTCAAATAGAGTCAGGGCTTCCCTAAAGGGCAGGACCACCAGGCAACTGACCCTGGACCCTCGGATCTTGACTACACACAAACACTCCTCTCCAGTTCTGACCAGCCTCGTCACACACCGGGAACCCAAGGTTCAGCTCCAGCCTCCTCACTTCAGGGTGAACCCTCCTTTCAGGAGCCCATATGGCCCAAGACAATTCTCAGAGTGGGCGGAGAATAGGATCAAATCACCAAGTGCTGCTTTGATTCTAGTTTGGCGGTAGGTTCCTAAAGCACAGGCTTCTGGGTTTTCCCACTCCCAGAAACTCCTGAGTTACGAAGACCAGAGCAACCTGACACCGGTGTCACGAGTCCTTTCTGGGTCCTTGCCATGACAGAGTTCTCCTTCCATGGAAAGATGGGAGTGGACATGCTGATGGAGTGGACATGGCTTTCAGGAGCAGCAGGTAGGACGTTCTGGAGGTTATTCTCTAAAGAGCAGAGTCCGTGTCATGGGGACGGCAGCTGCTATTGGTCTTGGATAAAGCAACTCTTTCCACTTGGTGGTTGGAACGTTCTCAAGATGGCCCATGAGTGAGGCACGGCTTGTGTACACTACTGTTCTATCGATATGAAATGCTCACACACGTGAACACACACAGACATCCACTCAATGGCATGTCTACCAGCGTGCTGAGTACTGGGGGGACAGAACAGCTAGAAACTCAGATTGGTAGCTGCTTTTGAAGGGATGGGGTGACAGGTTGTACATGGAGGCATGTGTCCTCTTGTCTATTTGGAAGTTTCCTATTCTTACATAGCAGTACCTTTTCATCAACTAGTACACAATTTAAAAATTAATCTTCATCACCAGGCTGTTGGAGCGGTTCACCACCTGAGCCCTGTACTGTATTTAAAGAGGCTGGATTCTTGGCACCACAAAAAGCAAATAAAACCTGTCTCTGAATAAACTCTGTAGACCAAACACTGCTGAGATTAAGAAAGCAGTCTCCATGCCTGATTGCCTGCAGGATGTTCCGGTGCCTGCGTGCCTGGCCGTTGGGACCCAGCTTCAGGCTGAACTTGGTCATGCTTGATCTCAGACTAATGTGGACAGGTCAATGTCCATGATCAGAGCAGCCTGCTGCCTTCCAAAACCATGGTGAAGCCTGTGATCCACACGCCCACCACATAGGCTAGATCTAATTTTATCATTATTATATTTTGTTCCTTGCTGGCACAGGGATGGGAGGATGGACCAGGGAGGAATGAGAAGAGGATGTGATCGAGATACACTATATGAAACTCAAGTAATTAGTAAAACTACTGCAAAAAAATAAAATAATTACAATATCTTAGAGTATTTTTTTAAAGAAAAGAAAGCAATCCCCAGCCTCAGTTGCCCGAAGGCAATGCAATTTTAGAGAGAATAAAAGAGAAATATATTTTACCTCTACAGATTTTTGTTTTGAATTATGACACATTAATTTGGGGGAAATGACCAAAAAAAAAAAAAAGACCCTCAAGAAAAAAGATAGCACCCCATTTGAATCTCTTTGGGTCCTGTAAACTACTGATGGAATCACAAGCTAATTGTCTCCTGAAAGAAAAAAAAAAAAGAACAAAACAAAAATTTAAGTTTGTTCCTCAGCAGCACCCTCTGTTAGGGGTCGCCGTTAAATAAAGCAAGAATTAAAATACTAAAGTCAGCGAAGCTCCAGGTTTTTCCACCCTTAAAGTCAGAAAAGTCCCCCTGAGCCTCGCACTGCATCCTGGACAGATGTTCTGCACGCTGGGAAGCATCGCTGTGTTAACCAATAGGAGGTGACTAGAGGCGGGGATAGCAATCCAGCTGTGGCCTGCTGGGGCAGAGGCTCCGCCTCCCCCCTCCTATGCTACACTTCTACCAGCGCATCTTGCTCCGCTGCCGGCTCACCGGCAGATCCGCTTTATCAGAGAAATGGGTTTTTCTCTTTATTTACTGCTCTGTCCCTGACTCTTAGAATTGTACCTGACCTAGCCCAGTGCTCTAAAATTAGGAAAATTAATAATGAACGTGTGAAAAACAAAAGCCCCAGGGCATTTTCCCTGGGGGACTTCCGACGCATTCTATTGGCAATTAATTCTTTACTGCCAAGGCTAGGTGCGCTGTTGACTCTGGCTGTTCCCCCTTTAGATGAGGGTCTCGGTCCAGATCGGTTGTTCTCAACCTGTGACCCTTTTGGGGTCTCCTTAAGACCATCTGCATAACAGATATTTCCATTATGATAACAGTAGCGAAATTACAGTTACAAAGTAACAACAAAAATAATTGGAATCACTGTTCTAGATGCTGGATCTTGCCCCATTTCATACAGCGTGTTAGCCTTTTCTGACTCAGCCAACTGCTCTGAACCTTTCCTTGATGGGGGAGGGAACAGAAGAGGCGGTAGGGAAAGCGCCCCAGGGTGTGTGTGGGAAGCACCCGCGTGGGCCCAGAAGCACACAGGTCCCTGGAGAGCCAGGCCTGGAGGCTTGGGTGGGACCACCTGGCAGGGCTCCCGGAGAGACAACACATGCGCGGGCCCTGTGGCAACGTGCATTAATCAAACCACAGCAGGAAACCAGCACTGGGGGGGGGGGTTGGGGGCATTGGGGGGTGGCTCCAGGATGTGATCTAGAGGCTGCCTCTGTGTGTCCTCATGAAGAAGAAAGGATAAAAACAAAGTAGACTCTGTTCCAAGTGAGAAGGAGGAAGTGCTTTGGAAATCCACAAATGGGGTGAAAGGTCACCTGGAGACGGGAGAGAAAGGCAGGAGATAGGCAGAAGAGAAGGAACCAAAAAAACAGCTTTAGCTTTGCAGCTCTGCAGCAGGGGAAAGAAAGCAGAAGGCACATCCAAAAGGTGAGCCAGTTGAAAGGCAGGCAGACCCACCCTGCCTCTGTACATGTCCCCAGAGCTGCAAGCCTCAAACCCAGCTGCAGGTTTGGGTGAGGTAGTGATTCCTCTGGTGGATGGGTGGGCAGTGGAGAAAAAACACATTTCTGTCGCATTACATAACTCAGAGGGCAGTGGCTCGGCATCACCTTGAGAAAGATTAGTGTTAAAAACTGTGCTGGCAGGGCTAGGGAGAGCTGAGCTGAGCTGGCTCACTGGGTAAGAGCATCTGCTGCCTTTTCAGAGGACCAGAGTTCAATTCCCAGCACCTGTATCAAATTCACAACTCCCTGAAACTCCAGCTCCAGGGGATCAGATAACTCTCTCCTAGACTCTGAGGACACTTGCCTGCAAATGTGCACACATACCTCCCCAAACCCACATGTACACATAATTAAAACAAAAAACTGAGCGACCCCTGGGGCCCAAGAAAAAGGCACATTTAGTGGTCACGGAGCCTCAGTTAGTTCTTCCATAGCCCCAGGATTGGGAAAGGACCAGAGAGGTAGCTGTGCTGAGCAAGATAGCTAGGTGCTGACAATCTGCCAGCTACATGATAGCCCTGAAGCTCAGGTCAGTGACTGGCTGAGATTCTAAAGTCACCTGTCTGCTTTAGAAGCTCCTTCTGCATACTTGACAACCACAGCTCTATCCTTCCAGGGGGTGATTAATACCCAGGAATTCTTGAAACTACAAAGAGGCTTCCCACCTGTTCAGGTCTTGGGGTTGTGTTTGCTCCCCACACTGACAACACATGCTAGCTAGACTATTAGCTACTCCAGGGATATACTCTGGGTTTCGGAAGAGTGTGACAACCTGTCTAGTCTGGTACACAAATAAGAAAAACTAGCAAAATTGAAGACAACTCTGATGGACATGGGACACTTGTCCAACACGGTATAAGCAACAATATAAACCACATGAAAGACAAGAAGTCACAAGTTCAGCTGGCTCTCACTTCCATGCGTACAACTGTAATGTCCACTGGGGCCGCAGCATGGAAGACACATACAAGGACTATTGCACACAGAGGAGGACAAAAGACAGCCTCGACAATGAGAGCATTGGGAAAGATAAATGACACGAAAGGAGTAGATGAAGAAAGGATAGGTAGGAAAGAATCCATCACGTCCAAAACAGCAAACCAGCAAACCCCCAGTACTAATAGGGAAGACAGAAAAGAACAGTTCTTTTCTCACCCAACCAATCAGAAAAATAAAAACAAAACTGACAGGATTAGTAAACTTCCTTCAGTGTTAACCTTGCATGGAAATGACATCAACTCATGAATGAAGACATTCAGATTGGCCGGCTAGATTAAAAGATTAGCCCAGCTGTCTGTTGTCTGCAAGAAACACACCTGACTGGTACACACACCCAGGGTCTCAGGGTGGAAGACAACCTAGCAAGAGAATAAAATATGAAAATAAGCTGGCATAGCTATTCTGATATTTGATAAAGTAGACATCAAACCAGAATTGGAAGAGATAAGAAGGTCATGACATGAAGAAAAGGAACGGTTCATCAAGAAGATACAGCAATTGTAAATTTATACACACCAAATGGTAGACACCCAATTTCTAACATAAGCACTAAAGGACAGAAAAGGTAAAATATATACCTTTTAATATATAATGATAGAATAATATATAATCTGATATAATGATAGTGGGTGATTTAAGTACCCCGCTCTCATCTATAGATGGACCATCTACCTAAAAGTAAACAAACATCAAACCTTCGGTCTTAAATTACATGATCAATCAAACGGACTTAACAGATATCAATGAACTATTCCATCAACAGATACAGAATATACACTCTTCTAAACAGCCCAAGGATCCTTCTCTAAAACAGGCCACATTCTAGGACACAAATTACCTCTCAGAAAACATGAAAGCATAAAAATAACATCTTATTTTTTTATCCAATAGTGGAATACAACTAAAATTCAATAATAAGATAAATTACAGATACTTGGAGAATACTTGGAGAACAAACAATACACTCATCAATAATTTTTTAAGGTTCGTTGAAGAAATCAGGGAGAAGATTTTTAAATTCCTAGTATCAGATAAAAATGAAAACACAAGCTTAACAGACCTCTTGGGATACAGATAAGGCAGTTCTAAGAGGAAAAGTCTGTAGCTATGAATGCGTACATACAAAAAAATAGAGCATCTTTTTGTTTTCTTTTGTTGTTTTCGAGACAGGGTTTCTCTGTTGTGACTCTGGCTGTCCTGGAACTCACTCTGTAGACCAGGCTGGCCTCGAACTCACAGAGACCCACCTGCCTCTGCCTCCCGAGTGCTGGGATTAAAGACGTACGCCACCACTGCCCAGCAGAGCAATCTTAAATAAATAACCCAATGATGCAATTCAAAGTCTTAGAAAAGCAAGAACAAGCCAAACACCCAAGGATTGGGTGGTTAAAAAAAAATCATAAAGATCAGGGAAGAAATTAACAAAATAGAAATTTTTAAAAAAAAGAGGCATACATAGAGTCAATCAAAGAGTTGGCCAAACCAGCCAAAAGAGAAAGAAGATCCTAGCACTAGAAACTAGAGGTGAAAGGTTGAGGTTGCCACGGATTCCAAAATACCCAAGTGTTCCCAGGGGAGCCCTTAGAACAACAACTGGAAAGTCTAGAAGAAATGCAGAAGACCCTAGACGCATGCGGCCTACTCACGCTAGTTCAAGAGGATATAAACAGCTGAAGGAGACATAGAACAACCAATGTGATCAAAGCTCTGGTGAAAGCATCCCATCAGAGGAAAGCCCGGAACCAGGCAGACTCGCTGCTAAGTTAAATTAAGCACTTAAAGAAAACAGAAAAGGAAGAAACACCATCAAAGGCATCCTATAAAATCAGCACGATCCTGCCATCGGCAGCAGATAAGGACAAAGGGAAATTGTAGACAATTTCCTCGATGAAGACGGACTCAAAAATTCTCAATAAAACTCTTGCAAACCTAATTAAAGAACACATGGAGAAGCTCATACACCATGACCAGGTTGGTTCCGTTCCAGGGATGGCTTGTTTAAACATATGAAAATTGGTATAAATACACAGAAATCACACGATCATCTCAGTGGATACAGGAAAAACCTTTGACAAAGTTTACCATCCCTTCATGACCACGGCTTTGAAGGAACGAAGACTAGAAGGAACATACACCACACACCAAAGGCTGTGTATGACAAGCCCCAAACCAGCATCATACTAAACTGGGGGGAGATCTCAAATGAGACACGGGTGTCCACTCTCTCTTCTCCCACTCAATACAGAATTCAATATATCTCTTGAAGTCTTAGCTGGAGCAATACGACAAGAGAGCGAATAAAAGGAATGTAAATAGAAAAGAAAGAAGTCAAGTCTTTGCTTGTATTTTTTGCAAGTATTTGCAGATAGCATGATCTTATTCTTAAAAGCCTAAAGGCTTCACTCCAAAACTCTCAGACTTGATCCACATTTTCAGCAAAGTAATAGGGTACAAAATCAACATGCAAAATCCAGTAACTTTTCTATACACCATTAACAAACTTGTTGAGAAAAAAATCAGGAGATAAAAGTAAAAAGGTCCCATCCCCAATTGCTTAATAAAACGTAAAATATCCAGGAATAAACTTCACCAAGGACAGGCCGGTAACCTCCAGCACTCACGAGACTCCGCCCTCCGGGTCCCCTCCTCCAGGCCCACATCTGAACCCTCGGCTACTGATCCAGCAGGGCCTGAGTGGCTTACCTTAAGGCCTTCTTGCCTGTAACTCTGGGAGATGCAGTCCAAGACTCCTTTGTATTTGTTTAAATAGACCCCATCAGCTTGGATTCGACTTTTCACCACATCCATCGGAGTTGCTATCCCCCAGGAAATTGCCCCTGCAAAGACAGAGAAGCCAAAGGCATCAGAGCTGGCTGTCTTGGGTCTTCCAGGCCTGGCTCCCTGAGGATGCTGTCCTTCGGAATGCTGTAAGTGGTCAGGGAAGTGAGCTGTGAACAGGACTTCTGACTCTCTCTACTGCTAGCTGAAGCCTCCGCACCTCCTCTGGCTCGGGCCCCTCATCTGTGAACTGGGGTAATGGTGCTGTGTTCATGAGGTTGCTGTGGGGATGTTGTGAACTGACGCTTGTGGGAGCCTGGAGCAGGAGACCAGGCCATGGTGCTGCTCCGCATGCAGCAACATTTAATGGTGAGACAGGAACTCCTCCACAGACTTTGCAGTCCCTTCCTAAGCAGGCAGGGAGAGCTCAGGGTGAAGCCTGGGCCCAAACGCTTGCAACTACCTGTGGGCTAGGCTTACTTTGAATCTGGGGAAGCATCTATCACGCAGACTGCTCACCCAGAAGGGCTAGCCTGGGGACTACAAGCGAAGATGGGGCATTGTCTTTTTCTATATAAAGTCTTTTCAAAACCTGTGGCATAAAGCTGAGGGACTATATATGGGGTCATCCTTGCTGGGTCAGGCTAAAAGTTCCGGTTTGAGCATTTGTGTGACTTGGAAGGATTAGGAAAACTGTGGTAGCTTTTGTACTGATATAGTAATTGGCACATTCTCAGTGAGGGAGAAACAGCCATCCAATATCAAGTCCAGGGCAGCTGGCTTGCAAGGTTTTGTAACTGCTGCCCAGCAGCTTCCCAAAGAGACCTCGGCATGCCCTGGATCTTCTGCCCATGCGGCCTCCAGTGCCCCAGCCTCCTGCCATGGCCTCTGGAAGCCTGTCTGAATGTTCACTCTCTCCTGTCCTGCCAGGGTTCCTGGCCCCTTCCCCATGTGTGCCTGGGATAATCGTGCCTTGGCTACAGAGAGGGTGCCATGAGATGAGGGTCGCAGGCCCTTGGCACCTGCTCTCCATACAGATGGGAACAGTCCAGGAACGGGCCTCAGACCCAGAGGAAGGGCTGGGCAGAATGTTGTTGTTGCATGGCCACAGGCTTTGTGTGTGTTTGCTATGAGTTTAGAACAGATAGCTCTGAGGAGGAGGGAGAGGAAGACGAAGGAGAGGGAGTAGGAAGCCACATCCAAGAGGGTGAAGCAAACCATTCAGTGCGCACTGACTTCCCCGCTGAAGGAACTGGGAGTGTGGTGCAGGGTAAGAGGTGTGTTGCATCGCACATCCATGGCGACAAAGTGAGCAAGCACAGAGGCTTTGAGCATCTCGGTGAAGAGTGTGGAGACCGGCTCCCCCTCCTAATCCTAACGAAGTCCGATGTTCAGTAGAGGTGAACCCCGGTACTAGCTTCCCCCAATGCTCAGCAATGTGTGCCTCAGAGGACGTGCTCAAAGTCCAGCGAACTCACACAGAGACTCTCACAGCTCTGGAGGGAAGGACCCATGAGGTCATCAGCTGTTCCCCTCCTAGGCAGGCACAGAGTGAGTGATAAGAAGGGTCCTGCACACACGGCCGGATGGGTTCTGCTCCCCAGGGCTGGGAAGGTTGTGGCAGGTGCTCTGTGCTCTACCACCCCCGTGGCAGGCCTGGACCCGGGGACTCCCACCACTGTGGTCCTTACCTGCAATGCCACCTGCCAGCCACACCGCGTAGATGCTGGGTGTGCAGGTCTTGGACGTGACCCAATCGCTCAAAAGCACATAGGGGATAAAGTAGAAGCAGTAGCCTGGGATATCCCTCAGCAGCATGGCGCTGGCTCCCCGGTACAGCCCGGCCAGCCCTTCAGTCCGCACGATGGTTGCAATGCAGTGCACCGGCCCCTGGTATGCTACCTGCTCCCCGAGGGCCACTGCCCTGGACTTCAATCCATGTTTGGCTGAAAAGACAAGAGGGAGATGTGGCAAGTGACCCAGGCAGGTAAGAGACTGGCCAGCGCCGGCACCTCAGACAATCCAGCCCACTGACAGTTCCCACTCACGTGGCTCATTGGTTTTCATTGGTTTTTACCAAGTTATCTGTCACCTTTGGCAGTTGATACCAGGATTCTCAGGCTCCATCCCTGGCAACCTGCACCCCAGATTGGACACAATCCCAGCCAAGTTGCCCTGCGATCCCCAGAGTCTTCGGATCAACATAGTCATTGTGTATTTCTAAGCAGGTGTGACTGCACAATACTTGGCACCATTTAAGATAGCCAAGTCAAGCTTTCCTTTTGATAGGGTTTGGTAGCCATTCATATTCGCCCTCTGTCTCTGATTCTGTCTCTGTCTCTCTGTATCTCTCTCTGTCTCTCTCTCTCTCTGTAGAATAACTGTACCCAGTATGGAAAATAAATGTCATTTGAAGCCAGGCTATCCTGGATGCAAACCCTACCTCCTCTACTTACAAATGTCAGCATCTTCTGCCTTTGTTTTCCAATCTTTACAAGACAGACAGGCTGTCTGTGGATACAAGGCAGATAACATGGCAAGCCCTCACTGTGGTGACTGAAGTATTGAGTTCAACAAGGTAGCAGATGGACCCTCAAAGTCCAGGGGTCCAGGACTCCATTTTCTTTTGTAACAGCCCCCCAGACCTCGGCATAACTGTCTCTATGATGTAAGTACCATTCAGGTCATAAAACTCAGCACGTAGACAGCACCACCTGCCAAGAGGAAAGCAAAGCCCTAATCCATCAGATTCCACAGTTCCGGGAAAGTCTCTCAATGGACTAACACTGCTTTTTGGCTTCTGCAGTTCCACTTCTGGCTAACTGCTCTTGTTAACTCAAGTATGTGAAGAATATGGATTTTGTGCTTAAAAGCTCATCCTGAGAAAGGCTCAGGGCTTCACTGGGATCCTGAACACCCAGTGTACCCGCTGGCCGGCTGATAAAGACTGTTCTATTGGCTTGAACCCATGTCTGAGTAGTCTTCTCTGATGGGCACAGGCTTGGGTCTGTGCTGGCTGGCTGAGGTTTGCTCTCTCTGTAGCTTGTCTTGGTCTCTCTACCAGTAGTCGGTCCTCCACAGGCCACCCACCCATCCCTCAGGCTCATCTCCTCTGCTGTGGCTCACGGCCAGAAAGGCCTTCCAGTCTCAGTCCAGATAAAGCTGCTCTCAGCATCCCTTTTGAAGGATCTACTAATGTGAAGAATGAAGCCCACGTGACCACGTGACCATGTGACCACGGCTACCTGGTCCAGCCCCCTGATCACAGCACTGATTGGTCTCACAAAGGCTGTAAACAGGAAGTGGGAAGGCATGCTGGGAGGGCACCCCATCTTTCTCTAATGAACATAGCCTCATGGCTGCGTAGTTCAAAGTAGAGCGTAAATCAGAGGCTGGTTAACTCACCCAGAAGCCCACCAGAGCAAGGGGACGCAGCACCAAGAAACATGCCTGTGTTTGCATCTCCACCTGCGTGGGGGAGGGGAGGAGAGGGGCCATCTTGGGGCTCTTCTGAGAAAAAGCAGACACTGTGGCCCTGGAGAGGCCCTAAGAAATCATTATATGCTCTTCCCCAAGACTATGATGCTATCACCAGCGTTGTCCTGGAAAAACCTTAGACCCAAACAGGAGCCATTGTCCAGCTGTGTAAACATTGGCTGAGCAGCCCCTTTCTAGGTAAGGCTGACCTGCCCTGGAGTCAAGGCTTCCCCAGATCCGCTTCTGTCTACAGTGCGGCTCTCAAGAGTTACTGATTGAAAGACCGTGTCCAGATAATGATCTGCTAGTTTGGCGGTACAAATGTTGAATGTTGAAAGAACACTTGCCAAACTGCCAACTCACCTTGTCAATAAACCCCTGAGTAAGCAGCAAGAAAATCCTTTCGCATTCTCCTAAGTTTGTAACGTAAACGATGTGCCTTTTACTGGTTTATAATTACTCATTTGTGGCTATTAAAGCAATATCACAGCCCATGAAATAGATAACCGACTCCAGTAGAAGAGAAAACAGTCATCAGGATGCTGACACAGCTCTGCACCAACCCAAACTCATACTGTGAACACTTGTCAACTTGGCGGTACTATCACAAAATGCCTGGGGTAATCATCTACCGAAGGAAAAAGGTTTACTTTGGTTCACAGTTTCAGTGGGGGTGTTCTTTCAATCATTATCCCCATTGTTTGGGACCTATAGCAAGGCAATGCATCACGGTGGCATAAGACAATTCCATGCACGTATATAACATGCCTGAGGTTATCTGTCCCTGCCCTCTGCCCACCACTTCTAACCTCCCTACTCCCTCTGTTCCCTACTCAGTCTTACTTCTTTCACGCCACACGGTCCACGTATGATTTCACCTATATAAAATATGAGAGTCACAAATGAGAGAAAACACGCAATATTTTTTTCCTGAAACTGACTTAATTTGCTTACTAGATTACAGCTAGAGGAATCGATTTTCCCGTCAATGACATACTTGGTTGTTTGTCGCTGAAGCAGTTCTGTGTGTGCAGCCGCGTTGTCTTTGTGCCGTCTGCTGCTGACACCTGACCTGGCTCCGTAGCTTAGCTGCTGAGGCTAGTGCTGCCATAAACACGCATGCGCAAGCATCTGCGCAGACCCAGGAGCGGCACAGCTGGCTAGGTTTTAGCTTTTGAGGCACCTCCGTTCTGAGTTCCACAGCCATTAGACTGACGTGTACTGCTAACAAGAGGTTCCCCTTCCCCTGTGTCTTCTCCAGCGGTTGCTGTTTATGTTCCTTCCTTCTTTGATTTCTTTGTTTGCTTGCTTTTTTTGTTTTGTTTTGTTTGTTGAAACAGGGTTTCTCTGTGTAGCCAGGGCTCTGAACTCTCAGAACTCTCTCTATAGACCAGGCTGGCCTTGAACTCAGAGATTCGCCTGCCTCTGTCTCCCAAGCGCTTGGGATTGCCACCCCGCTGTTATCTATTTTGTTAACGATTGCCATTCTGACTGGCGCAAGACGGAATTTCAACGTGGTCTGATTGGAAGTTCTCTGACGGTTAGTGCTAACTGATCGTTTTCCCAAGTTTATTGACCATGTATTGACAAATGTCTACTCATTTCACGTGGCCATTTATTGATTGGGTCATTTGGTTTATTGTTATTTAGTTCCTTGAGCTCTTGGTCTAATCTAGTATTACTCTTCTGTTAGCTGTCTAGCCAAGATTCCCTCCCTTCCTGTGCCTTCTCTCAGCTGTTTCCTTTGCTGTGAAGAAGCTTTTCAATTTCATGAACCCTCTCTTGTCAATCAGGAAACAAAAGCATTGTTTCCTGGGAGACCAGCGTTGTTTGTATTCAGAAAGTCTTTGACAGGCAAGCGAGATGCTCAACGGGGAGAGACGCTCGCTGCCAAGCTTGGTGGCCTGAGTTCGATTTCCGAGGACCCACATAACAGGGGCGAAGTGACTCTCGAAAGTTGTCCTCCCGTCTCTATTACACATGCGTCGTGGCCTTTGCCTCCCCCAACACTAAATAAATAAATGTAGTTTAAAATCAGCAAGTCCTTGTCCACACTGCTGTCTTGAAGTGCTTTCGCTTACCTTTCCTCTAACACTTTCAGGGCCTCAGATCTTACAACAAGGTCTTCAATCAGTCAGGGATGAGAGGCAGGCTCTAGTTTCTTTCTCCTAAAGGCGGCTACCCAGTTTTGCCAGCACCATTTGTTGAAGAGGCCGTCCTTTTCTCCCGTGTATATTTTTGGCATCTTCGTAAAACATCAACTGCCCACAGTTGTGGGAGTCTGTATCTGAGTCCGCCGTTTCATCCGACACTGTCCCACTGTGTTCTGTGCTGCCCGGGTCTCCGGCCTACAAGTTCGTTTTTGTTCTTAGGACTCTCGCAGCACAAGCTGAACTCAAGTATGCTGATGCCCTCAGCATTTCCCTCTACGCTCAGGACTCTTTTGGCTTTCTGGGGCCTTTTGTGCTTCCATGGGTATTTTAAGATTGTTTTTCTGTTTCTGTGAAACATAGTATTAGACTTTTTATGGGTTTGCCTTTGTATATGACCTAGTGCTTCTCCCATTCAGCTTTCAGCGTTTGCTTTGCTCTCTTCTGTGGTGGTGTGACTATAATGTGATGCCAGGGGTTCTTTTCTGGCCTTGTCTGTTTGGTGTTCTAAATGCCTCCCGGTTCTGGATGGGCAGCTGTTTCCCTAGATTTGAGGAATTTTGTGCTACCGTTTTATTGACGATCTGTACATATTGAAGGTTTTCTCTCAGCCCTTGGCTTGTAAATTTGATCTTTTAATGGTGTCCAGTAGGTCTCATGTGTTCTGCTCGTAGTTTTTACTACTTTATCTTTGTCAGTGTCTGAATGTTCTAATTTATGTTTTTCACCCCAATAGTCTGTCTTCTCTTTGATCCATCCTACTAGTGGGACTTTGTAAAGAGTGTTTTTATTTGACCTACTAAGCTCCCATTTCTTAAATTTCAATTTGACTTGTATTCAGTATTTCTATCTCTTTATTGAGTTCCTATGTCAAATCTCATTTGACTCGCTTATTTTATTTAGTTAGTTAGTTTATGTCTCAATTCATTTGATAGTTTATTTGTATCTTCTGATTTCATTAAAATTTTTACGATCTTTTTTTTTTTTTAATTCCTTATCTGGGATTTAATGCAATGCTCACTGATTGAGGTCCATCGCTGTCTTGGTTTTTCCTGCTTTCTGTATGTTCTGTGTTAGGACTTTTGCATCTGGGTGTATTGTGTTGATTGAATTTTACCAGCTGGATTATTTCTGCTAAATTATCCAAAATGTCCAAAGTGGGGCTAGATTTGGGTAGGGTTGAATGCAGTGCAGTTTAGCAGTTAGCTTCTCAATCCGCGTGCATGAAGCACCAGGTGACCGGGTGTGACCCTACGTCCCTCCAAGGACAGGAACTACAGAAACTGGATTGGACCACTACATAAAAGCCATACTAGCCAGTTGAAAATGGCCATCCCTTTGACTTTAATAATTATTGAGGATGAAAGAACAAGGGCTGTATGGTATCTACAGGGGTTCTGGCTGCTAAGATTAGGAGTAGAAGGAACTAGGCTGGGTAGCAGTATAATATCAACTGGTAAAAAGGTTGAGATAGAATAGTAACGGAGAAAGAAAGTTTTAGGGACCACCAAGCTCACAGATTAAAGCTACGGACGGCTAAAGAAGTAAAAAGAGAAAGCACAAGGGAAGAAAGAAGAGGAATGAAATAGAAATGAAAAAATATGCATGGGTTGTTCTCAGAACAGTAGAGTGTTGACGTCAGAAGAACACAGAACAATCACAAAACCTAACCAAGCGATACACAAACTCAAACGAGTGAACGTAACACAGTTTGGTAAGAGTTAAGACTATAAATTAGCAAAGGTTAAAAGTAAGAAAATTAATAAAAACACAGCATATAGAAGTCCATTAGATTAAATATATCAGTCAGTATGTCTTCCGTTGGCAGGGTGGGTTTCGAATTCTTTCCCTCCTGTGATGTTTCCTGGGGCAAACTGTATGAACTGGAGGCAGCGCAGTTTGCAATTACAGGTCAAAGCAATAAAGCCAGGTTTGGGAGTACGTGTTGCCCCGGGAGAGTTCAGACAGACTCCCTTTCAGAGCGAGTTCTGTGCACCTGTGCTGAGCTGAGCCCATAGTTCTCAGTCCGGAGAGTCCAGGCTCTGTCAGCAGCACACGTGTATACAAAGGGAGGGACGGGGATGTCTGCAAGGTTCCCCTAGCCTCAGCCTGCACACTTGGGGCCCAAGACTCCACAGCTGGGACCAGTGTCCTAGGCTTTCTACTCATGATGCATCTGGCCCTTAGAACCACCACCTAAGCAGTTCTCTCTGGCTGGGTGGATGACTTAATTTTATGAACTATTTCAGGGTGGACCTCATGTACTGATTGTGGAATCCTAAATAGTTCTGAACACATTTCCTAAGGGGTGGGGTGTTGTCTTGCCAACCTTAGTGATCAGGTTCATGCTGTGTGCACCTTTATCTAATCTGCTATCTATATTGACCTCATGATACCCTTGATGCAGACAGCATTTTTCTCCTCCAGGAAGGACTCTAGTCTTCCCATCTACTTCACAGCCTTTCTGTTTTCTACGATACTGACGTTCAGGAGGTACACAGCCTCTCCCTTCTTGTTACAGAGCGTCCCTTTCAGGGTGTGTCTGAGGTTTCCTTGCCCTTGCAATGAAGGGATCTGTTCCTGGTGTTTCTTCCCCATTTGTCTCCCCTCTTTTTCCTGGGTCCCTGGTCTTTGCCTTCTCTACCACTCTACCCCTGTTTGCTGGTCGGCTCTGATAGGTGCCTCTGCAGGATTTTTTTGAGGGGGGGGAGGAGAGAGTCTGGCTTTGATACTTCTATTTTCTGAATATTTTGTTTTATCCCTTGTGCTGCTTTGTTTTGTTTGTTTGTTTTTGTCAAATTGGCACAGGCTGGGGTCATCTGGGAATAGGGATGCCCAATTGAGAAAATCCCTCCATCAGATTGCAGGCTTGCCCACAGGGACATTTTCTTGGTTAACCATCGATATGGAAGGACTTGGCCCACCTGTGAGTGGTGCCACCCTGGGCAGGTGGTTCCAGGTTGCATTAAGAAAGAAATCCAACTGAGTGAGCCATGGAGAGCAAGCCAGTAGGCACTGCTCCTCCGTGGCTCTTCTTCAGTCCCTGCACTTGAGACCCTGTTCTGAGGTTCCTGCCCTGACTTCCCCTCATGAGGAACTGTAAGATATGATGTAATAGATGTAGTAAACCCTTTTCTCTCCAAGGCTTTTTTGTGTGTGTGTCAATATTTTATCGCAGCAAGCAAACCAGGACACCCTTTCTGGGATATGAATCTGACAGTGTGGTCTGCCTCCAAACAGTTTCTGGGTTCCTGGTCACCTCAGCATCGTTCCAGACACACGAGCGTAGTGGACCTGAGCAGGACCCCACGTCAAGGCCTCTACAGACTCCCTTTCAACTAAAGTTGACACTGACCTTGGCCTGAGGCTTTAAACACTTAAAATAACTTCCCAAATCATGTTCTCATCCATAGGTCTGAGGTAAAAGAGGCATTCAGTAAAGTAATATGGTGGTGTTCTCTGGGCAGACAAACTCTCCTTGGGTTGGGATTGGGCGTGAGCAGCCTGCCAGGCTCCTCAGATCACATGCCCAGGAAGTTCTCAACCAGGAAGCTCTTAGCTAGCTGTTGTTTCTCAAGGGTCCATCAGTTTCCCCAGGACCTGGGAGGGAGGGGGCAGATGCAAACAGTCAGGTGCTTCAGTTGGAAGAACCCTGCTTTTTTAAGCAGGCTAGGGTGCGTGCTCCTGTCCCGTCGCTATTTACTGTACAACCATGTACGAGGAACTGGACCTCAGTGGGTCTTAATTTCTTCCTCATCAGACCTGAGAGCTTCCAGATGGAGGAGCGTGTCGCTGGCCTTCTGCCTCCAGGACGCATCTATGAGGTGGGGGCAAAGGTGAGTGGCTGGTCCACTCCCTCGCTTCATGACTTTGAAAGAGAACCTTACAAACACACTTCACTGGCACAAGCACCGTGAGAGTGCACTTTACTCAAGGGAAACAGTCACCACTGAGCTATGGCATCTTCCTGTGGTGACCCTCATTCCAGAAGCCCTCAGTGCCCTTCCTCCCACCCTCCAACAGCTGTTTCTGTTTCCTCCTTCCCTCCCCACTTGGGAAGAAAGCCTTTCCCTTTCTACTCCATTTCTCCCTCAAATGTCCTGACTCCCCACCCCCACACTTCTGTGACCTCTGCGTCTCAGGATCCTGCTCCTAGATGTCACGGAGTAACACGGCTGGCTGATTTACCTGTGTCACCTCAAACAGCTGGGGGAACACAAATGAGTCACAAAACCCAAGCCTCAGTTTCCCATCTATTAAATATAGCTTCTAAGGCAGGCTGCGGTGGCACAGGCCTTTAATACCAGCACTCGAGAGGCTGTGAGTTCGAGGCCAGCCTGGTCTACAGACCAAGTTCTAGGACAGTCAGAGAAACCCTGTATCAAAAGCCAAAATAATAATGATGATGATCATAATAATAATAATAATAATAATAATAATAATTAAATAAATAAATAAATAAATAAAATGAAGCTTCTAATAGTGCCAGGTTCAAAGCCATGCTATGATGACTTACGATGGAATGTGCATTAGCATGGTACACACGGTACTGGCTCATTGTTAATCATGGCTCCTGATCCTCCCCAAGTCCCGTTCTAGAACCTTCTTGCCCATGGCTAGTCTCTCTTTAGTAGCTTGCCCATCATCTGCATCTAGTTCCGTAAGTTCAGCTGTCACGTCCATGCTTACTGCTCCTCTCCAGCCTGGCACTGCTGGCCGCTCTCACAAGCCCTTCGTAGGACACAAACCAGCCGTCTCCAGCCCGGCACTGCTCTCACAAGCCCCTCCTACGACACGAAGCAGCCAAACTTACCCTATTGGCACTGGAGCCCGGCCTCACAGGCTCCAAAGCAGGAGCCCGGACAGCAGGCATGGATTGCTACTGCATGCCAGTCACTGTCCCCACCCCCACTCACTGCTGCCTTCCCTGTTAGGAAGGCTCACTGCCCCCATGGCCCATTATCCAACTTTGAAACCCTGGGTCAGTTCTGACACATATCCTCCCTCACACTTGACCCGTGGCATCTTCACCATCAATGCATCTGATCCGTCGCTCCTCTCTGTTCCCAAGTCCATGACCCTGGGCTAGGGTGGCACCTCCGCCTCCACCTACCCAACCAAGCACCCCAGTCACCACCTGCCGCTTCCACAGGCCAGCTCTGTCTCCTTATGGCACAACTCTGGTGGGCTCATTTCAGGGTCCATGCTGCTTCACTGTGGAGTAGAATCGCACCATCCTCTGCTCAGAAATCCAAGCTCTTCCCAGCTCACCCCACCTCTGTCCAAGTTCCCGCCCTCACAGATGCCCCCCCAACGCTGCTACACTGTTTCCTGCCACTGATCATTGCTCCACACTGCGCCATCAATAGGAAAACACCCCGCCATAGACCTTACCTTTGAATACTACTCAGTACCCAGAGCTCTCGTCATGGCTACTGCCTTTCAGGTGCCTTCCTGATCCACACAACCAGAGTCCAGGGTTCCAGAGACAGCCTCTAACACGTGTACGTGTGGCTTCCCTGAGACTGGAGGTGTCCAGGGGCAGGGAGCTGAGCACCCCACATCTCTGCTTTGCCCACTCTGGGTGGCTCAGAGGGGCTCAGGAAGCAATTATGAAGGACTGACTGAGTCCCAGAGCAAATGCTAATGGGCAGAACATGTCACACTTGCCCCCAGCTGGGACCAGAGATGACTGGACCATGGCCAATGCCGAATCCCTCAAGTGGGCCAACCTCCTTCTGCAGCACGTGGCCTTGGGAGCCGCACTTCAGTGTGTTCCTGATATTCAGACCTGAGAGCTTCCAGATGGAGGAGCATGTCACTGGCCTTCTGCCTCTAGGATGCAAGCTGAGGTGACCACAGGCAACTGCAGGCCTAACACCCAGCTCTCGGTCCAATGAGGCCCAGGGAGGCTGGTACCAGTAGTAATGCTGGAGGGAAGACAGGTGTCTCCACCGGGAAGGGCACATCTGAACGAACCCAAGCCAGTCCTGCTTGCTTACCAATGGGCAGGAGCCCCAGAGACTAGCTCTGGAGAGCTGGGAGAGTTTGGAGGAGGGCTAAAGGCTGTGTGTCACGAAGTGGCCCTGGGTGCTGAGAAGGAGGAAATTCCCCTTCAAAGTCAGCAGCTGCCAATGCAATGTGACGAGGCCCTTCTGCACAACGGTCTCACGATGTGTGCCAAGAATCTTAAAAATGGCCACACCCCGGGGCCCGCTCTCAAATCAAAGGGCCCATGCGTTGAGGGAAATAACCCTAATGAAGGCACTTCGTCATAAGGAAGCGAGCTGATAACTTCACTTTTGGCCAGAAGACAGACTGCAAGCAGACTAACTGGTCACCAGCGGGGGGATTGCTAAATAGTACATTTACCGACCATACAGTTATTTCAGTTTCAACATGTCAGACACATGCCAAGAGCTTCATGGGCATCCGTTCTGTCCTAGCTGTGAGGTGACATCTGAGGCTTGGTGGCTCCAGGTGACTCATCCTAACTGTCTCAATTTGGGTGAAGATAGGATTATTGGCAGTCTAACTCCAGAAATGGGATTCTTCCCACAGGATATTGGTCGTGTGTGTGTGTGTGTGTGTGTGTGTGTGTGTGCGTGTGCATGTGTGTGCATGCGTGTGCATGTGTGTGCGTGTGTGTGAGTGCATGTGCGTGTATGTGTCTGACGGAACATTGCACATCTATCTTAAGTATCATGCCTACTTTAAATAAATGTATATGCTACTTGAATGACATAGAAAATGTATCTGCCTCCAGGAGCATATCAGAGAATGTAAAAGTGCGTATACAGTCTGGGTAAACGCTCTCAAAATCCTTAGCATGAAAACATAGATTAGCCAAGTAAGCACCTTCACGTCAGCACTGTGTGGCTACGGGCAGGTGGTATGAGACGGAAGGTGTTTCAGCGTTCTGGTCAGCTGTCAGCCGTGGGACAGCACCAGTACACACTCAAGGGGAAGCTGGGCCACCTCACTGTGACCTCCAGTCATCTGTTACATGCCCTAAAATAGAGAACACAGTCACCTGGCAATTGGCTTCAAAGGTCAGGCTCCCTCTCACATCAAGCGGCCATTACCCTAGAAGTGGACTAGTACTTGTGAATCAGAACCATGAGTCAAGGGAGATCTCGCTGTGGTGCCCACACTGCCTGGGAATGCTCATGTCAGCAGAGCCAGCACTCACGAGGGCCCACCTGAGGCCGAGACTTTGACCTTGCAGTCAGCCCCCCATTCTATTCAGGCCGCAAGTGGTCTCTCGAGTTTGTTTGTAATCCAAGCACCTGACCATTTCAACTGCTGTCTTACAGAAAAGTCCAGTTTCCTGGCTTGCCTCCAAATATCAGCGGCTCCAGGCACATCAAGCACAGGACAGGCCGGCAGCCCTGTGGAAGCGGATCGTCCCTGTCTCCTTGGAAAGACACAGCACACCTTACCAGTCCCTGTCTCCTTGGAAAGACACAGCACACCTTGCCATGGCCCGCCACTCTCAGACCGCGTGCAGCCCCGCCCTAACCCCGCTGGGGCTGCGGTCTCTCAACAGCAGAGGGAGGTGCATGGTGAGATACAGTCTGTGTTCATGTTTCAATCAAAAGAGGAAAGGAAGCCTGCACCTCAACAAAATGGGAGAGGGCACACTTCCCAGGATTTCTGCTCATTGGCATTATCTCCTTGGTGCCAATGTCTGAAATTTCTCTTTCTGGCCTAGCGTTCAAAAGAAACGAGTTAATAAAAACCACATCTTTCCCCTTTTTCTGGAGAGAGTCCTATCTGGTGACCCTCTGCCTCCCACAATCCTTCCCCAGCGCTGACTCTGTGGTAACCAGACACTTTGCCCCAAGCAGCCATGATGCGAGGCGGAGAGGAGGTGTCCACCGGAACAGTAGCCAGACTCACATAAGTCAGAACCGACTTCAGAGTCCAGGACCTGGGCCCATCTTGAGCCATCTTTTGGAGACATGCCCTTAGCCCTCTCTCCCCAAAATCTGAAGCTTTCTACATGAAGATTTTGTTCAAAATCCTAGATGGCCAGGAGTTACAAAGTCCCTGTGACCTTAGTTTCTGTAAGCCGGAAGTGCACCCCTCCAGCTAGCGCAGAGACTCCGGGCTGTCAGCCCTGTCTGCTTCAGTTTCACCTTTATGGGTGCTCAGGAATTGGGGTGCTATGAAGATCAAACACAAGACAGACTCCCGCCACTGAGTCTGCTCTGTGTGAGGGCTCAGCGCTATGAGCCTCCAGGGCTGTGACTCATGAGCTTGTACACCACTAAGGTCTGGCCTGAGCCCCCTCCACTACTCAGGTCAACTGCCTTTGACTTTGCTGTCATCTAAGACCTGGACTTAGGTGTTGAGGACTAGAACTTTGCCAGCCCCCTCCGCCCAGACTCTTACAGAGGCCTCTTTGGCTGCCAAAGGTTCTGTCTCCTGCATGCTCAGGACAGACAGACACATATTCCTCTTCTGTTGCTGCCTCAAGGGTTTAAGATAGCTGGAGTCCTCCTGGAACCACAGCTGGACGGCCACAGGGTCCAGGTGCTCACACAGCTGGACGGCCACAGGGTCCAGGTGCTCACACAGCTGGGCGGCCACAGGGTCCAGGTGCTCACACAGCTGGGCGGCCACAGGGTCCAGGTGCTCACACAGCTGGGCGGCCACAGGGTCCAGGTGCTCACACAGCTGGGCGGCCACAGGGTCCAGGTGCTCACACAGGCGTGGGCCCAGGGAAGGCCAGCCCTCCTGAGACACCTCACCTGGGGTCAGGAACTCACCCTCTGTGTCCCCGCTCGTCAGAGGGACCGCCTAGGAAGTAGTACACTAGAAAGGGCTGGATTTCCTAGATGGGTTGATCCAAGGGGCCCCAACCCAGATGACCATATCGCAGGCTCTCACGCTCCAGGTGACACAGGCCTGGGTGGCCTCTCCAGTATTTTCAACTGGGGTACAGTCTTGTCCTTTAAGTTCTCCCCACAGCCCGCTCTTGAGTCTGCTCCACCCGATTTCTATCTAGCTCTTAGAGCTAGAGATGAGGCGAGTGGAGGCTTGTTCACTGTCGTGTCCTGGAGGCCTGAGCCCATTACACAACATGCACATACATATGTATTGTATGTTGGATAAAGGAACAGAGACGATACTTGTTCTACCCTGCACAGCCATAGCTCATCACCCAGCTTCGAGGCCCTTTGGGATCCATCCACTTCCCTGATTTATTCCCCCCTTCCTCCCCTCTAGACACAGCCGACCAGGCCCGCAGCCCTGTGGCTCAGGCCTTCTCCACCAACATCACAGTGCCCTCCACAAGGCAGATGCAGGTAGGAGAAGCTAAGACGGTGTAGCATCGATCCCCACCAAGAAAGCTCACCGGCTGCTGGGCCTGGGGTCTCAGACCTGTAATCCTAGATGCTGGGGAGGCTGAGGCAGGGGGATAACAAGCTCCAGGTCTATCTGGGTAACTTAGTGAGATCCTCTCTCAAAGATAGATAGATAGATAGACAGACAGACAGATAGACAGACAGGGCTGGGTGTATAGTATCCTCTTTGAATATCTTCCACCATCTGGACCAGTGAGGAGATTCCCTCTCATTCCAGACTAGAGAGATTTTCTGAAGTGGACAGGACAGAGTTAGCAGCCCGCTCCGGGCAGGATGCCTGCTCAGGAATGCCCACTCTCAATACCCTTGCCTTCACGCTGAGAGGGACTGAATGGGCCTATCTCTCTAGTGACTCTGTTGTGATCCTGCATGCAGACACTGGCCTTGTGTGTTGGAGGGAGACACGCATCCTTAGGGCAGCCACCCCCACCCTCACTCCTACCCCCATCCCCAACCCCGCCCACTTCGTGCCCAGAGAGGAGCATCAGCCTTGTGCTCAGAGGGCCTGGGGCCTGCACTAGATACTACCTGGACAGGGAGCTACAGACCTGGGCCTGGGTGCCCCTGAGGAAGCCTGTGGGCCTCTCATTGTGTCACACAGCCGAACCCCAGCCTCAGTGGGGTCACACCGCAGAGCTACATAATGTACATAATCTGCATATTACATATACATAATCTGACAGGAAGGACCAAGGACCCAGCCCCCCCATTCTAGAGAAATGGAGACTGAGGCTGGGAGGGAGACGGCAGCACCTCACCTGGGAAAATGGTAATAATTACTGAAAGAAGCAGAACCAAAACCCCGGGGATTGAAACTTGCCGCCCACAGGCCCCAGCTCCACCAGCGCTGGTGTGGCGGGGGGGGTGGGGGGGGGCTGCCCCCTCCTTTGTCAAAGCCACTCTCAAGGGAAAATGAGAGACTGCTTGTGATGAACAGGGGTAGGTGCTCTTGTTCCCTTATGAACAATGGCACCTCAATCCAGTCCAGAGGGAAAGGCCACAGGCCCTAGGACATCAGGTCTCCCTCTGCTGGCCTCCTACCTTCCCGGAACGGCTGTGTTTGCATCTGCAGTCGGATCTTGATGAGGTCCACGGGGCCGCCCAGCCCGACAGAGACCATACCGGCCACCATGCTAGCCAGGAGTAGATCAGACAGACTTCGGTCAGGGCCGACCTCAGGCTCCCCACAGCGATACTGGCTGAGGAAGCGTTGGGTGTTACTGAAGACCCCGAACACCACGGAGTTGTAGACAGCAATGCTGGCCAGGGGGAAGGACATGCCCTTGAAGAAGCCAAACACCTGTGTCGAGGGAACCCAGAGAGAAGCATGAGCAGCACTCCCCAGAGTCTCTGTCTGCACACCAGGTGTGGGACTCCCATGATGCTCTGCAGAGTCTCTGTCTGCACACCAGGTGTGGGACTCCCATGATGCTCTGCAGAGTCTCTGTCTGCACACCAGGTGTGGAACTCCTGTGATGCTCTAGGCCTCCCTCCAGGGGCTGCAGGTAATGCGAGCTAGAGACACCCAGAATCAACAATCTACTGTGTCAGAGAAGAGCCCCAAATAACATCTAGAGGTCACAGAAAAGATAGAGGGGGTGGGGGCACATGCAACCCAGGGCAGTCGCTCTGGCTGAGCGACTTCTGGACAACGCCGGCTTGGCCTGAGATGTGTGTATGTATGCAGTTTCTGGAGTTGGAAAAAGTCAGGTTGTGGAATATCTGAGGAGCCTGGTGGTGTAGCAGGGGCCATCAAGCACCGACACAGCTCCTCACTCAAACAGAGCATTCTGTCTGTCTGTCTGTCTCTCTCTCTCTCTCTCTCTCCTTCTCTCTTTCCCCCTTCTGACCCCCCTCTCACTACCTCCCATGTGTCAGGCCCTGGGGGACACCAATAGCAAAACAGTCTTCACTCTCCCTGAGTTCATAGTCTGGGGGTAGAGCAGATCAGGATGGGGGTGGAGGGTACAGACAAACTGACAAGGAACACAGTACAAGCCACTAAGTCTGTGGTAAGGGGCTAACAAAGGGCCCTTCCAAGGGCCCCAGGACTCAGCCTGTAGGTGACAGAATCTCAGCATGGGATCCCCTCCACACACAAACACAATACATGCACACACATGCAAACATGCATTCATACATACACACATATACACACACACATACAAAGAAGAGGGGGGGAAGAGAGGGAGGGAGGCTGAGAAGTAACACTCCATGCTGGGGTCAGGGTCTCCTCTATAACTGTGTTCTCCATCAGACCACAGATATGGTAAGGAAGACTGGAAAATTCCACAGCTGCTGGAAGAGTTTACACAGCCCACATTGCTGAAGATGAGGAAGATGAGGCCATTTTACAAGCTGAAGATGTACAAAGATCACCACACACTGGGATGCAGACAGGACAGGACACCTCACACACACACGTGTGCTCACACACACTGGCATGCAGACAGACAGGACACCTCACACACATGCGTGTGTGCTCATACACACTGGCATGCAGATAGACAGGACACCTCACACACATGCGTGTGTGCTCATACACACTGGGATACAGACAGGACAGGACCCTCACACACATGTGTGCTCATCCACACTAGCATGCAGACAGGACCCTCACACACGTGTGCTCACACACACTCTGCACACATCTTGCTTCAGTGTCTTCCTCTATACATTGGCAGCAGCACTGCCTCCGAAATACGACCCCAAGTGCTCGCCAGAGTCCTGGCACTGGGGTTAGGGTTAGGGTTAGGCTGGCAAGTAACGCAGGTAATATGGGCCAAGAAGAAGAATCAATGGCCACCTTTCAGGAGACCGAGGAATCACACCCATTATCACCTTGGAACACCAAGTAAGAGGTTGGCAATACTAGCCCTGATTTCAGAGCGGCCGATTAAGAGGTACAACAACACTGGCATTCAAGATGGACTTCCCCGTTGACAGGCTTGGTACCTGCAGGAGACCGTACAACCCTATGCCATTTGTTATGATGGAGCCTGTGGTATTAACAGGCACAACGGGGCACATTAACAGGACTCAGGAAAGTTGCAGGCCCGCCACGAACTACCACACTCGACTGTTTCTTTAAGTTAGGTCATCTCATCCTAAATTAAGTTTTTATTTTAGATTCCCCAAAGGGTAATTAGAAAGCAACTCGCTACTTCTTAAGAAGGGAACTGGTGTTACAAAGCATTATTTCACTTCCTGTTTGAAATCAGTGTCTTGGTCAGGTGGGGAGATTCCGGCTGCACCCAGATCAAGGGAAATCCGCTAAGACTCGGCTGACCCCGCCAAGTCTTTCGTTGTTCCGGGAAACAAACAGTCCACATTGTTTGTCTAGGAACTTTTCACACTGTGGTTCCAGAACCCTCAGAGCTTCTCCAGAGCTCCAAAACCAGTTTCTCCCTAACAATGTACCAGGCGGCCAGGGGTAGGCAAGGGAAGGTAATGTTTGCCCATGTGGCACGATGAGAGAAGATGGATGATAAGCGGAACAAGCTGCCTCACGCCGGCCCCCGCTGGTGTAGGGTGTGGCCTGCGCCCCAGTCTGTGGGAGGCCCCACCAGGCACCCTCCACCCGCCCCAGGACACTTACACTCTCCGTCTTGTACACCATGCGGATGCAGCTGAGTGTGTTCCCATAGCCGACACCAGCCTGCAGGCGAGTCTGCAGAGAGAGGCAAGGGCGGGGACCCACTCAGAGATAGGTCAGAAGCTCCAAAAGATGCCCGAAGGGATAACCTAGCCGGGCAGGTGGACCAGGCTCCGTCCTGGCCAGCTTGGTGCCACGTGGTCTGCAGGGACTAATGTTCTAGCATCTGACCAACCTCACCCCAGGCAGCAGAAGGCTGCTGTGAACCAGAGGACAGCCCAGACCAGTTATCAATGCAATGATGGTGGCTGCTGGATTTAGGGCCCCGCCTCTTAAGTACAGAAAGCCAAGCCTTGGCTCTATCCTATCTACTGCTGTCTGCCACCGCACCCTTCTAGGTGTCTCTCGGGACATCTGCTCATCTTCCCGGCAGCCATCCTTCTATTCTTTGCCCCTTCTCACCCAGACAAGGTCTTGGTCCCTACAGTATCCCTCTCACTCCAGCCCCTCTCTACTCCACAGCGAGGCTGGTTTTTCTCAGAAATGGAACCGTGTCACTGTGTTTAAAGCTCTCCAGGGACTCCTGTCAAACGCTATCTATGTCCAGAATACTCTGGGGGTGGGGACTGGCCTGCCTGTGACCCTCCAAGCCATTTCCTCCAGCAGCATCCCGCCCTCCGTGCCAACCACACATGCATTCCCTGCCTCTGACCTTTGCTCTGGCTGGGCCCCTTGAACCTCCTCTGGTGCCTGCTCTCCTGGTGGGTCTGAGCTCATGCACACTCATGGTTCTATCCACTCACGTACGTAGGGCTTACATTAGATTATCCCACCACAGCAGGGCCTCCTATCTCCCTCTCCTCTTGTTCTTGCCTTGAGCACAGTCTTGGCACAGTCCCAACTCTGCAGTGACTAAGGAAAAGGGTCCATAGCAAAGGCATGTGGCACCCTCTAAGGAAGGCTGGGGAGCCGGGGCAGGAGGTGGCACGCACAGAGCACTGAGGAATCGTTCAGGACAGCATCTGCCCCGGTCTCAGAGGCTTCCGCTTCTTTTTTAGATGTGTGGCCTGAAATTCTTCCTAAAATGCTTTCTCAGTATCCATATCCCGCACTGCCTGTTAGGAGATGTGGAGCCCCGGAGTGGTCCTGTCCCCTCCTGCACCCAGTGTCCAGCGAGGAGCGAAGGCCCCACAGAAACAGGCCTTCAGCGTGGCAGTCTTCTGGCAGACAGCTTTTTGCAGCCCCAACCTTCCCTGATAAGCAGGGGGATCTCTTGGCACATACAGTTTTAAAGATAATTGTTAATGTGCTACTAATAAGGGGATACGTTTTCTCTAAATGGCCAGAGCCTTCTCCAACACACCATCCTGTCTCACCCACCTTCCTCTTCAGCAACAGCCAATAGCATGACCAAGAATTTGATTGACATCTACTTTCATAAGCGTCTGCAGCCTAGATGGGAAGTGCTACCATGCTGCTCTTAAGTGTAGGTCTGTAGTTAGGGAGATGGATTAATGGCCTTACCCAGACACTATTTAAGTGTCAATGTCATGAATCTGTTCCAACCCTCAAAGATTCAGCAATAAAGACAGCAAATCTTAGACTTCATGGACAATATAGCTTAGTGGGGTTGGAAAAACAGTAAAAAAAACAATCCCCGAGAGTAGCTGGGCCACACATACTGGGCTAGACGTGTGAAAGGGGGAACGAGGGGCTGCAGAGAAGGCTGGACAATTAAGAGCACTTGCTGCTCTTCCAGAGGACCTGGATTGGAGCACCCACGTGGCAGTCACAGCTGCCTGCATCTGATGCCCTCTTCTGGCCTCTGAGGTTACTGCACACACGGTACACAGACACACACACTGACAAAAATGATCATACACATACACAATCTAAAAAAAATTAGAGCGAACACAGAGTGGGGGGGGTGAGGTGGAGGTGGCCCTAGGGGGAAGGGAACAAATATGAACAAAATACATTGTATGAAATACTCAAAGAATAAATAAACCACTGTTGTTGTTTTTTTAAAAGGCATGGTAGCCTTTTTAAAGGTGGCGGTAGTACACGCCTTTAATCCCAGCACTTGGGAGGCAGAGGAAGGTGGATCTCTGTGAGTTTGAGGCCAGACTGGTCTGCAGAGTGAGTTCCAGGACAGCCAGGGCTACATAGAGAAACCCTGTCTCAGAAAAACAAAACAAACAAATAAAAGGCATGGCAAAATAATTGGAATATACAGCAGACAGTAAAACTCAAAGCTTTGAGAAATAATGACTCCAAAATGAAGTATATCTGCCAGCTGAACGTTATAGGAGACTGGCCAGTGCTAAGAAGGGCTGAGCGGTGGGGAAGGAAACTCGCTAGTGTCTGGGTGGGAGAGACACTCGAAATATGCAGCAGTACAGAGGCCGAGTCCTCACAGTATCTTTATTAAGCAGAGCCAGAAAAATCAAGCTTGGGCTAGGGTGCTCCCAACCAGGGCAATGGCAAGGGCTCTGGGAGGTGATGTGGACCTCTCTCTGTAGCCCACTTCAAGCTTCCATGAGGCTCAACACTACCACTTACTGGCCCCAGCTCTGCCACAGAGCGGTACTTGTCCATGGAGGAACGAGTCCCCACCAAGGTGGAGGAGTCAAAGCACCCAAGCACACGAGTGGACTTAACTCAGGAGCAGAGCCTGGATCCCAAAGCTCTTCTACGTCTACCAGAACCACTGAGCGCTTGGCAGGATGCTGAGTCAGCCGCCAAGCCAAGGCTCCTGGACCCTGGCCACACCAGGAGCTAGTGGTCAGTCTGCACTGCAGACCACAAATGGGCACTGGGCAGCCCTCATCTACCTGTATCCTGCAAATACTACCCCTTCCAGATGAAGAAGGATGCTGGCTTTAGTGTTTGTTACTCCTGTGGTGGTTTAAAGCAGCACAAGCATCTCCCCACGCAGCTCTAGATATCAGACATCCCAGTTCCTCACCACTGAGCCGGTGACCGGGGGAAGGAGTCTTTCCCCGAGGCCGGCAGACCAGAGACTGATGATGAGGTGTTCCGTGGATGAGTCTAGCCCCTCAGGCGGGCCCTTGGTTTGTCTCTCCTGTCCCTGCAAGTTATCAGGATAGGAATGAGTCGCTCCCCGCTCTGCCGTTAGCACCTCACGGACAATCTCATGACAGCTTCCCTAGGGAGGTACTATTTCCCCATTTTAGGGATAAGAAAATGAGGAAAGCTCAGTGCCAGGAGTGGGTGTCTGAGTTACTTTTCTAGTGCTGTGACGAAATGATATGCCCAAGGCAACTTATAAAAGAAAGCTTTTCATTTGGGGGCTTACAGTCCATCATGGCTGGGAACATGGCAGCAGACAGGCAGGCACGGTGGTAGAGTAGTAGCTGAGAGCTCGCGTCCGACCCACGAGAATGAGGCAGAGAGAGTCTAGCTGGGATGTGTGGGTTTCTGCAACCCCCGAACTTGCCCCCAGGAGCACACCTCCTCCAACAGGACACTTCTTAGTCCTTCCCAAACAGTTCCACCAACTGGGGACTAAGTATTCAAACACGAGCCTATTGGGGCCATTCTCTTCCGAACCACCACAGAGGGCAAGTGGCGCGGCTAAGACTGGACTCTTCTGTCACTGTGTGTGTGGACACACCTGTGCATGGGGAACACGTGCACATATGCATGTGAAGGCCAGGAGACAGCCTTGGGTATCAACCTCAGGGACACCATCCATTTGTTTTGAAATGGGACCTCTCACTGTCCTAGAACTCACCAATTAGGCTAGAATGGCTGGCCAGTGAGCCTCGAGGACCCTTCTGTCTCCACCTCTCAGTGCTGGGGTTACAAGTGTGTGCCGCCACGCCCGGCACTTTTGTTATGGGTTCTGGGGAGTAGACCCAGGTCCCTGTGCTCACAAGGCAAACACTTTGCTACCTGAGCCACCTCTCCAGCCCTCACTCACCTCACCAGCCCTCACTGGACCATTTGGACTTGCCCAAGTCTTTTCAGTTGGCAGGGACTCTAGAGAAAATGTCAGCCAGAAGGAAGGAGGATGTTCCAGGGCAAACAGGAGCCCAAGGCTACGTGCCCTGTAGATCCAGGGCAGGCCAGGTGAGCCCGCTGCCACACTGGGGCTTCAAGAGGCTCTCAGGCTGGACACTGCCCGGATGTTCTCACGGGAAGATTTTTTTCCAAGATGCGGACCAGAATGGGAAGCAGAGGGGACCAGCCTTTTCAAGTGTGTGGGGGCGGGTTTGCCTCTGCAGGGGAGCAAGGGGGTTCTCTTCCCACTGGCATAAGTCCAGTGGCTCCTGTCATTAGAAAGGAGACAAATCTTTACAAGAGACTCAGGCCACGTGGAGGCAGAGGTGGAGCTGGAGTGTGAGGCTGGGATCAGGACTGCAGCAGCAGCCCGAGCCAGGAGGAGACGTGGGGCAGTGCCCCTGAGGTCTCCGGAAGGCTCCAACACCAGGATTTTGCATTTGTTTTCTGCTTCCTGACTACAAGAGAATCAATTTCTGTTGGGTTTTTTTTCCCTTTAAGATTTATTTATTTTTACTTCTGTGTGTGGGTGTTTGTCTGCATGTGTGTCTGTGCGCCATGTGTGAGCAGTTACTGTGAAGGCCGGAGAGGAGTCAGATCCCCCAGAGCTACAATCACAGATGGTTGCAAACCACCTAATGTGGGTGCTAGGGATTGAACCCTGGTCCTTTAGAAGAGCAGCCAGTGCTCTTAACCACTGAGCCATCTCTCCAGCCCCAATTTGTAGTAATTTACTACAGCAACCCACACAACTAACACCTCGGCCACCATTTTTATAGGTCAATTTCTCAGACGCCATTGAGAAATAAGTTGGTATGTATTCACTTTTATCCAGTTAGCCAGAGAAACAGTGACACATTTCCTTGCTGAGACGACATGTCCATGGTCAGCCCACTTGGGGAACCACTTGGGAGAAGGACTTTTGTGACGTCTCTATCGCGCCCCCAAAGAGAAATGTGTAATACTGTTTGAATTGGGGACCTATAAACACATTCTCCAAATTTGGTTAAGACGATGCAGTAACTGGGGTGTGTGGGGGCGGGGTGTGATTATTTACACTGATGACATTAAAATGACAGCTCCCAGGTACAAATGCTTACCAGGTATCGGGAACAACACTCCCTTAGTTACCCTGCAAGGCAGAGTAAACTAAGCTTGATTAACAGGCTAAGCAAGAAGGAACTGCCCAGGTTGGCTTTAGACCCAGGGCCCATGGTTTCTGGTTTGAATTGTGCCTACCAATTGATCTCTCTGGCAGTGACCATCAGAGGAGGCTTTGGTGGGGTAGATCGGGAAGAAATTTGGTGAGTCTGAGCAAGTGGGGTAACTGGGGTAGCCAGTACCCTCTGACAAAGTTAAGGTCAGTAGCTGAGCCCCACCCTGGAGAGGCGTACAGCAGACAGAGAGGTAGCCTGGCCCTGACCTAGGAGGGGCCCATTGTCAAATGCTGAGGAAGTGGGAGTGAAAGGAATTTGCAGACGTCTGAGTCAGGCCTCAGAGCTTCCTCTGCGCACAATCCAGGCAGCTTTAGGAAGGCCAGGAGCCGTGCTGGTGACCATGTTCCTGGGGCTTGACTGAGTCCTGCTTATTACAGATGGGTTGCAGGGTGGCTGGGACTCAGACTGTCCTTGTTGTGGCATCTCGTTCCTTAATTCCTCTGTCTTTCATGGTCTGACCTGAGACAAGTTCCCCTACTGCTTTGGAGGGGGTGCCTGTGAATGTCAGGATGGCTCTGCTGGCTGGAGTCCTTGCACTCTGTCTGTCTCTTCAGATTATTCCGACATAGGTCAAATGCCCCTCCCTGACATCCAAGCGCCCTAAGGACTGAGTGCCTACCCTGCCTAGATTTGGGTCCACATCTGTAACACAGAACTAGATGCATCAGCAAAACTGGTCTTGCTAGTCTTTCCCAAGCGTGGCCCCTACCCAGGGTTGTACCTCAGTGCCCTTCCCACGCTGTTCCCTGTGCCTTTTTCAATGACTAGAACCCAATCTCACAGTTCAAGCTCAGACCCCATCTCACATCTCCTGATTATTCAGCTACCTGGTACTTGGAGGAGGGCAACCATCAGCGCCTTCCCTCACCAACTCACAAGATCCTGCAGGCAGACAGGGGACGGTGCCACGGATCTAGCAAGCCTCCTGACAGCACCTCCCCCTGGGCCAACAGAGGGCCTGCCCGGGGCTGCAGACTCTCCCAGGGGCAGACCCACTCCAGGTACCTTCCCGAGAGGTCATGAAAAGACAGCTAGTATACCTTGACTGTGTCCAGAGGGTATCCAACGATGACACTGGCTGTACCTGTGGGTCAAAGAGGAACCCCGGTCACCCAAATCAGGCTCTCAGTTCGTCCCTACCGACTCTTAGGAGCGGTCAGAGGGCTGAGGCCCACCAGTCTTCCGTCAACAAGTGGAGAGTCTTCGTTGCACGAGGCCTGGGAGGGTAGAGTCAAACCTGGGCCTTATTGTTAAAAGTACTCCGAAATGGGAATTAAGGCTCTGATACCACTGGATATCCACAAGCAGAAGAATGCAGTTAATCCCCTGCCTCATACATAAAAGCAATAATTCAAAGTAAACCGGAGGCTTAAAACCATCAAAAAAGACTCAAATATGTGGAAAATATTTAACAACCTGGACTTTGTAACAGTTATAGTTATAATAGTAAAACCACGAACTAGACCTCATGGTAGATACTCTCATGAAAGTGAAGATTTTGTGAAAAGCGGACATACTTGTTTACAAATCACATATCTGTTAAGGGTCTCAAGTCCAGAATACACAGAGAACTCTTACAGCTAAAACAATGTTTAAATGGCCAAAATAGATATCTCTCTGAAGAAGACGTGCCAATAACCAACAGTACATGAACATATACTCAGAATCATTGGTTGCTAGAGAAATGGAAATCAAAATAATAATGAGATTTCCCTTTGCACCCACCAGGATGGCTGCAATTTTTAAAAAATTGGCAAAGATATAAAGAAATTAGAACTTGTCTTTAAAAAGATTTACTTTTGTTTTATGCGAATAAGTGTTTGCCAGCATGTATGCATGTGCGCCACACGTGTGCAGTACCTGTAGAGGCCAGAAGAGGGCGTCTGATTCCCTACAATTGCACTTATAGATGTTTGCAAGTAATGGGTGCTTGAAATGTGGAAGAAGAGTACAGACTCTTAACTCCAGAGATATCTCTCCAACTCTTGTACGGTGTTGACGGGAATGTGGAACAGAGCAATCACTGTAGAAAACTGATTATTTCTCAAAAAGTTAAGCACAGAATCATTACATGATCAGAATTTACCCAGTATTAGATATTCACCTAAGAAGTGAAAGCAAGAACTCAGACAAGAACAAGCACACACAGGGGCTGGAGAGATGGCTCAGCGGTAAAGAACACCGGTTGTTCTTCCAGAGGACCAGGGTTTGATTTCCAGCACCCACATGGCAGCTCACAACTGTCTGTAACTCCAGTTCTGGGGGATCTGACATCCTCACACCAATGCACCTGGTTGCCACAGCATTCATCACAGGGGACAAAGAGTGAAAACAGACCCAATGTCCATCGAGGGCCACATAATGAATACATGTGGTACATACCAATGGATTGTTTCTTAGCCATTTACTCTGAATGGAAACATCCCATCCCAGAGGAAGAAAGATCCTTAAGGCTCAGAAAGTAAAACTCACAAGTCTCAAAACTTCCTGAAACTTACAAGATTTTCAAGGTCTTCTTCCCAAAGTTATATAAGCAGTAAGGGCTGCTGGAGAGAGGAGACTCTGTCCAGCTAAGTTGAGAACAAGTGAGCAGCAGTTTTAGGAGTTGTCTTGTAACAGAGCCCCAGACCTTAACACAATTGACTCCATGATGGAAGTGCTAATCAGGCTGTAAAACTCAGCACATAGTCAGCACCATCAGCCAAAACTAAAACAAAGGTCTAATCCAACAGAGTCCATAAGTACTGAGAGAGTCCCTCAGAGTACTAACCTTGCTTTTTGGCTTCTGTAGTTCCGCTTCTGGCTAACTATTCTTGTTAACTGAAGTATGTCAACCCAGGACATGTTTTTGTGTTTCAAAGCTCATCCTGAAAAAGGCTCAGGGCTACACTGGAATCCCACACACCCAGTGTAGTTGCCAGCTGGCTAATAAAGACTTTCTATTGGCTTACACCCATTTCACAGTCATCTTCTCTGGTGAATACCCCATCAGAGTCAGCCATGCTGGGGTGGGTTCTCCAGTGCAGCAGCTGTCTTTAGTTGCCCACGGTCCTGGTACTAACCACTTCCCTAGACTTCTGTAAGCAACCCCAGTAAATTTACTGACTCCTTAAGCAAGACTTGGATGGAATTATTGCTTTGGCCTGCTATCGATGCACTATATGGGGTGAATAGCCACTCGTGCACATCCGCCCTGGTAAAGACACAAAACAGGTAGGAATGGAAATCTGAACCCTGCTGCAGTATGGGCGAACCTTAATAAACAAAAGGGAAATGTGCTGTCAACTCTACTTACATGAATATGTAGAACAGGTAAAGTCACAAGGATAGAAAACATAACCACAGGCTGTGGGGAGGGTTTGCACGGACCACTGAACAGACACTGGCTCTTCTTTGGTCATGTTAAACAGTACATGTTAAAGCATTTGTTAAGCAAACAATGAAATGGGTAGCTCAAAGCAGGAGTGTAAGGAGGAGGGAGAGAGAGGAGGAAGGAAAGTGGGAGGGAGGGGAAGGAAAGAGAGAGAGAAAGAGAGGGAGAGAAGGGAGGAGGAAGAGGTAGGGACAGGTGGGTGGGGGGAGCCCAGAACATTCCTGGCTAGACACATACTTGTGTAAGGCTATCTGAAAGCCACCTAAATGAAGAAGCCTCTGTGGTCCCAGCAGCTGACATCCACAAAAGGCTGCTTCTCCAGGAGAAATTCCTCTACCACACCGATGAAGAGGGCAACATCTCTACCAGCGGAGATGGCTTAAGCCAGGCCACCTGGAGCGGCAGGCATTTGCAGGGACACTTGTTGCCTGGTCTAGAGCGTCCTGTCTTTTTGTTGGTGGTGGTTTGGTTTTGGTTTTGGTTTTGGTTTTGGTTTTGGTTTTGAGACAGGATTTGTCTGTTGTAACTCTGGCTGTCCTGGAACTCACAGAGAACCTCCTGCCTCTGCCTCCCCAGTTCTGGGATTACAGGTGTGCATCACCACCACCCAGTCCTTCCCATCTTCTTCACCCTCCACACTCCCCTGGACTTAGCGGCACAGAGGTGAACAGAAGCAGCCAAGCCTCCCTCTGCCTGTCCAGCAGGGAGGAAGGAGCTCAGCGCCCCAGGTGCCATCGTCTCCCCCAGAGAGCAGCAGCTCAGAGCTAGCTATGAACAAGCATCTCCCTACTCACACTCAGCCCACCTACCTGAAAGCCGGGGTGCAAAATAAAGGTGGGGTGCTAGGGCAGTAGTTCTCAGAGCTTAGAAAGTTTGTAGAGCTTCAGACAAAAGTGGGGGATATCATGGTGAAATTTGGGTATGCAGTGTCATTAAGGAAGACAACCACTACCCGCAAGCCTGGGGTTCAAAGACCTTCAAGGGCTTAGGCAGACCTTGGTGCCATGTTGCCTGGATCGGAACCTCAGTGCCCATAGATGCCCACCTTAGGCAAGTCACCACACTGCTCTGTGCTTCCATTTCCTGTCTGCTAAGTAAGGCTATAAAGGCACCTGCTTCGTTGCTATATAACAAACGAAATGTATGTAAGCAGTGCGGAGGGCACACACACACAGAGGGACCAAAGGGTCCAGAAGAGCTGGGAATGGGACATTGAAGAAGACAAGGGCTGATGACTGACCAGGGCCAGATCAGAGGGATCTCTCTCAGCTGTCCTGGTCGAATGCACCACAGCAGCGCTCCACCCCTGACCCGCGGGCTGCCCTCCCTCCAGGGGCAACGCCCCCTAAGACCAACCTGATCCTGAAGTCCAGGTTCTTGGCCACCCTGATTCCGGAATTCAGCAGCCAAGCCAAGCACCAACCTAAGCACAAGTTTCTTGGAGATATGTCCCCGGACCCAGGTGCGCCCCGGGTCACTGAAGGGTGTGAGCGCAGTGAGGTGGTTCCATTGGTTGTCTGCTGTGACCAGCGGGTTTAATCATTATGGGATCCAAGTTCCCCGGAGCCTAATTCTCCAGGAAAGCTGTGAATCTTAAGAGCTTGGCTTCAGAGGCTAGGAGGGACCTCAGGATCAGCCAAGCGGACCGGGCTAGGGACGCCCGGTGCCGCAGGCACTCACGGGCTGTGTGATGAAACCCCCGCAATGCACAGCGCACCAAGAACACCCGGTGCAAGCAGCCGGAGCGCTCAGGTCGCCCGGTCGTGCGGGGGGTCTCTCGCAAGCACACTCACCCCCGATCCAGCCAGCAGCAAAGTCCTCCAGCTGGAAGCTGCCCATGGCCGACGTGGAGTGCGCCTGGCCCTCCCGCAGCCCGGGCAGCGCCCGCTCAGTCGGCGCAGGGCATGGCGCGCGGCGCCGCGAGCGCAGCTGGAAAGCGGCTGGGTCACCCGGCTCGCCGCACTCGGGGTTCCAGCCGCCCGCGCTCGGGCGTCAGCGAATGAGGGCGTGTGGCTGAGAACCCGCCCCCGGAGGATCTTAAAGGCACAGCGCTTGGACGCGACGTGATCCGGGAGGTTGCCTGGGTCACCAAGGGAGAATTCCCTGGTGCTTCTGGCCACCACCCTCTTCTCAACAACACAGCCTCGGGGGGCTTCTCAGGTGAGAGCGCCACCGCAGGAGCCAGCGCCCGTTCAGGGACACTTTTGCAAAGTTCATCACAAGAGGAAACGGGGGAGGCTTTGCAAACACCGAAAGCTGGCGGAATAGGGCTCACCTGGGAAAGCTCATCAACTGTGTTGAAGGGCAAACAGCCCCGCAATAACAATTGAGGGTTTGGGGAGATGGGTTCCTGGGAAAGAGCACTTGCTGTGCAAGCATGAGCACCTGAGTTTGGGTTCCCAGGACCCACGGAAATAGCCGGCATGCGTAGGCATTTGGAACTTCAGAGTTGGGAGCGAAGGCGGGGTGGGGGGTGGGGTGGAGGGGGTAGAGACAAGAGGATTGCTGGGGCTTGCCTGACAGCCAGCCTAGTGGAAAACAGAGTAGGACAATTGAGGGCCTCTTCTCATCAACACACTCACATATACACGCTCTTGAACGGATGCATACACACGTGCACACACACTTATACACACACTTGCACGCACGCACGCACGCTCGCGCGCGCACATACACACACACACACACACACACACACGCTTGCATGAACACACATGCACAGACATACATGCACACACACATATACACACGCTCACACACACACATGCACACTCTTGCACAGATGCATACACACGTGCACACACAGTTATACGCACACTTGCAGGCACACACGCACACACACACATACACACACACATGCACACACATGCACACAAACTGTAATTGAACAGCATCTATAAACCAGAAACTTTTTTGTTTGTTTGTTTGTTTGTTGTTTTTTTGAGACAGGGTTTCTCTGTTGTAACTCTGGCTGTCCTGGAACTCACTCTGTAGACGAGGCTGGCCTCGAACTCACAGAGATCCACCTGCCTCTGCCTCCCAGGTGCTGTCATTAAAGATATTACACCACCACCTCCCCACTAACCAGAAGTTCTTCATACTTCGGCGGGCTGATTGAAAACCACGGACAGTTTCACTACAGGATGGAGTACATACAGTTTTCCAAGCCAGTTTTCGAGTTTAAAGGCTGCCTCTCCTCCTCGCCATGTCTCCATACCCTGGGTTGAGAGTCCCATCTACTAGTATGTAATTGAACAAGGCTTGGGAGGCACTTCACCCAGACATCAGCTTCAAGCCAGTTCCAAATAAGTACTAGCTCTGGAGGAGTTCAAGGTTATCTTGCTCTCAACTCAACCCCCTCCCTGGACTTGGTTTACTCTTTACAGAAAGTCTGTGAACACCGCTTCAGGGGACAGGAAAGTCGTTATACATCCAAAACATAAAATATGTGTGCCTTCTCACACAGAGATGGCAGTCCTTCAGAAAATTGGCCAAAGCAAGGGATGAGCATGGCCAGATCCTGGTCTGAGAACAGGTTCCCAGTTCTTCCACCAGCCCTGGCTTCTACAGGAGAGACGCGCAGGGAGAAACTCTATCCAGGAGGAAAACCCCCGCAGCATCCTGTGTGTGGACACACAGCTCCTCCCACACACAGGTCTGTCCTGTGTGGACATCCCCAAAGAGAGCAGAAGTTTCCAGCAGGCAGGCTGCAGTAGAGCAAGGGAAACTGTAGTAGCCCCCAGGTGCTGCCAGACGACATTCTTAGCTTTTGTGTTGGGAGAAGCTAGTGCTCTGCGAACACGTTCCAGATGACTTATCTGACAAAGGGATGTTAGTCAGACGCAGAGATGGATGATGAGATTATTAAAGACAGAAGATGATTGGGGCTTTCCGTCTGCAACATTCCAACTCTCCATAATCACAACATTCTGAGTGAGTAACTAGACAGAACTTTCTATATAGATGAGGCTTTCTTAGAAAACTTCACACCGCAGCCCCAGAGAGCTCAGCTTGCCCTGACCGGCCTTCAGAACAGTGAGAAGAAGGCTGGAGAACCCCTCCAGGGCCTTCCTGGAACTAAGGTGATATAGCTAGGTAGCACATCTCTCTGGCAGAACAGAAGCCACAGATGCCTCCAATCTACTCAGCCAGAATTCTGGGTCAGACACCTCTCTTCTTGGGGGAAGCCTGCAGACCCCAAATCCTGTTTTCTTGGCTTGTAGAAACATTTCTCACCCACCCACCTCAAGGCACACCCCTCCTGCCTATACTTACGTGCTCTAGTCATGTACAAAGCTGCTGTTGCTTCATCCAGAGGATGTTGTGGGCTCTGCATGTGTGGGTTGTTTCTCTCCCTCTGTGCCTGGGGTCCTCCTTCCCTTCCCAGCACACAGCTAGGCTATTGACCACTTAGCCTAGCTCCCCACCCCCCAACCCCCCGCCCCGGAAAGAAAGTACAGAACGTGGGTCAACATATCCAGGTGGGTCCCAGATCTGGGGGACTAAGAGTCAACAGAACACAAAGAATTCCAGAAAAGTGTTGCTAGTGGAACATCTTTTGAGTTTAATGTAAGGGCCATGACATTACATTAGGCAGGGGAGTGCAGGCAGGGGAGGGTCTTTCGTACCCAGGGGTAAAGGCCATTGGTTCAGACAGGGACACTGAGACAGGCATATCCCGGGGGACAGGGACTTAGGTGAGCAATTCTGCCAATCGCAGCCTGTCTTTTGAGGATGGGCAGAGTTTTGCTATGGCTTGTGGTCTGTCAGCACAGAGGGGAGGGGCCAAACTTCTGCCAGCCTTTTGGGATGAGCTACGTAGCCCTCTAAGATCCAACCACTCGAGCTTTCCACGAGGGCACCACATTCATATGCTACCTCATCCTCCCGTGGACAGGAGCTTTTATGTGTGCATGTGGCAGGGCTTCAGTACCAGGTGATTCAATCAAACACTAATCCAGGTGGCACCATAATGGGTGTGTAGGGGTGGGGGTGGGGCGGTGACTAGGGATCTAACCCAGGGTCTTATGTAACTGATTTCTTAAGTCTTATTTGTTAGGAGCGGATTGTAACTGTCTTATTCTTCACTTGTAGCTGAACTCTGGCTCCTCATGTTGTAACTGAAACTTCACACCTGGTTCTTCTGCCCCGAAAACTCTTTTCTTGCCGCTTCTAACTGAAAGTTACGTAACAGATTCCTGTTCTCTTGCCCCAACTGCTACTGGAACAGATTCCTAGCCTGTAACTCTTTTAACCTTCTAGCTCTAAAAAGGAAAGAGTAAAAGGAAGAAATCGTCACGGCCCCTTCTGGCTGTCTTTATCTGAGCCTGGAGAACGGGACTAACTTCTAACATCTATCCGAGAGCAAGCACTGAACTAACATGTATCATCTATATCTTCTAACATCTTCTATCCCCTAGCTGTCCTCTGACATGAACTGGTGCCTGCCTGCTTCCCATCAATGTCTCCCACCTTGTCTCAGCCTTCCCATCAACTCCAACTGGCAACACTCTTCATAGAGCGCCTAAGCTGTTCCCAGAAGTCCAAGCAGTATGTAACCATATGGAAGGCTGCACAGTACAAAATCCTTCTTGGCAAAGTCCCACTATAGCCTTACATACTGCTATGAATGTATCTATACCTGTAACTAACATTACAGTCAGCTGACTCTAAGTAGCTGATCCTTGGTCATCTGGGCAAGCTTCATTCAACCAATTTAAACACCCTAAAGCAAACCCTGAGATATCCTGAAAGTAAAAGAAGTCAGTTCCTGCCTGATGGTTTCAAACTTCTGGTCCACTTAACAAACTTGAGACTGGCTCAGGTCAACCCTGACATTACACACGGGGCTTCAGTTTCCCCGGGTAAAGCCCTAACAGGCACCCCATCACTCTATGTGCATCTTCCAATGTGGATGCAGAAACTGAAGCGCAGAGCAAGCAAACAAGATCCTGTCAAGTCGAGGGTTATCCCACAGCCACAAGGTGGTGGTGGAATTCTAGGGACCATTCTAGGGACAATCTACACATGTCGCCTGTCATACCCACAGCTGTCAGGTGGTGGCAGAATTCTAGGGACAACCTACACATGTCGCCTGTCATACCCACAGCCACCAGGTGGTGGCAGAATTCTAGGGACAATCTACATATGTTGCCTGTCATACCCACAGCTACCAGGTGGTGGCAGAATTCTAGGGACAATAGACACACATCACCTGTCTTTCCTGACATCTCCCTTCAACTCCACTTCTCCTGCCTCTCTGCGCTCACATCTGGCCCCACTCCTGAGAGGGTGCTTGGCACTTTGTGAGGGCTAGTATTGTCCTGTGCTGGCTCCACGATGTGATTCCGGTCAGCCACGGCACCTCTTCCAGCAATGTCCTCTCAGAGCCCTGAGCTCAGAGCACATCGTGGTCCAAAGTCTCTCTAACTTTCAGGTATAACTGGGGGTGCAGTAGGGGGAATCCCCACCAGCTGCAGGCCATGGACATCCAGCCTGGCCACATGAGGCACCTTTGTTCCATGCAAATGTCCTGCCGTCCTTGGCCTCTAAGGGAGGTGTCTAGCCAGCTTCCGGCAGGCTGCAGCGGCTCTGGGTCCCAGCCACAGAACTCAGGGCTCACAGAAGTGGTGTGGCCTAGAGAATGTGCTCAGCCTGCCTTTGTCCCACCAGCACTTTGGGGTCAATGTGTAGGAGCAACAGGTCAGGCTTCCTTCTCCCAAGGCAGGAGTCTGACCGCTGACCCCTGATTCTAAAGTGCCTGCTGAGGAGTGAGGGTCCTGTTCCCTTCCTCCACTGGGTGTGCACAGAGTTCACTTTTGAATTCCAGAGCCGAAGCCACCCCACTGTGGGAAGAGCACAGGACGGCGAAGCACGAAGCACGGGCTGGCAGGGGTGTCTTGCCAAGTCCTACGGAGGGGTAAAAAGTCACAGCCATGGCTGAGCTCACTTCACGTACACACGGTGACCATTAGCCTCAGGGCTACAGAGTCATCACCAGCACTAGTCTCTGAGCTGCGACACCTGTGATCTGGATCTGGGACCTTTTGGGAAATGAAAGGTCTCTGAAGAGCGACCCTCTGGTGAATTTACGGTTGCAGTGCATCCGGTGTGAATCAGGCCAGTTCCCAAAGTCATTCTTGTAGGACCACCTAAGTACTTCCAGGCAGACTTCCAACTTCTTGGTCCTGTGTCAGTGCCATTAGGGTGGTCTTGAGTTGGCAGGCAGCATCGCTGGCAGACTGGGTAGGCTCCCCGGCCCAGGATACCGCTGCTTGATTGCCAGGAGCTCTCTCATTCCCGACAGCTTGCTGTGAATCTAACCCTGAAGCGCAACCCAAGGACAGGAAGAGTTAAGTGCAGCCTGGGTCAGGCCCTCAGAGCTGGGGGACCCAGCAGAGCCCTGGCTCCAGGACAGGGATCTCAGCTGTCACCCCTCCCTGAGATCCCTCTTGCCGGCAGCGTTGATGCTGCTGCTGCCTGGATCTAAGCTGTCCTCTGCCAGGGATGCAACCGACCAGCTCAGAAAGGCACCAGGGCTCAGAGTCAGCCTCCCAGAGAAAGGCTCAGTACTGCTGCCTCCATAACCCCCAACTTAGGGAACTGTACCTCTGCTGAGCTGCCCTGCAGACCTGGGTGTGAGCCTCACTCCTCTCCCAGGGCCTCACCCCTCCAACCAGGAACTCCTGGTGCTTTTCTGTTCTCCGTGACCCCAGCGTCCACTCTCCTCTGGTAGCCCAGCCCGCGCCTTAGCATGGCGGACGTAGACCCTTCGTTCCTTCTGACCTGGTCTCCGGTGGTCGCTATACCAGGCTTCTGAAGCTCTGCCTCTGCTCGGTCACCTCTGTGCAGTGCTCGCCAGTGACCTTGACTGTATGCTCCAGTTCCCTGTCTAGGGGTGTGCAGGTCTGTGGGACAGAGTCCAGTGGCCTTTCCTCTATTCCAGCCACCTAGCCTTGTCCAGCTGGAGTCCAGCCAGGGAATGTGGCCTTCACACGGCATATTCCTTCCCTGTGTGGGATTGTGTGCACTGGCCCCTTGTAGGGATCCCCTCGCCCTGCTCACACGCTAACCCCAGTGCCCTGTTGCTTTGTGATCTGGCTTAGCTGTCACCTTCCCCTGCCAGGCCTTTGCTGAAGTGCTCGTCACCTCCACTCTGTGCCGGGCAGCCACCTGGCTGCTGGTTCACTCCAGCTATGGTCTGTCTGACCATCAGACAGTGAGCCCTTGGGAACAAGGCACTCTCTTGTCCCCTGGGCCTGCGTAGTTCTGATGTTCAGTCAGCTCTCGGGGATGCCTTAAACAGGGAGGCCATGGGCAGTGACTGAAAGGCTGGCCACCTGATGTCAGCAGAAGAGTCCAGATCACGGCAGAGCTGAGGAGGCAGCCACATCGTTCCCGTAGCAGCAGGGACACCTCTCCATGGATCTTTCTTAGAGCCTCACGGAGCCTGACTTTTTTCAGGCCCTCCAAAGTGCCGGCTGCTTTTCTGCCTCCGGGCCTTTGTGCTGATGGCTAGGACCCCATTCCCCACCAGGAACAGAAAGATGGAGACTTCTGCTGACTGTGACGGGACCCCCACACTCGTGCCTTCCTGCATTGTTCTGTGCTGGCTGTTGGAGGCAACAAAAAGGCCACACTGATTTTGGGGTGCTGTGTGAGCTTGTCACTGGGAACAGGGCTCCTTCCTCCTGGGCAGTTCTCCAGGGTCTGAGAGAGAATGAGCCAACAGTCTGTCATCACCCGCCCAGTGAGATGCCTGTTGAGCAGCTTACATGTGGCCAGTAAGGCGGATTGGCCACTCCAGGCCTGGGCTGCCTGAGCTCTGCACCAGGGCTGAGGCTGCTGCTGGTGGTGTCTGTCTTTATAAAGCAGGGGTGGTGCCCTCTTAAGTGGTATCCAAAGAATTAAATTCTAGACCACTGGACACTAGACACCAGTTGTGTCCTGTCAAGATGTGCCAGTAGAGGGCGCTGCTGCACACCACTCAGGGCTTCCAGGAGGAAAAGGCCCAAGAGGTTTCCTGCAGCTTGGTTAGGAGCCTGGACTCTGTAGACAAAGTCCAGAGAGAAGTCTGAGGGTGCCAGAGTGGCCATGAGAGCCTCCTTAGAAGCTGCGGACTGCAAGGAAAAAGTGCTTCAGCATCTCTTACAGCTTGGAACCTGACTCTGCCAGGCAGCTCCTGGCTTTCAGGCCGGTGGTCAGACACATTCACTAAAGCCACTCCAAGCCCCAAGTGCTCCTTCTGGCCAGGACTCAAGAAGAGGTGACTTTCCTAAAAGCTCATAGTCCCAGCCCTCTGCATGAATGCCCTAAGTCCCCTGCCTCAGCTTCGGTACCATCAGTGACACAGGATTAGTGTGCCAACTGAGCCCCATCCTAAGGGCTCCTAGAGAGATGACTGTTATCAAGAGGGGAAATATCTCCCAAACTACCGGTGAAGGACCCCGCAGCTCCTGACTTTCTTCCAGACCAGGCCCTGAGGGCTGAGGACTGCCTGACTCCCCGCCCATTTTCTCCTCAGCTGACTAAGTGGGCTAAGTCAGCGATGAGCGGAGTCTGCACAGTGACAGAGTTAGGGCGTCCGTGCGGAGGGGTGGGGCTATGCAGCACAGGCTGGGAGGTCTGGAACCGAAGGGAACCTGGGTAGGAAGAGCATAGGAGAGGGTGACAGGGGCCGCCGCTGCTACTGAATCCTCATGGGGACCCAAGGTACACGGTGCCGTAAATGAGAGGCTGTTAGATCACATGACTGCCCTCCGTGTGCTCTAGGCTTAGCTGCAGGCTCATCCATACCTACCTAAAGAGCAGAGGCTAGCTAGCAGTGAGTCCGAGGGGAGACTGGGCTGCTGCGGAGGAGGGGCACTTGAGCTGGTGAGAGGGAAATGGCACCTGGCCGGGACATCTGAGCAGTGGCCACAGCGAGCAGAGTTCTGCAGACCTTTCCTCTGCTCCCTTTCGGGTCAGGATGCTGAAGGGCTGGAGCCTGACTCCAGGGGACCGTGGCTGACAGGGCCAGGATTGTGTGGATGGCGGCCTTCAGGGAGGATGGCTGCTCCGCTGTGGACGGGTGGTTACGGTACCCACACGACAGGAATCCGGGCTCCTCTCAAACCAGCATGTGTCTCAGGAGACCTGGTAGATTTGCCACCTCAGTCGACCCTCACCCCAGGGCACCCAGTCGTCAGCCAGCTCTCCAAATATCCTCTGAGGGCAGAGGTCAAGTGTGGGGGCTTTGGGGCAAGACACCAAGAACTAAAATGTTCAGCCCATTGTTTCCCGCGCATGCCACATCTGCCCACCCACTGTAGGTCCTCAATACGTCTGGTATGTCTATGCCCGTTTACCCACCTACTAAGAAGGCCCGGAACTAGGGCCCTGCTGTTTTCTGTTGAGTTTAGTCCTAGAGCCTCACCTACACCCCAAGTCACTTTGCTTTGAGACAGAGTCTCACTGTTATTAAGACTAACAATGAATGGCTACCCCCCACCTCTGTCTCTTGAGTGGCTGAGGTTAAAGGCCTGCACTACCAGTCCACAGGACCCACCATCTTCAAGAGTCAAGGCTGAGCTCACTCTCAGGGGTAAGCACACCCGCCCCCCACTGCTTCCTGCTCCAGGGTCAAGTGTAATCGCCACACAGGCAGATTTCCCATGCTGAAGAGGGGCGATTTCAAAGGACTCCAAAATCATTTTTTCTGAAGCAGTAACAAGCAGGGGATTGGGAGAGGAGGGTGGATAAAACCCTAAAGCAACATGGATCTTTCTCTGTACACCTAGGTTTTCCTGAGTGGCAGAATGGGCTTAGTTGAGATTCAGGGAAAAGGTTTAGGAGCACCTGGGGAGGGAATGGGCAGGGGCAGGGTAAGAGAGCCATGCGGGAGCCATGCATAGCCACTGGCTATGCAGTCGGGCTCCGCCCAGGGACTCCTGGCCGGTCAGTGCCAGAATCAGAAGTCTGTCCACCCACCCCAGTGGGGCTGTTTCCTCGTCAGTGGGATGAGATTAGCTTTTAAGGATCTGGGAAGACACCTAGCTCGTTGTGTATGTTCGGTACCGGGAAGCTGGGGCCCTGTTCTGAAGCACTACACTGAGGCAGTAAGGCCCCCCAGCCTCGTGGTGATAGGATTTATTTATAAAGGCAGGAGAACAAAGCGGGAGAGATGCAGTAAGGTGGTTAATTTCTGGGGATAGCACTGGATGGCTGCATGTGGCACGGGCCTCTCCTTCTGCCGCTAATGAGAAAGGCAAGCCCAGACCTGTGGAGACCCCAGGGTGGGAGGGTCAGGTCCTCACTGGGCAGCGGTAATGGTGTGGAAGGGGGAGGGGCCTCTGTGGAGAAGGAAGAGAGTCCCCCCTTACTGGTGGTCTCATAGTAGACCACCTCTTTCTACCCCAAGAAGGAGGGCTAACAAGTCTGAGGGCCAGGCACCAGGGCAGGTCTGGTCCCAGGGCAAATGGGCTGAGCCGTGGGGCCCTCAGCTCCGGTCCCCTTTGTCCTTGGTGACCAAGCAGGTACTGGAACATCACCCCCCACCCAGAAGTTCTCTCTGTTTCACCCCTGCACCTCCACAGGCTGGCAGCACCAGGTTGGGGTCAGTCCCTGGAGCTCCCCAGCACAGAGGGAGGAGGCACCGGGCTCCTGTGTAGCCTCTCTTCCGGGCTTCTGTAGTACGGTACAAATCCCGAGGCACCGAGAACCGGGTCCCTGGAGGGAGGGGGATCCTGGTCGCCATCACGCATGGACCCTCCCAAGAAGTGGCAGCAGGCTGGTGAGGGTAAAAACCCACAGAAGAAGTCTGGCCCTGCCAAGGCAGACTGGGTGAGGAAAAACAAAGATGGCAGCCAGGTTTAGGCCCGGATGCCAAGGTGGACCCTGGCCTACATCTCTACAGGGCATACAGGGAGGCGCGATCCATGCCAGTTCTGCACAGTGGGGAGCCCTCCAGAGGACCCCACGGGAAAGCCTGATCTGGCCTTTGAACTCAGTACCTACCCCACTTCCTCTGCAGTCCCTAGACCCCGTGCCGGGGTGTGCTGGTGGGGTTGCTCGTGAGACCAGAGGGCGCAGGCTGGATCAGAACCCAGGTTGGCACCTGATAACTGAGCGACCTAGTCCATGTCCCTTTGACTTTCTAAGAGACATCGTCTCACTCCTAAACAGCCACTAGCCCTGACTAAGGGGTCATTAGGATTAGGTGAGATGGCAAACATCTAGTTCCAGGTGTCTGACAAATTCCAAGACGTAAGCAGATGTTTCTCAGGGCTCAGCTCTGGTTTCAGGCCTTCTCTTGAGGTGTTGTAATTCCCGATCTCCAGAGCCATTTCCCTGCAAGGGGGCGGGGCGTGCTGGAGAGGGAAGCACCGGGCTGGTATGAAGCCTCTCTTCAGGGACTCTGTAGTACCGTACAAATCCAGGGGCACCGAGAACTTGGCCCCTGGAGAGAGGGGGATACTGGTCGCCGTCACACACGGACCCTCCCCAAGAAGCTGGACAGTCCCTCCTAGTCTCTATGCCCGGAGCTAGTGTGCCATCAGGGACCTCCGAGGGGGACTACCCGCTGGGGGTAGGGCCAGGGATAGGTTGTCTGGAGCACTGCAGAGGCTTCGTGCTGCCCGCCCTCCTGTGGCCTCTTCAAGGGATGCATCCATCCCTGGCTTGTCACCTGGTAGTAGTCATCCTGTGCCGCACTTCCCGGAAAGGGGTCTCTGGAGCCCAGACGCCAGCAGCCTTGCTGGGCTGCGTTGGGGAGATGTTCTTCCTGGGAGCGGTAGTATGGGAAGAAGCCACTAGGTGGCGCCGACTCATCGAGGAACAGACCCTCTCTGCTGCCCCAGCCCGCTTTGTGTCCTGGGAGGACTTCAGGCTCCTCCAGAGCCTGGGGCTGCCCATAAGTGCTGAGCAGAGACTGGTACTCAGAGCCAAGGGGCTCCTGGTCCTGTGAACTGGTGGCCTGCAGTCGCTGGGACGGGTGTCCTGGGTCGTCCCCCAACAAGAGGCTCAGGGGGCTCAAGGTGCTGGATTCAGTCTCCTGGCTCTTCTGAAAAGAGAGAATATTCCGACGTTAGGCGCACTCGATTCCTCCCGGGTCCAGTCTATGGAAGGCTCACAGGGCCCACACCTGATCAGGGTTCCCCTCTGGGAAAGCCCAGCAGCGCTCCTAACCGTGTCCTGAGAAATCCACGAGCCCTGAAACGGCACCTACTTCCCACCCAGTCCACCCCGAGCCCCCAGACCTTGTGGGTCACACCAGGCTTGACCCTGCCTTGGCACCTTCCCGGCTCCCTTTGTCCCCGTGTGACTCTTCCTCCTCACAGGAAAGCTTCTCTTGGCCTGCCTGCTTTCTCTGCCTATTCTGTGCCTGAGGTGATCACGGCCTGATTCTCAACTGACACTTTTCCAAGGAACAAACAAACAAGAAATAGTTCCTTACTCTAACGCCTGATCTCAGACCCCCTTAACTCTATCCGGTCCACACAGGCCTTCTCTTGGTCTTCCTGAGTGGATTCAGGACACACACCAGTGTGCTTGCCTGGCTGCCCCCTCCTCCTGGGTGATGGCATCAGGGTCGCTTCCTGATCTAGTCAGATCAGTTCATTGACTGACACCCCTCCCATGTGATGACACTTCTCCGTGTACCCACTATGCCATCAAGCACTTGCCCGCACTGTTTCTTGGCCACCCGGCATCTTCTCATTACAAATTCCATTAAGGCGAGGCCCGTCTATCTAGTTGGCTTGTGTCCACAGGATCTAGAAAGCCCCAGTGTATGATAGACAACAAAGACTGGAAGAAAGAAGGCCCCGCAGTGTGGAAGGAAGAAGATGAAGAGACAAAGACGGGGCTGGAGAGATGGCTCAGGTTAAGAATGCTGGCTGCTCTTCCAGAGGATCCAGGTTCAAGTCCCAGCTCCCACACAGTGGCTCACAACCATTTGTAACTCCGTTTCTGGGAGGATCTGATGACCTCCAGGCAGGCACACAGGCGGTGCACAGACACACATGCAGGCAAAACACCCGTGCACGCTGGGGGAGGGGGAGCATGAGGATGTCCAAGAGGGCGGGGCTAGGATCTAAGATCCTGCTGACCCAGTGTTGATACAGGGAGCGGCAGAGAAGGGAAATGGGAGATTCCTTCTTGGCCAGGGGAAGACAGGAGCCTGGAGTCTCCCATTTCCCTCATTGCCTATTGGGACCATTTCCAGAGGCCTCAAACTGCTCCAACTTATAGACTCTGGGCTTCAAGGGAAAGTCTATTATGGTCTGGCACCTGGCTTTCCTGACTCCTCTAAGGGTCTCAGCTCTCTAATCACTTCCTTTGACACATGCTGGCCCCTAACTCCCTGAATGTCTCCTAACTCCTGGGGAAGTGCTGGCCATGGACTGATAGCTCCTGGGGACAAGGGGCCAGAGCGCAATCTGACACTCCGAAGAGTGTCCCGCTCTTAATCCTCAGAAGGTCTGAAGGGGGGGAGCAGGCTGAGTGGCTGGACCAGTGGCTGGGTCCCTTCTCACCCCCCCCACCAAAGCCTGTGCTCTTCACTGCACATGTGTGTTGTACACGTTAACTGTATGGTACATCCCAGTCCTAAGCCCATGGCCTTCCTTATTTGTGTGATCTTGGCGTGTACAGTCAAGTCAAGATGTGTTCTATGGGCTGAGGCATGCCCTAAGTCTATGACCGGGAAACTTGGAGCCACGTGACGATCTCATGTGTCAGAAACTGGAGCAACAATGCCATGACCAAGGAACACCGGGTCACCAGCCATCACCAGAAGCCAGAGGACATAGAACAGCTTCTCCCTTGGAGCCCCCAAAAGAAACTAACCCAGTTGTCACTTTGACATCACGCCCAAGGTCTCAACACTGTGGGAAGGAAGGAACTGCAGTAGTTCTAAGCCCCCGGGTTTGCAACAGCTTGCTCTAGCAACTTTGGGAGCCTAATGTGTCAGCGGCTGGATGAACCTGCCGGTGCATCCTTGTGGAAGCCCCTCATGGTCACTTCCTGTGCCTTACCCTTCCTGCCATTGAGAGGTGCTGGCCCGCACAGACTGTTCCCACGCTCTTGTTTCCTCCTGGAGCCCTGGATCCTCTTCACCTGCGAGGCCTGGGTGGGAGGAGACCAGGTGTGACCCCACCAACTCCCCGGAGGCCTTCAGCAGAGAATGGCCATGCGATAGGCTGCTCACTCTCACCAGCACTTGCTGTTAGAGAGACCCTGCTGGAGCTGGCAGCAGCCCAGAGTGCTGTCACTAAGAAGCCTAATCTTCAAAGGAGGGCAAGGGCCAGAAGGGAAGGTCGAAGCCTCCCTTCTGAGCCTCCTCCCAGCCTCCTCTTCACCCGGCAACCCCTCCTGCCCATGAGAGAGGATTCCACTATGATATCACAAGGTCTGATGCAAGAAAGACATATGGCTCTGTTGCCATGGAGACTTCTGCTCTACACTCAGCACCTGTGCTCCCACCTGCCTCCTAAGTCAGCTTAATCCGGATGGCCCCAAGAGACTAAGGGGACAAAGGGAGTGGAGACATCTGCAGATGGACCAGCCCTTTCCCCTGGGGCCAGTGACTCACCAGAGACCGCAGAGAGACCGCGTCCACAGCCCTGTCTCCTGGCTGCAGGGCGCTGGTGAACTGGCCAGCGCTGTGTGGCTTTCTACTGACCTGATGCTCCAACTTCCCGGTCCTCTTGGACCCCACCATGACTCTTCCCAAGCCACCTGTAAAGGGAGCAGGTCACAGGACTATGGTTCCTGTCAGAGAGCACCCCCCTCCTGCTCCGGGGGTTGTGGGGGGAACATCACTATTGACCCTTCCTAAGAGGTGGCAGACACTCTTGGGCATTCTTCTGTGTGCTCCGCGGTCCTCTCTGCCAGCTTTGCAGTCAGGAGTTCTCTCTTGTCTCTAGTCCCTCTAGACAGGAGCCTGGGAACTCCCGTCTGTAGTGCCTTGGGCTTCCCCAGAGCAATTGGAAGCAATGTGTGACCAGAGGGGCCCTCTGGGGCACAGGAGTGGCTCTCCTAGGCCGCACCCTGTGCTCACTCTGAGTTCCTCTACTGCTCATGTGGGCTGACTTTTTAAAAATAGACTTGGCTCTTTAATCCAAGCGGAATTGTGTGTGTGTGTGTGTGTGTGTGTGTGTGTGTGTGTGTATAAGTGGATATAGGCCCTAATTCTGTATCTGAAATGGCCAACTATCATTTGCAAATATTTCTCCCCTCGAGATGATTTGAAATACCAAAATAACCTAAATTATTAACGTTTACAGTTCAAATCAGTTTCAGGATTTTTTAATATCCATCTCTTTGACTGTCTTGGTACAAACACCATATCGTTTGGAATTTCACGTTGCATAGTCAACTTCAAAAAATCAGCATTACTTACGGCCAATTAAAATTGTTAACAAATCAGTATGTCCATGGAGCAGCCACCAAGTAATGCCTCCACTGCTTCCCAGACCCAAGAAGCTACTGATTTTGCTTTCTTATTTAAAACATCATTATTTTTATCTAAGTGTATGTGTGCGTGAGTGAATACTTGAGCACATGCAGTACCCGGTGAGGCCAGAAGAGGGCGCCTGATCCCTTAGAACTGAAGTCACAACTACGAGCCACCTGACGTGGGCGCTAAGAACTGAGCCCAGAGCTCTTAGCTACTGAGCCATTTCTCCACACACACACACCCAGCCCCCTTTAAAACGGGGTCTCGTGTTGCTCAGGCTGGCCTCAAATTTACTATGTAGTCAAGGATGACCTTGACCTTCTGACCCTCCTACTTCCGCCTCCGACATTTGTATTACAGCCCCGCAGCACCTCAGCTCTGTGTCTTAACATGCCAAGACCCCGGTTCTTGTTCTAGAAGTGGAGTCACGCAGTAGGAACTCTGTGTGCTCAGCTGTCGTTTGTGAGCACTGTAAAGACTCACCCTCCTTGTGGCCTGCTCTTTCCCCTCTTGCTGATGAGGGTACACCTCTCTATGCTGGAACACAGTTTTTACCCACGGACCTGAGTTGCCATGGCAGACGACACTGCAGTGAGCAGCTGTATACGGGACAACCTGTCAGCGTAAGATTGTGTTTTCCTCACACTCTTGCTGGCACTTTTAAACTTTTGCCATCTTTGTGGGCTGGGAGCAGCTGGGAGGCAGAAACAAGCGGATCTCTGTGAGTTCAAGGCCAGCCTGGTCTACAGAGTGAGCTCCAGGACGAGCAGAGTTACAACAGAGAAATGCTGTCTCGAAAACCCACTCCAAAAAAAAGAAGGAAGAAAGGAAGGAAAGAAGGAAGGAAGGAAAGAAAGAAAGAAAAAGAAAGGAAGAACAGAAATGCCCCCTCCTTCCTCCCATAGTCTGTGGCCTTTAAACACTTGGTTCCCAGTTGGTGGTGCTGTTTGGGGAGTTTTAGAGGAGGAGGTATGTCACTGGATGCAGACTTTGAGATTAAAATCCTCCTCTTTCCAGCTCCCCCTCTCTACTTCATGCTTGCCATTCAAGGCGTGAGCTCTCAGCTGCCAAGCTGCCGTTTGCTGCGGTATCTCCCCTCCATGATGGACTCTAATCCCTCTGGAACCTTAATGTTTCCTTCAGTCAGTTGCTTCTGGCCATGGCGTTTTACCACAGTGGTAAAGTAACTGATGCACAGTGACTGGGGATGTTGAGAACCTTTTCATGTGCGTAATGCCAATTTATATATTTCCATTTGCTGAGTCTTCAGACTCATCCCGACAACTTGCTACATCTAAACTGCATTAAATTGGGTTTGTTCAGAGAGTAAGTGTAATCAGTTCTTACATAGATCCAAACCTAAGAGGCTACCACCACAGTCAAACTACGTTTTTATAGCCTTCAAAACTTTGTCTTGTACTTTTATAATCTCCCAGCCTCACCCATTCCCCTCCCTTCTGTCCTGTGGCCATTTCCTTGAGGTTAAAACCTCCCATGTTGAAGCTGTTATGATTTGGGAAGGGAGGTTAAAGAACAGGATGTTCAATGGGGCGGTGGAACATCCTTCCCCAAGCTTAAATAAGCAGTAAGGACTGCTGAGAGACACTTGCAGTCAAGCTGAGCTGCCTGTAAGAAGCAGAGACCTGCCATGCTGCGTGGGAGAGGCTCAGACCAACTGAGCCACCTACAAAGGATTCTCTCCAACCTGTCGAGCTGCCCGCAGGCTGTGTGGTGCACTCCAGGTTCCCAGCTTGTGGACTTTGCTGATGTAGCTGCCTTTGAGTCATTTCTGCTTCCGTAAAGAACCTGTTACCCACAGGTCTGCAGCCCCAGTAAAGCTCATTGGTCCACAGAACGGTGATTTGGTGGTTGGTACTGCCTCGGCCTGTTGTTGGCTCCCTACCTGGGGTGAGCAGATGTTTGTTCACACACCACCTCCCTTCCCTCTCCCCTCACCATCCCCAGGCATCCAGCCAACTGCATTGTCTAGAACATTGCATGATTGTATGGAGATCAAGCAAGTGTGTTTATTGGCTTCTCCTCCCCTCGCACTGCTCCCGACTCCAGCCCTGTTGCTGTGTGAGGCTCTGGGCCGCACTTCTCTGACTGGTGCTGCCGCCCCTGGACTGGACACATCACTATCCCACTGAGAATTGCGTATCCTTTCTTTGTCCTGACAGAATCTTTATCTTGGTTTTCAGCTGCATCCAGGCGCGGTCTTCACATCCTCGAGGGTGCACAGAGCCTTCTGTGTGTGGAGGAGGCCCAGGTCCTGCCAACATGGACGCCAGGTTCGGCCCTTTACCAACTTTCGGCCTTTATTTCTTCTCCACTCTATTTCTCTCTTCCCCCAGAAATCTAACAACAAACACATCATTAAATCCTAAAATTCTTTCCCCATTTGTCCCGAAGGCTCTTCAGATGGCAGCGTGTCTGTGACCCACCTCTCAGACATCCTTCCCTCTCACTGTTGGCGTTCTGCTGGGTTATGAAGGGAAAACTTAAAGTCAGGCTTTGTTTTTCAAGCCTAACACTTTCATTAGTTCTATTAAAAATTGGTTTTAAAGCTGTCCGTGACAACTGCCTTCCTGTTCCTCTTGTATCTGTTTCTCTGATCTGATGGAGCATGCTCACCGCAGTCTCTCTGAAGTCTTTGTCTGGTAATCCAGCAGCGTGACGCACCTTGGGATTTGAATGTACTTTTTTTCCCTTGAGAACTGGCCATGCTTTCCTGGCATTTGGAAATGTCACCATGTGTAAATTTTGGGTTCTACCCATAATTCTCTGTCTGAGGGACTTTGATATTTTTGTCCTCGGAGGTGGTCAGTTTGCTTAGGTTCAAGCTCAGACTCACCCTTGCCTAGTGCTGACAGTGGTTCCCGTCTTGGTTGCTGTACTTGAGACAGTCCCGTGCACACATTATTTAGCAAGTGTGTTAAAAAGACATGCATGTGGTTTCCATGTCTGTTTGATTCTCGAGGTTTTGCTCTGTTGGTTCGTGCAGGGTTGATCTCTGTGCTTTCTGCACAGCTCAGGGTCAGGCTCAGCCTAATGCATGTTTTCACAGAATTAGGGGGACACTCTTTGGCTATTCCTGGATATTCCTCACCTTTTTTCTGGAAGGGCCCCCATAAGATTCCTTTGACTAGAAAGAGGGGCTCTCTTGTCCCTGGTGCTTCTGTGAAAAGTGGGGGGTAGAAGAAAAACGGGATCAGGACGGAGAGGAGGTATGAGGGAGAGTAAGAAAAAGAAAGAGAAGAGAAAAGAGGACTAAAGGAAGGAGAAAGGAACTCCGCCCAGCACATGTCTGTTCACCGTTTTTCCTCCTCTTTCTCCAACTTGCATACGCTCCCCTCTAGAGTTCTCACACAGCAGCTTGTGCATTCTATTTAGAATTTCTAGTCACGGCAAGAACGGGCTGTAGAGAGCTTATGCTATCACCTTAGCCTCATTTTGACCGTGTGTTTTTATTGTTACATTGTAAGCACTCTTTGTTTATGCTGCGCACCAGTCCTTTGTCAAAGATTTGCATTGTGGGTATTTTCTTCTTAGCTTTGCCCTTTTCGGTTTATAATTGAAGTCTTTCTAGGAAACAGAAGTTTAATATTTTATGAAATTCAGTTTATCAGTTTTTTAAATTTGTACCAGTCTATTCCCAATGGATAGGAAAAGGTTCGTGCAGGGTTGCAGAATGTGGATCCAGGAACCACTACAAGCGCTCACTCCAAGGAATCGCTGAAAATGTGCCTTCATATGAGTATCCAGGACCCCAGCGCCCGACATCTGGAGACGTGGCACTCCGTGGCAGTCAGTCACCTGAGCCTGTGTTGGTTCCTCTGACCCCAGTGCCTGCATTTCCACCTTTCCCTGCTTTTCCAGGACCTCTGTTCTCTGGAGGGAGGGGTGGGGGGAGGGGGAGAGGGAGAGAAGGGAAGAGAAAAAGGGAAGGGAAGGACTGAGGGAGGGAGAAAGAGAGTCAGAGTCTGCAGTCTGGCTGGGGTGGGGGGACACTGGCCCGGGGATGAGCACAGCAAAGAAGGATGTTTGAAACTCTCACTGCCCCGATCTCCAGGAGCGTGCGGTCCCACAGTGTGTGGGGTCTGAGAAGACAGAGACTCTGAAGGCCAAGTCCTCAGGGGACAGCAGGGCTGTGGCTAGGCTGACTCTGAAGCCACAGAGCATCACTGAGGGACAGAAGCACAAGCCCCGGTTCCCGGGACGGTGTGCGGAGGGAGCCCAGGCCCAGCAGACAACGTGGACCCTGCTGTACCACACTCACAGCTGTGGGCCTTGGGGCAAAGCCGACTGCAGCCCGCTTCTGTGTAGGGAAAATGCCTCCCGAGCCCTTTGGCTTTTCTCCTACCAGTCCTGGTTGCGGTCACAAGCTTCCAGAAGCAGCTCATGGGGTTTGGCGGAACCTGTCTGGGCAGAACCACTGGCCAGGGGCCCTGGAGAGCCGTGGTTCTTGGGGGGTTGGGAGGTGGAGCTTTACCCTCTCTCCATGCTTCTGGCATCTCCCTGCCAAGACATTCTTGTGCAGGGAGAAGCTTTAGTAGCATTTCCACTCTTCACCATCTCAGAGCCCCATGCCAGGGACCCTGCAGCGTCTTAAGGATGTCAGATGGGCCAGATGTGTCAGAGGGAGCACACTGCACAGTTCCCTCGGAGCTCACGGTTGATGACAAGAGACTGATGCTCTTCTAGTTGCCCACAAGGGGGAGACGTTTTCCACTTATTCTGGAAGGCCCCCAGTGGGGTCACCATTAACGATTATTTAAAATATTTCTATTTCTTTGTGTGGGATTGTTTCGAAGAAATCAAATCTCCTTATGCAAGCTTGGCGCCATTTTCTTTTTCCAGCTGACAACTTACAGATGGCCGTTTGTTTGAAAACTATTTCCGAATCGTTTACACCCATCCTCCCCTGCAGTCAGTCATGGAGGCTTCTAAGGAATACCACATTTAGACCAGGCAAGGAGAGCCTGTGGCCTTTCCACCAGAAATCAGGCAAATTATTTAAATTCACAGGAAAGGGGGAAAATCATCTTTTGTCGACATCAAACAGAAAGCATTCTCTCTTTGAACATGTAAATCCCTTAAACATATTCAAGAATTTTAACAAGCATTCCAGAAAGCTATCCTATTACTCTTTGAAGCCCTGGAAGGATTTTCTTAAAGTAGTCACAGGCCCCTGGGGTGGGGTGAGGCGGGGCGGGATCTTTGCAGGGGCAATGGAGATGGGAGCTGCACAGGCTCTCTGTGCCCTCTGGTCCGGTAAGGAAAAGCTAAGGAAAAGCGGTCCCCAGAGAACAGGTAGGCCAATGGTGGGATGGGGAAGCTTCCCGAAAGTGGAGGCATCGGATCCATTTCCCATGTGCTCTGCATCAGGGGTTAGAAAAGGGACAGGAGCCGTGAGCCGCATGACAGTGGGGACCGGCGTGCTTGGCCGCCACATTCTCAGGAAGGAGCAGCCACAGCTCTGGACTCAACAGCTCCGTCCAGGGAAAACAAGACAGTTCAGAATGTCACACCGTAGGGAGTGGCTGGATGTTCTCAGAGATGTGGCTTTCAGACATCCATGGCAGTGTTGTCAATAGCAGGGAAGTCAACCAAAGTTATTAAAACCCCCAGGTATGCAACAGTGGGGGACGGGTTGGGTAGATGGCACCGCAGCCACGGAATATTACAGAACAGTAAAATGACCACACAGGCCCGAGAGTACCGTCACGGGAAATGGCAGAGCGTTCCACTTCCTCAGGGAGAGTTGGCCAAGAAGGAGGTTCTCCAAGCTTCACACAGGAGGCAAAGGAGCTAGAGAGCCGTTCCGGGAGACTCACAAGTGTTCAGGACCACGTGGGGCTGGCTGGACACCCGTCAGTGAGACGGAACCGGAAGTGAGCTCACACAGAGACACACAACTGAGTTTTGACAGGAGAGTGAAGGCGAGCTGACAGGACCGGGCGACAGTCTCTTAACAAAGGATGGTGGAACTTTGGGTGTGTATGAGAAACACAAAACAAAAACAAAAACAAAACCTCGGTACGGATGAAAATCAGTATAAAGCAGACCGTGAACTTCAATGTAAGAAGTAAATAACGCCTCAAAACTTTTAGGGGAGGAAAAAGAAGACACAGGGAAAATCATCAGCAACCAGAGCAGGGTAACAGTCTGCAGGCATCAAAGCATCGTGCGTGGAAGGGGGGCTGGCAAGCTGAACCCCACTAAGTAAAGCTTCTGTTCCGAAAAGATCCCACTGAAAGGATTAAGAGGGACACCAAAAATTGAAAGAAAGAAAGAAAGAAAGAAAGAAAAAGAAAGAAAGAAAGAAAGAAAGAAAGAAAGAAAGAAAGAAAGAAAGAAAAAGGAAAGAAAGAAAGAAAGAAAGAGAGAAAGAAAGAAAGAAAGAAAGAAAGAAAGAAAGAAAGAAAGAAAGAAAGGAAAAGAAGGAAGGAAGAAAAGGGAAAAACAAAAACCTTGTGTAGCACACCTTGTGTGGCAGAGAGTTACTGTAGGACTGTAGAGCTAACTGGCAAAATTACACAGCAAAGCACTCCATAGCCCAGTGAGAGGTGGACAGATGACCTGAAGAGACAGTTCCCCTACAGATGACCTGTGAGCGCTTGAGAAAGAGTTTGACGGAACCAGCCTTAAGGAAAATGCAAATTAAAGCCACAGTGTGCAGCCACACACTTAGTCAGAATGGCTACTTAAAAAATGGGGACAACAGCAAAGGCTGGGGATCTATGGAATGGGGTCACCACGTCTCTATTGGTGAGAAAACAAAATAGGACAGACAGTCTGGGAGGGACGTTCTTTAACACAATATGAAACTACCACAGAATCCAGCAATTGTATGCCTGAGCGTATCCTTGAGGAATGAAAACATTCACACCAAAATCCACGCAAATCTTTATGTCAGATTTACCCATAATAACACCAAACTAGAGATAATCCAGACATAGATTATGTTTGTGGGCGAAAGGTTAAACACACTGTGGTATAGCCATACCATGGAGTACTATACAGCCATTAAAAGGAATTGATTATTAACAAATGCACACCCTCAGTGGGTAGGCAGAAATAATGCTGAGGAAAACAAGCTAATTCAAAATGTCACTGTGTAATTCCATTTTTGTAACACTCTGGAAATACAGAATTCCAGAGAAGGAGGGCAGTTTAGCTCCTGAACTTGTTGGGTGATACAGAGAGAAGGGAGGTAGCTGTAGCCATGGGGAGACCACATGGCTGAAACAAATCTGTTTCCTTATGGTGACGGAAACATCTCTATTGACTGTATCGAAGTCAATGGCCTGGTTACCAGGCTGGAAAGATGGCTCAGAGGGTCGAGGTGCTTGCTGCCAAGCCAGATGCTGTGGGTTGGTTCCTACGACTCATGGTGGGAGGAGAGAAATAACTCTCCTAACTATTCTGACCTCCAGGCTGACCTTGAAGTCACTGAGTAGCTGACCATGACCTTGAACTTCTGATCCTCCTACCTCTGCCTCCCAAGCCCTGGTTTACAGACTGCATCACCATGTCTGGGTTTAGGCAGTTTGGGGTAGGTTGAAACCGGGGCTTCCTGCCTGCTGGGCAGAACAGCCTTTACTCGAAAAGGACAGAGCACGAGACTGCCCTGGAAACTGGATGATGTGGGGGTGTGTCCTGCTGTACTCCTGGGGCTGCACCGGGAGCCTCGCATTTGCTGGGTACCCAGATGGGGTGGCCATGCCGTAGGAGTGGCGCTTTCCAGGAGGCAAGCCTCAGGGCGAAGCGATCACATCCCTACATGGCAGTTCAGTAGCCCTGAGTCTGAAGGACACTCCCTCCCCTGGCCGGCTGGTCACAGGGCTGGTGCAAGAGGGTGGAGAGGGGAGGGTTCTCTTTCCGTTCAGTTCAGAGCTGCTGGGCAGAGTGGGCTGGCCGCTGGCTAGCCGGCAGGGCCAGGCTCGGGCTGGTACCCGGACCAGTGCACGTGCCCAGGAGCCCTGGGAGGCGGGGTGCAACAGTTACTTAGCCCACACAAGTGAGATCTTGCAGTCAGTTAACATCCATCAGCAAGCAGCAAATGAGCAGACACCTGTAATTAAAGCTCTCTCTCCAGAGTTAGTGTGCTTTACTGGGCTTAGAGTCCTTAAGGAGAGCGGCCTTCTCCAATTAAATCACCACAGGCAGCTTTTTTGCAAATCTTAGCCATCTGCCTAGTAACCAGAAGGTAAACATGACACGATTTAGCACTCTGTAAGGTCTAAGAAATGCTATTTTGATCTGTCAACTGCTCCTAATGAGGACACAGCTATCGGGGATGTAAACAAGCCTTCGGTCTGAGGGGACGTCTGGAGGCGCCTAGGGAGGCAGTTGGAAAACCTCACCCGGCAGGCACGCTGCAAAGGCAGGCGCTGCAGGGACCACAGAACCAGAGCGAGGGCTCAGAGGAAGCGCTGGAATCCTGGCAGGAGGAAGAGGGCAGGAGTGGGGCAGGGGGCAGGGGAGAGGGGGTAGGGGGCAGGGGAGAGGGGGCAGGGGAGGGGGGCAGGGGAGAGGAGGCAGGGAGCAGGGGGCAGGGGAGAGGGGGCAGGGGGCAGGGGACACGGGGCAGGGGTCTCTCCATGCTTTCAACAGCATCAATGCTGAAATGTAAGATCATCCAGTGGCCCTCCCTTTTGTCCCTGGAACTCAAGGTGCTGTGTCCTACCTCAGGGCCTTTGCATCGTTCTGTGCCCTGCCTAAGCATCATGCCTCCAGCTCTGCGCTGGCTGGAGTCCTCCATTCCCACCTCTTCCTCAGGAGGCTCGCCCCCTCCACACTGGCCTCCAGGCCGACCTCCTGTCAGTCCCCTCCTGACTATCCCTCAAAGACCTGCCTCGGGAAGAGTGTTGCTTGTTGGCTAGTGTTCTGAGCTCATCAAAGGAGAAGTTCTGAAGACAAGAGCTGTGTGTCTTGCTCTCTCCATTTCCGCCAGGGCCCGCTGAGGGCCCGGCAGGGCTGCCTCCGTCCCAGAGGCTCCATTCTGTTAGGCGAGCTTTGTGTTCCTCTCAGAGTCCCTCTCCAGGGTTCCAGGTTTTTTGTTTGTTTATTTGTAAGGTAAAGGTACCGCCCCCCTTCTTGGGAAATCAAGCCCGGGAGGGCAGGGCCGCAGACCAGGCTGGCGAGACCCTGGCTTGGTCTCTGGAGTGCCCAAGTCTCTGCCATCTGCCCTACCCATCTCTCCCCACCGGGTCAGGTTATAGCCACACTCTAATGCCCTGGGCAGTGGGATCCCCAATGGCTCCCCCTTTTACGAGGACATGGCAGCTGGTCAGCTCTAAAGCCTCCCTTTCAGTTGCAGGTATGTCTCTTAGAACCAGCTCCCAGGGAGGTTCTGGGCCTGGGCCTGACCAGGGCACTCCGACCCTAGCCTGGCTCTGCCAGTGACTCACTCTCCGAAGCAAGGGCCTTCCTGACACTGGCTCCTGATGCCTACATTCCAGCCAGGCATGTTGTGCCCTGTGCAGGGTTCCTGCAAGACGAGATGGGGGCTTGCTTCCTCAGTATAGACAAACCTCTTAGTGCTAAGGCTGCTTGGGAAGCCTTACAGCTTAAGACCTCCCCATCCCCACAGGTCAAGCTCTCACGGAGGAGCAGGCTGGTGCTGAGTTTTGCTCAATCCTGGGGAGTGGTGGGGGGGGGGGGGGCTTGAAGGGATTAGATGGACCAAAGCAGGAGCGAAGCAGGAAAATGAAGATTTGGCTTGAAAGAGCTGGACCAGCGTACTAAGCCTGCCTCCTCTTCTGAATCTGAGGGTAGCTTCAGTAGCAGCTGATGGAATTAAACAATCACATTAAAAATACTGAGTGCCAGGACTGGAGAGGTGGCTCGTTGGTTAGGAGCACTGGCTACTCTTCCAGAGGACCTGGGTTCAATTCCCAGCCCCCACATGGCAGCAACCACTGGAACTCCAGTTCCATAAGTAATGCGCCCTCTTCTGGCCTCTGTGGGCACCAGACACCAATGGGGTGCCCAGACATGCATATATAACTTTAGAGTCCCCAGCCCGGGGATATGTCACATGGGAAGACGAAGGAGGCAATGCTGGTGATGGATGAAGGTGGAGAAGGAGCATCCGTTGAAAAGAGCGATCTCTCCTACACCAAGACGGAACAGCAGTCCAGGGGGTCTGTGCATAAGCCTCCTTGGAAAACGAGGGACGGATTGAATAAATAAAAGCTCCACAACAACGTCCAGCACGGCAAGATAGCACAGGGCGCAGTGGTGGCACCTGTATCACGGCGGTAACCAACAGCTCTCTAGTCAAGCCCCACTCAACAAGAGCTAACCTTGCTTGGTATGGAAAACTTAGCCAACTAAGCAGGGTCAGTGAAGTCACGGGTCTCGGGGGAGAACCTACAGCCACCACTTTACTAAACCAGCGGAATCCTGATTGCATTCTAAACATTTGTCCTTCTACCTACGTCGCCAAGGAAACTTCTCTTTGCAACAGACAGAGACTATTACAGAGACACATAACCAACCAATCGCAGTTGTACATCCCAGTGCCAGTGGCTATGTCTCCAGCACAACTCCTGCACCCGAGGATTGGTTGCCTAAACATGAGCTGAATAAGGACAACAGTAACAGACATGCTGCAGCGGGCAGGCATGTGGGGTGCGCCGGCCGCGGGGGGCGACATCAGTCCTACATAAGGAACTACAGGCAACTAAGGACTGCTGAGGACGGGAGAAACCCTTTCCCCAGGGAAGGGCACACCAGTTGGTTATCCAGAGCCAATGGTAGCATGAGTGACATTATACGGACTGAGCACGTGGCATTTATGTGTTTTGGAATATGTGTGTATGTATATACACATACATATATGCATGTGACAACAATTATTGAAAAAGGAAGCTATGAATTTGAAAGAAAGCAAGGAAAAGGGTATACGAGAGGGTTTAGAGAGAGGCAAAGGAAGGGGGGAAATGATGTGATTGTATTATAACATCAAAAAGATATAATTTTTTAAAAAAAGAAAGAAAAAGAAAAAGAGAAGAAAGAGCTCCCGCCTTGGGAACGCCATGTACCGTTCTTTCAATGCCGACTGATTCCGGAGTCCATGGGCACCGAGGAATTCTTGGAATCTAGCTGTCCATCCCTGACTGACTTTAACCTCTTCCGGATGATGACATAATGATCATTTGGGGGACTGGTAAGCAGATTGCGGGAGCTTCACCACAGGGGTTGTGAGCGGCCCACGATCCCCAAGAAAGACCGTGACCGTGGAAGACCATGGGGCCACAACGCAGAGCTGGGCTGCGATTATAGCTGTTTACAGAAACGTCTGCTCGCAGGCAGGCTCTGGGAAGATCGGAGAAGGGAAGATTGAAAACAGTTGATTCGGTTGAGTGACGGGATTTGGGGTGATTAAAGCAGCACTCTGTTACGGTTGTTACCGTGTGGGCTGTGCAAGTTTTCAGTTTTAAAAAGAGAGAGAGAATTGAAATGGAGTCCACATACCTCAGGGGTCCCCAAAGCTGCTCCCCAACCCTACAAGTTATCATGAAAATGAGTGAGTACAGCTCCAACAGGGCTATCGACGTGGAATATAAGAGAATGTAGGAGCTCAAACTCTATATCAGTCCCTGCACCAAAGTTCTGGTTTTATGCACCACATTCATAAAGACTACATGCTAGAGAGGCAGGTGGTGGCCAAGATGTCAGCTAGTTCATGGGGAGATGGAGGCTGCCTCACCTCCTAAAGAGACAGCGTCCCAGCTGGCTTTGGGTGTGTGTGTAAAAGGCAGGCTATCGCAATCCATGAGCCCTTCTCACAGGGGGTTCCAAATGACCCTTGAGAGCGAAGGCACTGCTCCCTCAGGCCGTGCTCATCACAGAAGCATGCCATGCAGCTCCTGACGTGTTCCATGGTGGACAGACCCAGCAGGATAGCACCGGGTTGCTGTGGAAGACCAGGGCCAGGGGACGTTGAACGGGAATCAGTCAGTGAGAAGCCATCGCTGAGCTTGTGTTTCCAACACAATGGGAAGTTGGTGCCATGAGGACAAACAGTCTTATGTCCTCAGGTAGAGCCCTGGAGGGGCCTGCCCCTTCCTCAGTCAGGACACACCTGGCCACACAGGTATTGCATGGCAAGCAGAGCGGCTCTTGATGGGGTCTGGTCATATCTGGGCGACTCCTTGTGTACAGCCAGGGCAGAGTTGCTGGATTCTGCCTGTAAGGGGCCAGGGCAGGTGGAGGGGCCCAGCTGAGGCCAGCCCGGCTGGACTGTACAGACAAGAGGGACAAGGCTGGCCCTCTCAAGGATATTCTAAGATCCTACTACTGTCGGGAAAGCGATGGTACCGAAGCTTTTTGGACTGAGTCTTGATGACAGAATTGTTCTACCGAATCTCTTCATGCAATCCTCAGAATGTCATATACTCATTCTGATGAAACTCCACCACACATGAGTGGTAAGAACTGGGGAATCGGGGCTTGCCTGACGTCTAAAGCCACACACCCTTGTAGAAGACTGTGATTCCAAGCCTGTGGCGAGCCCCCTGATCTTGAGATTAAGTTCTGCTGTGCATCTTCGCTAATTCTCATTTGGGACAGCTGCTGAGCAAGGCTAAGTTGTAAAAAAGACAAGCCCAGAGGCAGTTCGTTTCAGGGAAGTCAAAGATTACTCAAAGAGACCTTCCTCTTAATCTCACAAAATAGGAGGTTGGCTTTATGGCCAGCTAAAGAACAATAATGTTTTGTATATATTTTGATTTACCTTGTTGATTGTAACCTAGTGCTTAACCATGTGACTGTACCTGTGCCTTCTACCTTGTGATCACGAACCTCGTGCTTGCAAGCACCTGGTTTTGCCCCTTGTGATCGTTGCCCTGGCAACCTCCCGGATGTCTCTGGTGGGAAAGGGTATAAGAAATGGACAATAAACTATTTGGCCAGTTCAGCCCCTGAGAACTCAAGATGTAGTGCGTGCGTGTTCTGGTAATTCAGGCTACCCTTGAACCAGCACCGTCTGAACTGGTAAACTGGCCTTATCACAAGCCCATTCTCTGTCCCAAGGACAGTGAAGCATAGCTGTGAGCCCAGAGAGAGGAGAGACAAACACGGAGGCTGAACATGCCCATCGGCTGCGCTACCCACACGCACAGGCCCCCGGCTGGCCATTCACAGGGCCTAACCACCCAGAGGGTGCCAGCAACTGCCGGTAGTGGGAGAATCTTGAAACAGGCTCGTATTACTTTAGGTGGATAGACCAACAGACATCCCAACAGTCTGACAAAGTGCCATCTTCATACAGGCCAAGAAATGCAAAAGATTTAGAATAGAGACCAGAGGAAAGCAGCTTCTCCGTCCGTGGCTGCCCAGTCAGTTAGTATGCGTATTTACTACACGACAGGGCGACATATTCTATTTAAACTGTTTCTGCTCTGGGCCTTCTAAAACTGTTGACAGCAAATATCCGCAAGGGGTCCAGAGCCCTGTTGGGTGAGCGGCTCAGGGGTGCCGAGGAGCAGTCTGGGAAGGAGGAGGCCCCACCCCACCCACCTGGGATCCTTGCCTACCCTGCTGGCCATCTCTGTCTTTCAACAACCCGATTATCACCAAAGCCCATCTTACAATAATCAAAGAGGAATTCAGAGCTTGGCGACCTCCTCCTCCTTGGGCTGCAGCCAGGCTCATCTTCATCCTCCCAGAACCTTGGCATCTTCCCTGTCGGTGAGCAGGCTGTCAGCAACAGGCCTGGGGCATAGGGGATCCTTCCCAGCCTCTCCCCTCCGCCTTAGGAAGCCTCTTCCTCCCTCGGGAGCTCCACCTCCTCCCCTTTCTTCTCTCATTCACTCTATCCCGACCATGCTTGCATATCCAGCTAGTGTCCTTCACAAACCACTCTCAGTGGGCTCCTCGGGGGTGCCCACCGGAAGCAGACACCCTAGGCCTCCCCTGCCATTCAGTCTCAAAGTGCTCATTTCTTCAGCATCGTTTACACCCCTGCCCTGCCCAAGAACACTGAGAAAATGGGTAAGCCGGTGTCAGAGGTAGGAGCCCAGCTGTGCTTCTCCCACCAAGAGAGCCTGCAGTGTGGCCTTCCTACCTGCTGCACTCTGCGGCCCCCGCCCCACCCCGCCGTCTTTTTAAGCCAGCCCAGGGCTTCTCACACCTGGGCTTCCCTTCTCAAGCTGCAATCTTGGAGCAATGGAGAATGGGAGAGTCACACAAGCAGGACCCTCTGCGACTGTGCTGGCACCTGGCTGTGTACAGGACAGGTAGCTGGGTGCCAGGTGCTAGGGCATCCAACCACTGTGAGGGACCCACTGCTTTTCGGTATCGGTAACAAGCCATATTGGATTTTCTCAGCTTACTCATTCCCATGAGGAGTCACTTCAGTCCTCTGTGAACGTGTCCAGAGTCAGACAGGTTGGCTGGGTCATGGGACAATGGCGCAGTGGAGGGACTATCAAGAAAGCCGCCTTGTAGTGTCTCAGGATGCGTCCCCTTCTCCAGGAGCCCTGTCTACAGAGAGCCCAGCCTAGCACAGCACTTGCTTTCCAGGCTCAAGGGGCCTGGGCTTTCCTATGAATGCAGCACTTGCTAGCTACGGGGCCCTGGACAAGTCCCCATCATCACCACCCAGCCCATAGCAAGGAGCTGACCGGATATCATGGGCAGTGCTGGAGGGGCTTTGGGCCACTTGTGAATGGAGAAATAGTGAAATGGCCACACTCAGCTCTCGGGACAAGCGGTCTGCAGGGTCTAGATCAGCTCATCCACACGCCACTGCAGAAGTTGCTTCCAGGGGAGGTTCCTGGACGCCAGGCCCTGTCTTTGGCTGTACAGGGCCTTTACCCCTTGAGGTCTACCACGGTCAGTGGAGAATACAGTCTGCCACCACCAGAGACGGCAGCCCTGCGCATTTGGGAGAGTTCCAGTGCAATCCACAGAATCACTGACTGGAGTTGATTTCCAGCCCTCCTGGGGGAGAAAGGTTAGGGACTGCCGGGCCTGCCTACAGCCAGGGCAGCCATAGACAGACACTACTGCACTGCATCCCTCACACACACACACACCCCTCCTACCCTACCTCTCTCACACACCCAGCTGCATCCACAGCAGATCTAGGCACATCCCTGCCTTGGGGTTCTTCAGGCTCAGCACTGATCCATCCTTCTGCATGCAGCAGCTTGAGGGAATCTCTCTGAATGCTTCTGCTGCTCCTTTGAAGGCTCATCCCAAGCACCTCCCGAGCAACCTCTTCTGTCCGCTGCCTCTATCCTTCCCTTGCTTAGGACTCAGGGGCTTCCTTGGCGTGGAAAGTATATTACTACTCACTGTGCTTTCTCTGCTCGATGCTGCTCCAGCTTGCCTACTCAGTATCCTAGCCTGCTCTTAGACCCAACACACACACACACACACATACACACACACACACATACACACATACACACACACACACACCCCCACACACATACACACACATACGTATACAGACACACATACACACACATACACACACACACACACACACACACACACACACACACACACGCTGCTCCTGGTACACAGTGGGCTCATGTATGTATCTTCCAAGTCAATTTGACATGAACTGAGAAAATGGGCCCAAAAAAGGGGACAAATAAATCCTAGATTTATCAATACAAAGCCCAAGGGGCTGAGATTTATTTTGTTTGCATTTCTATTTCCAAATTCAATGTGTCTCATTCTAACGTGTGATTCTGGCACACTGGTAATTTCCGCGCCAGCGTGCGCCTTATCTGGTGTCCCCAGAGACGCCACACCATTCACCACAGCAGAGCAATCTTATCCTGACCTCGCTCACATCATCCTCAGCTGTACCCACAGTATTCTCCTACGTGTAGGGGTGGAGGGGGGGAGAAGGAGGGAAGGGGAGAGAGAGGGGCACTCATTGCAGTTTCTCCTTGCCCATCTGTCCACTGACCGGGTCAAGGTACAGAAGAATTCTAAAGTGATGAGGTCCCCATGGTGCCCTCTTACGACTGCATCCGCGTCTCTCCTGCCCCCTCCACAGTGCAGCGCGGAGCCTGTGGGGCGTGACTCCCAGGCAGCTCAAGGAATTCACTCAGGGCACTGAGGGAGGGATAGTTTGCTCCTTCTTCATGGAAAGCACCGGACACTGGAGGCCCAGGATGTCTGCGGAGAGACTTTTCCTCCCTGTAGGACAAGCGAGCTGCTCCGGTAAAATCTCAACAATATGGCTGTCAAACGAGACCTAAACAATGGCAGGACCAGTTGACATGCCATTGTGGATGGGAAATGTCTCACACGGGCCCGCTCCTACGTGAAGAGCTACGAGCAGTAAGAGAGGGAGAACCAGTCTTCCCCAGAAACGAGCCCCTTAAGTGGTTATCCAATCCCAGCTAGTCAGCCTAAGACGTGTGCATACGAGCAACATCAAAAGGACTCGGCACGTTTGGCTTGCATATTTATATTATTTGTACACGTAACAATATTAATTAAAGAAAAAGAAGAGAGAGGACGAGGGTGGGGGAGGAATTAAGGGGAGGAGTCGGGTGGTCGCGCATGTGATCAAAATACATCGAAATCATACAAAACTCTAAAAAAATCGTGAAAACGCCACATTGAAAACAGTAACTCTTCCCTTCCGTTGTTCCGCAATGCCGCAAAGCTCTTTTTAAGAAATGGCTTCTTCATCGGCAGGACCACGGCCACAGTCGCACACCGCGGGACGGCGCTGCGCTGAGCTCCTCTGAGGGTTTCACCTCCACTGGAGATGGGCGCTACTGGACCACCTGTTCAGACTCAAAGAGGGCGGCAGGGTGAGCCCCAAAGACAGGGCTCCTCTCGCTTACTGTAACCTGAGCGGTTTGGGAGGAGTCAGGCCACCTCGCTGGACTGGTGATTTCGCCGTTAATTGTGAGACCGATGGGAAGGATAAGGCTTTTTAGATTGAGCACTATGTGGTTACTAATCCTCATCAAGGGCCGAAGGAGGCAAAGGTTCCAGAACGTTCCGTGAGACAAAGCCTGTTTGGGAGCCATGGAGCATCAATCTGCCTCCACCCCTCGCCAGAGCCTGAGCTCACTCCTTATGGGGCATGTCAAACGATGATTCATTACAGAAAGTCGGCTTTGTTGAGTGTGTGTGTGTGTGTATGTGTGTACGCGTGTGTGTCAGACTCTGATGTACTTCTTTTATAAGGATTCTGGGTATTGGCCCACCCTGACCCAGTATGACCCTATCCTACCTAATTATGCCTGTGAAGACTCTATTTCCTTAAATAAGGTCATACCCATAGGTGCAGGGCTTGGTTTCTCAACTTACGGTAGTATAATTCAGCTGACTAGTCAGTGCCCGCTCTGAGCATGGTCTGACCCTAGTACAACCGGCCAGAGGTATCACTCGTGTCAGTGAGCCATATGCTCATCCTCTCCTGGAAAGCCAGTTCACCAGGTATCAACTGGCTGATATCAGCTGCTCATTAAAGCCGTCAGCCATGCATGTAGCCGATGGAGATGTGGAGTGGAGTTCTCCACGTTCCTCAATGATCGCGCTTAGCTCTGCCCTCTCCCCTACGAGCGTCCTGCTAGGTGTCTAGGAGCCAGGTCGGGTCACATTGCCGTCTCTTCTCTCACTGTGATACAGTCTAGGGCTCTTGGTCAGATTCATTTTCTCTGCCAGTTAAAGAATTAAAGGGCAGGAAATATCCACAGTACAAGAGGTAGCAGTGGAGAAAAACACAAGACTCTGTGATTGAAGAAAGATGCTTTTGGAGGGATGGGGAAATTCACACATGCAGCAGACACAGAGGAAAAGTTTCTGTAAAGCAGAGTGGGGCTCAAAAAGCCAAAAGTCCAGTCTCTTCTTAAAGGCTGGGGGGAGTCTTCCTCCCATAATTTAGGCTGGTCAGCTTGAAGAAAGATAGGATGGTTGATTGGCTGGCAACCGTTGTATAACATGTCCTGATCCAACCTTAAACTTGTTGAGCCAGTCCATCAGCTGGTGGCCTGCTAGTGGGAGAAAAATATCCCTACAAGATCTTTGTTTTAGCTGCCAGGCTTTTGTCTGTCTCAAGTTAAGAGGGAGAGGAAGAAGCTGGCTATCTTGGAAATTCTCTACCTTTACTACCTGGCCATGGCCTCTCTCCCTATCTGTCTGCCTATCAGGGAGTTTATCTAACTCCCAAGTCTCTCAGTAGCAGTGCAGGAGTCCGCCAGAGAAGATCACTCAGACACCATCTATAGCCCACTGAAAGTCTTTATTCTAGCTGGCTGGACTACACTCAGTTATTCAGGACTAAGTGCCAATGTTTAGAGTAAGGAATTCTTAAAGGCAAAAGCCACATATAGCTCAACAGCTGTGTGTGTGTGTGTGTGTGTGTGTGTGGCGGGGGTGGGGGGTGTTGCAAGCAAGCAGTTTAACAGAAGCTAAGATAAGCAGTTAGCTTAAGAGAGAGGTTCAGGCCACTTAACAGAATGTATTTATTAGTCAGGGTTCTCTGGAGCAACAAAACTTATAGAATAATCTCTACATATAGAAAAGGGGGTTATTGGAATGACATACAGGCAGACCAGCTAATCCAACGATGGCTGGCTGTGAACGCAAGGCCCAAAAATCCAGTAGCTAGCTGCTCAGTCCATAGAGCTGGATGTCTCAGCTGGTCTTCAGTATACACTGGAATCCCAAAGAAGTATGCTCCAGTGCCAGCAAAGGCGTGGATGTGCTAACAAGGCCAGAGCTAGCAGGCAAAGAGCAAAGCTTCCTTCCTCCATGTCAGTATACAGGCTTCTAGCAGAAGGAGTGGCCCGGATTAAAGGTGTGTCTTCCTCCCTCAAGATCTGGATTAAACGTGTGTGTCTTCCTAACTCAAAGATCCAGATTAGAAGTGGATCCTCCTACTTCAAATTAAGCAAAAAATCCCTCACATAAAACCACTTTTTGGTTTTAGTTTCAGATGTAGTCAACCAAGAATAGCCATCACATAGAAACTAAAATAAGTTAGCTGGGGCATCTTGATCTCTGGTTCTTGGAATAGAGTTGGAGAATTTCTCACAGGGCTTCCCATCAAGGAGACCAAATTCTAGTTAAACCTAAAACGGCCTCAGCAAGAATACAAGACAGAGGAACTTCTGCACTATCTTGCCCTGCCGCAGTAGGAAGCAGCTTCCACTTGCATAAAGTAGATCTTTGGGGCACAAAAGCTTTGTCACTAGTGAAAGTTCTTCTACAATGCTACCATCAGGTAGCAAGGACCGAAGACCATGGGCACCACAACGCCTTGGAGAACAGACTCTCAGAACTGTGTCTGGGTAATGGTTGCTAGGAATAAAGGAGCAAATCGTACAAGACCCAACTTGCTCCGAGTAAAAGCTAGGAAATATAATGTGAGTCTCCCAGAACAGATAGCAAGACTACATCACAGCAAGGACTTGTGAACCTCCTGTTAGCCTCAGAGAGCCATGTCCTGGGCAAGAGGAGACTTCCTGCTTTGCAATGCTACCTGATAACAGTTCCAGGAGAGAACCACCTGGGTGATTCAAGTTGGATGTTTTCTTTCTGGAGGCATTAACATAGCACTGATGGGTTTGTAATTTAAGAAATTTGTTTTCTCTTACAAATGCCTTGTGCATGACATCACACTGGTGCGCAAACATCCATCCATTCCCTGGGGCTCTGGAGAGAGTCCGGAGAGGTGAAGTCTCCTCTGCTAGTCACCACCTCCCAGCGCCCACCTGAACAGCAGGCCGTCAGCAGCCACAAGCATCTGTAAGACCTGAGAGGAAACGATTGCGTGGGTCGTGCTGGGGGTGGGGCTGGCGGTGGGAAAGCCATCGAAATCAACAGGAGTCCCCCCAAAGCACACTAGCCACTTTGTCAGGCGTCCTAGGAAGAAGCACGGCACCCAGGTGTAGGTGGAAATATCACTATCTCTTATGAGTCCAGTAAGGGACAGAAGACAGTCATGGGGGTGGAAAGCCTGAGCTACCTGCAGAGGGTCCAGCCTCTCTCATGGACTGACCCGGAGCACGTGACCGCCAAGTTACTGAGGAAAGGTGCCACCCACCGACACAAAGATCTTAACTGCTTAATGAATAGAACTTCCACAATACAACAAGCCCCGACTTTAGCTGAGCGACTTGATGCCATTTTATGGTGAAGTCAAGACCCCAGATGAGGTATTCCCTGTCTGGTGATTAGGATAGGGGAGGAGACCATAGGAGGCCCCTCTATTAACAGTAATACAATCAGGTACATTCAACACAAAGATCTCTGTGGACAAGGTAAATTCGAATTTGTTCCATCCACAAGTATTGAGTAGGCAATCACCTGTTCTCCAAACTAGCATTCTTTCTGCATTCAAGAGAGCTGCAGCCCATCCACACCCAGAAAGCTGGTTCTAACAGCGAAGGAAGGTGACCTTCTGGCAGCAGCTCCTGCTGACAGATACAGTGGCTGTTCAAAGCTGATGTTACCGTGCAGAAGTGTGTGTAGCTTTACAACATCGGAGAAGAAGTTTAAATATCCCACTACAGGCAGGAAAGCGTCAGGGCTGCTGGTCACCCCCAGGACCTGAAGACCGCCTTAACCTACCGTGTCCCTGCTGCACCTTGTGGCTCACACAGAGATGTGCCCATCTGGGCCGGAAGCCCAGCCTGGACAGAGAGGCAGTGTGAGCAGCCGCTCAGCAGTGGCATTCCATCAGCCGCACCTCTGCTGTTGTTCCCATCCGCTCTGTCCATCCCAGCTAGCACTCACATTCACCTCTGCCCAGTAAAACAGCTTCCTGGCCTTCTGTATTTCCTGACTCTCCCATCCAGGTCCCCTCTCCCTCCTGTCAGCCTACCGCATATTTACTCGCACTGTGATAGACCCAGGCAACTACCTGTCTGTACCTGTCATCTCCCCGTGTCAATTCCCTAAAACTCCAGGCCTGGGACTAGAGCACTGAGCAGAGTCTAGTCCTTGTCCTCTGCCCCTTGTACCCTATGCAGGCCGTACCTCCCCTCTGGAACCCCAGGAGGTGGCTGTAAAGGCCTTTCCATTTGCCAGCATGCGGCCCCTGGCAACCGCCCCGTAATCGCGCTTCCTCTGCGCCATCTGTGAAGCATGATAAATGGCAGACTTAACTACCTCCTAGGGCTAGAAAATGGAATGACTTCATGTATGGAAAATGTTTAGAACAAAGCCCAGTAGAGGAAGTACTCAGAGTGTCTAGCATGGTCACCTTTGCCTGCCTGTGTTCCCAGCCAGAGTATCTAAATCGGGGTGTGGGTAAAGATGCACCCTGAGCTCATCTGCACTGAATGCCCTGGCTAGCCTCACCGCTGAGGGCAGAGGTTGCCGTCTCTGAGCCGGTTCCATTACAGAGCGGTGCTCATGAGTGGACAGTACGTGGGAGAGGGTCTGCATGAGAAGCCTCCGCCCCTCCAGCCTCTAAGCCCCAAAGAACAGATCTTTTCCAAAGCAAGGCCAGGAGCTGAGGGATCTGTGGAAAGGAAGATGCTTCATCTGTGTGTCCGTCTTCCTGCAGATCTCAGGGGAGGCTTGGAGCATTCCTGCGGTCCAGGTTCCCCTCCCCACAAACCCTGCCCTTCCTGATTACCATGCCCAGCTGGTGGCCTCCGTGGAGGGAGCACTAGTCTGCTAATGCATCTCTCTGTATTCTGAACCATCTAACCAGCTCCAGGTGGATGGCCAGGACCCAGCTGCGGGATGGGGAGCCAGGGAAAATGGTTCCAACTTCACAAGCCCACAACCCGGAAACCATTATGGATAAGCCTTGCCTCCCGGCAGTTCTGCTCTGGCCTTTGTGGCTGGCCTTCCAACTGGGTCCTGGGGAGGTAGGGCTGGGGGATGAGCAGCAGGTGTTCCGCCTGTGTCACTGCATGGTCGCCCGCGCCATCCGCTCTCCCAGGAGGCCTGTGGGGGCAGGATGGAGCTAGGACTGGGCTGTTCAAGTGCTCCAGCTCTCTGCCCAATTCTCTACACAACTGGCTATAGATTTGACATTAGACTCCACAGAGGATCATAGAGAAGGACCCCCACAAATCTATACAGCATCAAAAGGGATCTCATCCCAGGATGATCAGTTCAGTCACCCCGAGATACGGAATGTCAGAAACTGGGCCTAGAGGGTAAGGTCTTACACTAAGAGCCAAGCCCTTCCTGGCCTACTGGAGCCTTAACTCTTTCATGTTCAGAAGGTAGATGGCTCCCCTCAGAGACTCTGCACTGCCACATTAATTCAACTATTAATTAGTTCAACTATTAAACAGCTATTAGAAGCTAGACCTAAGCAAGGGCTGCCCTGGAGGGATCTGCTGGTGTCTCCAGAAACTCAGTCCAGAGGCTCGATTAAACCACGCCAGGTCTTATTTTTGAAAACGCTTTGTAAGGCACGAAATGCCAAACATTAAACGCCTAGCATCAAAAGTAATTATGCTACCGAGAGGGGTAAATCACACAGTCCAGGTTAATGCTCTTCGCATCCCAGCCTGCATCCAAATGATGAAGGTCTTGCCTGTGCTGGTCTATGAGCTGAGCCTGTGTTTCCAGCCAGCTCTCTGGGGACGGCCACCAGCAGGTATCTGTAATATCAAGTCCAGATAGTAAGTTACTGAGCTAATGCTGAGCAACTGCTGCTGTTCATTACACCTAAAATATAGCTCAGTTGATCCAATCAGCTACCTAATTGCAGAATTTGATGGGAGAGGAACATAAATTCCTGAGACAAGAGACAACTAGGCTCTTGAGGGTGGGCTGTACATCTCTACCTGTCTGCCTAGGTATAGATCCTGCAATTAGCTATAGAGAGCTATAGATAGACAGATAGATAGACAGACAGACAGACAGATTGATAGATGGAACGATTTGTGAGTCTACAGACAGGCATCTGTTTGCAGATGAGACTTAGGGGGGTAGACAAAAATACTTCGCATTCTTCTCAGTGGAATCTGAAATGCTTCCTGGGGAGGCAAGCTGTCCAGGTGCTGGGGCAGGTAAAGTTTCTTGGAACATCTTTCGGCATCCTAATATTCTAGTGGGTCTCATCTGATTGGACAAGGGAGCAGTGCCATTGAGACAAAGTATCAAAGCCCAAGGCAGGGAATGCAGTGCGGTGGGGGTGAGGGGGCAGCGGGAGCCTGGACTCTTCCTCAGGCTCTTTCTTTTTTAACCTCAGAAGCCCGCTCAAAGACTTTCTCTTGCTATCTGCTACAAATGGGGGCGGGTGGGGGAGGGGCACCTGAAATCCTGTTCTTTCCTTGATGAACTCTGTTCCCAAAATAAAGCCCATGAACTCTCTCAGCAGCTGGAATCTTCCCTCTGCAGAGAGCACCTCGTCTGGCAGTTGACTTAAGCAGTTATCTGCAGGCTGTAATTTTCATGAAAACAGTAGAGTGTGCCTGGCGGGAGATGTTTTCCGCGATTGGAAAGAAAACAATGGGACAACGTCAGAACAAAGAACATTCTGACTCTCACCAACAATTCGGGTCAAGGCTCCCGAAGACAGGCAAACTTCTCAAGTGCCCTGCTTCAGAAGGCCCAGGAAGTACACAGCCTGAAAGACTGAGAAAGAGGGGCCGGGGAGCTGGTGAGGAGGGGCCTGGAGCGGTCTGGTCCAGGGAGGAAGCTCAGAGGTTCCAGAATGACAGCAGTGGATACGAGGAGGAAGGATCCAGGCAAGTGAAAGCCACCAGGGTATGACAGTGGGCAAGAGACAGTGCAGTCTGGGGAACAAATCCCGAGGAGCTGAAAGGTTGATCCAGTCAGAGGAGCACGTAATGGCAGAAGCAATTCTGACACGAGGCGAAGACTGTGGGGGCCGGTGGCAATTTCAAACAGGCCCCTGTTTTCATGTTTAAGTCTCACGTGCCCCGGGGCCTTTAGGGAGAGAGAACACAGGCGTAGATGGAAGGCAGACCTGTGGGAGGAAAGAAGCTATGAGAACCCCACCTCTTAGGGTATCATCTAAAGGCCCCTAATTCCCCCCAAAACGGGAACATGACAGGTCACAAGGCACCCTGAGAACCCTTTTGGTTCGGTCATGCCCACATATGAGGCCACAAGCCACCGTGAGGCAGATCCTGGGAAGGTTTGAAATTATTTTCCCATAACTAGGAGACACTATCGGAGCCCACAAAAACAGGAAATGACATCAGCATCCTACAAGGCCATGCGTGCCTCTGCCCCCTTGACTCCTTATAGCGGGAAGAGCAGGTGAGTTTGGAGGGCAACGGAAAGGTCTTTGTTCTTCATTCTAAACCAGACGCCTGGTGTGTCTTGGAAGCAACATCGCTGATTTCTAAAATCCCTAGGTGTTGGCCATTCACAGCCTTGTCTACGAACAGCACTAGGCGATGCAAAACTCAGCTTTTGAAGTTAGGGTTCCTCTGCCAGCTGCTTTCCCCCTATGCCCATGACAATGGAAGTACCGCAGGAGTCTAGCACCTCAGCTAAGTAGCTCCGGAATTTTACCGACTCAAGAAGGCTACTCAGAGCAGTTCCCAGCTCTCTAGGGGACATTGTGCTTATTATACAGGGCCTTAGGGTTTCCTAACGCTAGCTGCTATCACAAAAATTTCGGTGGTCACCATAAAAAAAATCACTCACGGTTGACCTTCAAATCATGCAGAGTGTGGGTCCTGACCCTCTACCCCTCAAACACACCCCGCTGAAAGTCTGCATAAAACCATTCCATTGCTCAAAAGCTTCCCACGACTGGCTACTATTCACTAGGAGCCCTGGTGTGTGACACAGTTGACCTGTGCGACCTTTGTATGCGGTACACATTATACACAATGGAAAATGCTCGGAACCTGGGAGGGGCTGCCTTCTCCTGTGGGGAGCTAACCTGCCACTCTCAGGAACGGCCGGCACCCATGGTGGCATTTTAAGCAGAGACTTGCAGCGGGTGAGAGGCGGTAGCAGTCTCGGAAGGGTTGCACAGCGTGCTCCGCCGTAAACCGTATGCAGCCACCGTTTAACCCGGAACCTTCGTGTCTTTCTCAATCTAAATGGCCTCGCAGGTGCGCATGCATATAGGTTGATAAGCTGTGCAGTTCGCCTTTGAGTTTTTATTCGTTTTGTATTTTCCAGATCGTCACGGACCTCAAAACAGTAAAACCTTCACATAAGCAGATGTGCCTTCAAGCCTGTTGGGTCCTGAGTCAGCTGTGTCTACCACTCATGGGAGATCCCTGAGCCTCTGTCCCTCGCAGGGAACTTAGGTGCTTGGGGCTCTGCCATCCTTGAACTTTTGGACAGGCCGGTCAGTTGTATGTAAGCACTTTACCCACGCGGTGTTACACGTGTTTAATAGACAGAAGGCACTTGTCTCAGAGGTCTGGGGAGTTCGAGAGTGAGGAGCACCTGGAGGGGGTGGTCTAGCTTCATCACAACCTGGTGAGAAGGTGGTCAGGAGGGGACTGGGAGGAGCTAGCTCATAACTTAAACCAAAACATGTCAAGGAATTCTTCCAGATTTAAAAAAAAAAAAAAAATCCTCATGAGGGATTTTATAGGAAGGAATTTGACATTTCCTTGTGGGAGCTGGAGGAACACCTGTGAAACTCAGCATCACGAAGAGGGTACTCCACCTCACCCGTGGGAGCCAATCCACTCTCCGGTGGGCGCCCCACCTCCCCGGATAAAGATGGCTTCCCAGGAGTTTTCATAAGTTTGCTTCCTGTTCATTGTACCATTTTTCTCCTCCACATTTGTCCCAGACACGTGACAAATGCTTAACTCATAATCTTACTGAGAACCAGGGCGGCCGGGGGACCGGCCCAAGGTCACACAGATCCTGTGGAGTGGCAGCGCAGGGATCTGATCTCCGACGGTCTGCCTCTAAGACGCACACGTGTTTCCTGACACAGACACGCTTTTGCCGCTGGTCAAAATTTTAAAAAGCACAAACGCAGAAGAAGCCAGAGGACAGTAGAGAATTGAGAGACTGCTCCTTCTCGTGTGGTTCACGGCAAACGGGAAATTCAGCGGGCTGAGCCTTCTCTGCCCTGCGGAAATCACTTCTGGCTTGGGGTTTTCAATGGCTGTGATTGGAGGTCACAGTTCTATTTCCTGAATACCCACGGCACACGTAGCCTGCCAGGGATGTTCAACCAGAGCCCACGGGCTGCTCGAACCGCAGGACGCACAAACAGGAGACTTTGATGTGATTTTTGTATCCGTGTGTGTCTGCGTACATGTACATAAATATATCAGTGTCATGGTTTTTAAGACAAGGTCTCTCACTAAACTCAGAGCTTGCTGATTCTGCTAGACTAGCTGACCAGCTGATCAGCAAGCCCCTAAGGATTCACATCACCACCTCTGCACACTTGTTTTACAGGGACGGATCACTGTGCCCAGCACCTCTATATGGATATTGGGAATCAAACTTGGGCCCTCGTGCATTCCAGCAGATACTCTACTGACAGATTTCCCCAGTCTTGGGATCTGTGTGTGTTCTCTGTGAGCTTTCCAATGACAAAGTCACGTCACAATGTCAAATACCCCAACCTTCCCTTGCAGCAGGTAAGCACATCAGCCCCTCTGCTCGCAGTGAGCTGTTTGCCAGCACCTGCTGAGGCAGCAGCCAAGCTAGAGCTTAAAACAAAGGGGTCCTGTGGTGGTATGTGGAAGCGAGCCTGTACCGGCTTTACTGTTGACAACATGTAAAAGATTCCTAATGTGTTCAGCATCGTCATATGGCAAGCCTTTAAACTGGCTATCTGCTGAATGTTGAAGCCACAGGAATGAACAAACAGATCAGGACCTTGGCTGTGTGTGCTTTAGAGTGAGGCCCAAGAGTCTAGTGTTAGCTTTTATGTGTATATGTGTACCACATGCACGCAGTACCTGCAGAGGCCAGAAGAGGGTGTCAGATCCCCTAGAGCTAGAGTTACAGGTGGTTAGGGGCTGCCAAATGTGGGTGCTGGGAACTGGGCCAGGGCCCTTTGCAAGAACAGTAAGCATTCTTAACTGCTGAGCAATCTCCCCTGCCCCCCAAATCTGGATTTGTATCAAGATGTTTGATGAGTCTCCCAGTCACCAAAGAAGCAAACCAGTAGCTCTGGGTTCCATCTAACGTTGAACAGGGATTCTCCAAAACTTCTCATAAGCTAGTAGGAAATCTGGTCAGAGAGAGTTGGTCTAGGACTGAAGTGGGCTTGGAAGAACTCGGGGCCTGTGTCCAGGGAGCTCAGTCAGGGAGCCCCTTCCTGGGCAGTGACCCATGTCCCAGACACAGTGCTGTACTGGTGGCACCTGGGCTTAGGGACTGGAGCATCTTCAGAGGCCACAGAGACTTTTGTGTCACTGTTATGAGGATGGTCAGTTAAACTCAGTTTGGGGCAGGTTCCCATATGTAAGCCAAAGTCTGCTTTGTGTCTTTTCTTCTCAGTGCAAGCAGCTGGGCCAAAGCCACACAGCACAAAGAAGACCCTGCCATGCAGTGGCACTGTCAACCCCAGACAGAGCAAAGTCGAGTTCTAAAGCAGAGGCAAGGCCTGAGGTGTGAGCCCATCTGGCCGTGCTGTGCTGACGTTTCAGAGATGGCCCATCCACCCACTGGGATTCAGGAGAGCTGACTCTGGTGTTTCTCCACCAAGGGTCATAAGGGGTGATTCTCAAGACACATTGGCTCTCCTTGAAGCACCCCAGGTTCTGGCTGACTTGGGAAGCATTCCTCCCATGGCCTCCACCCAAGCTCCATTCTCCCAGAGCACCCAGAGGCAGCAACACAGGGTCCAGCCCAGCTGTGACCAGGTCGCCCTGGGACAGACTGGCTATCTCTGCCTGTCTGACAGGCAGGCCCCACCCACCATTCGAATCCAGAATCAACTCCTGTCTCTCGGTGACCGTAAAGCTCAGCCATCTGGACCTCCGTGGGAGTATTTAGCAGATCGCTGGGAGGGCTGATCTTAACAAGAGTAGACAGAGCCCGGAAGACTCAGGGTGCGGGGCAGGAGAAGAGAAACTGGGACACCCTGGGAAACGCTTGCCAGGAAATATTCTTAAGCCACCACAGGAGCGTGCGCACATGTACACACACACACACACACACACAGAGAGTCCCTGTCTTAGCTTTTGAATAACCCTCCTGGGTGAATGCCGTATGAAATAAGCAGACCAAAGAAAATGGCTTTTGAAACTGAACAATGAGCACACAGGTGCAGTTCCACTGGCGCTTGAATTCTGCAGAGGTGTGGACTGGTCTAGAAGAAGACACAGAGGCCTTGACTGGCCATACCCAACCCTCCTCACTCAACACATAAACATGCATTTACTGATTTGTCCAGGAAGCCCACAGCATGCCAGCCACCAGAGTCCAGCTTACGGCCAGCTTACAAAGCCACCGTGGCCCCTGCTTTCCTGCATTCACACATGAGCTGAGGGGAAGCAGACAAAATTAATACTTGACTTTTTTTTTTAATGGAGACAGCCATGAAACAGTGGCAGGAGCGAGGGGCGGGTGTCAGATCTCACAGACACGTTAGACAAATGGCCAACTGAGGTACCTATTTAACATCTCAAAGTGGATGCTGGCCACCAGGTTCTCCCAGCATCTCCCAACACCACAGGTAGCCCTGGCCGACATACCCCTGCCCCAAACTTCTCCAGCTCCTGGGTATCCCTTCCCTTCCCCCAGCCTGGTTCCCTGACTCTCTCTTGGCTCCCAGCTCCTCTCTCAGTCTTCTCCTCTCTCCTCACTTCTCCTCCTCCCTTGTCCCCCACTCCTCTCACGCCGGTTCAGTCTGGACCCTTGCAGATGCCTCTGGCTGTTCTCCCCCTCATATCTGCAATAAACCTTCTCCTTAGCCATACCTGGGAGCGGTCACATCCTCATTTTCTCTTTAGGTGGGGATGCTGGTTGACGGAAGGGGGTCATGAGAGGCCTCTATGAAGAGGAGAGGTGTCCATGAGCCATGGAGTCCTGGGCAAAGAACTCCAGGGGAACCACAGGGGAAAGCAACTGAGGCAGCTCTAGGCTCCTGAGGTCCCACCGTATCCATGGCTCACCCTAGGGTCATTTCTGCGCCTGTCCCTTTCCTACCAATGGGGGCTTCTTGACAGAGAACTACAATGCCCTGACCGTTGCTGAAAACACTAAAGGCTTCTCATCACATTCCAGGCCGGTGCAGAGAGCATCTCAACCCTTTGGTCCCAAAGGCAGGGGATGTTGCTCACCCAGTTACAGACACAGCTAAGGATGAGGGGACTCAAGCATCTTCCCCAAACACACAGGTGAGTGACGGCAGCTGGAGGACCTATGTGGAGCCTGCGTTTTGTTTCCTTCATCATTCATGCAATTCCAGAGCAGAGGTCTGGACTTCTTGAAGCCCCAGTGCAGGGCAGGGCATGGTGATGCCTGGCACAAGTCCCAGGGCCGAGGAGGTTCACAGCTGCCCTCTTCTTCCGGGTTGCCCAGCCATGCCCGTGGAGCAGTCATGTTTACTCAGGTGCCGGGTGTGATGGGCAGGGTCTGGCCTCAGGGGCTGGGCAGCTTCTCACAGAGAGGAGGCTGGCTTGCAAAAGAAAGGGCAACAGTCACGAAAGCTCAAAGGAAGAGACTCCTAAGAATTAAGTTGCAATTAAGCTACAACACACCTGCATTCAGCCCAGCCTGCTCACCCTCAAAAGAGACTTCCGCCACGGGTGTGGCCAGCTCAGGGACTTTGAGGCAGAGGCCAGCCACCCACCAGGGGCTGCCGGTAATCCCTGTGACTTGGGCAATATGCCTCCACCTCCCAGAGAAGAAGGCTCAGGCTTCCCTCTGTAGGCAGTCTGCCTAGGAGAGAGTGGGCTCAGAGATGGCTCAGAGATGCTAAGAAACCTGGGCAGACTTACTTCCTACATAGGCAGTTCTATGTTGTTCTGTTACACAGATACTGAGTGATCCCAGGACATAGCCTAGAATGGACTGGTGTCTGCTGCACACGCGCACCGCGCAGTTGTTTCCGTTAACCTCCTTACTGCCACCGTCATCACGCCTAGGACGATGTATTCACCAGGTGTTAGCTACTTTGTTCATATCCTCTCTGGATTCCTCACAGGGGCTCATGAGATAAAGGTTAACACCTCCACTCCATAGAGCCACGAAACCAAGATTCACGGCGAGGACCCACACTAGCAGCTGGCAGAGGGCCCCTCTCACTGCTCCACTGTGGCGGCAGGGACCGTCTGTCTGGAGGCACCCACACAGGCTGCAGGACAGTTCCCATCCGGTGTCATCTGCATGCCGCCAAGAGTGCCTGGCAGTCCACGCGTCCACCTAGCCACGCCGGCCATACCTGCCTATACCAGCTCCCCGGGCTCCCCTCTGGCTGCTGAAGGTGCATCCCCGACACACACTCGGGTCTGCCCGATACCAGGGAATCAGCCGGATGCTTGGAAACTACAAGAAAACCAAGTTCAGAGTAGAGCTTGGCCAGCGTTGACTCTGTCATGTGTTACTCTGTTGTGCCCAGAATTCAGGTCCCCAAAGACCACCAGAGAGCCCGAGACCGCATGCAAAAAGCAAGTAGCTTTTATTCAAGTTTGAGCAGGGGCTCTCTGCATCCACCGGTGCAGCAGGTTCAGACAGAAAAGCCCCAAACTGGGATTACATGGGGATTTTTAATCATGGTTACAGGAAGGGGCGGGAGCTTCTAACCCAGTGGTTACGGATTGGGTGTTGTTCTATCAAGTTCTGGTGCGAGGGAATTGGTAGGCTAGGGGGCGTGATCTCTGATTGGCTCTTTGGAGTTTACGTCCTTCATCTCTTCTTACGCTCAGTAAGCTACCCAGCTCCTACCTCTCCATTTCCTAATCCGGAAAATGGGGATAACATCACCCATGAAGAGTTTAGTAGAGGAGCCAGAAGAGAGCAGCTGGATGATTCACATGAAGGTCTTGATACACTTCCTGGAGCGCAGTGAGTACGAAACAAACCAAATAGAGCAAAATCTAATCAAGTCTGAGCGTTCCTGTGTCACCAAATGCAGGAATCCAACTAGTCTGGCAGTCAGAAATCCCAAGCCTGCGAATCTAGCCGGAGAAAGGTAGTTCAGCTCTCAGATCTCGCTTACCCAAAGCGGGGACGTCGTCACCACCTGCTCACTGCTAACTGAGGACGGGTGCTGCTGCTGTGTAAGGAAAGGCCTTAGAAAGCTCCAAGGGGGAGCAGGGATCAGAGTTACCATGCCCTGAGCCCATCTGACCCTAATCTACTGCTCCGGTGAAGGAGGGCCTGGGCTTAAGGCAACTCGTGGCGCTGAGAAGCCAAGCTGGTCCGGGAAGCAGCCTTTACCACGGACGCGTCCTGAGAGATCGTCTCCCAGCAAAGCTGCCTGCATCCGCAGCTGCTCCTCCCTGCACACCACGGCTGAGCTGGAACGGCACGTGGGACACGAGGCCTTGGCCCTCTCCGTAACCTCAGCCAAATCCAAAGTGGGACGTGACAGACAGAACTCTGATCGAACGGAGTCATGATGGAAACCTTTGCAAGAGCTGGAGCCGCTGTAAATGCTAACAAGGCACGAGGCACTGTACAAGGCTGACTCCAGGAGGGCTCGGGTTTCCACAGACACTGCCCTGGCCCTTACGGGGCCAGCACACAGCAAAGGGAAACACAGAAGGCAGACGTGACCCGGAGGCACTCACACTGTGAGGTGTCAGTGCCTCAGAGGAGGACACCCAGGGCGACGGGGGAAAGTAGTGGGGGCGCGCAGTGGGTGGAGGGAAGGCTTTCTGGAGGAAGGCATTCATACTGAGAAGTGAACCAGGTCAAGTAAGTAGTGAGCGGGTGGCGGACAGTAGGACACCAGAGGTGGGGGACAGACAGAGCCCAGCCAGGTCTATCACATGTGCTCTCTGTACCCGCATTCACTGTCAGGAAATGCTGTACATGGGCCCAGGGGAGACCAGGAAGGGTGGACCACGGACACAACACAGAGACCTTCTCAGCTGGGGAAGGGACACGACTGAGCACCCTAATAGTGATGGAGGGCTTCGGGGAGCCATCAGCAGAAGCAAGCCAACGTTCCTGGCAAGTTGCTCTACATCCCAGCCTCCTCTCCATGCCGAGGAGACAGCTCCGGCCTGCACATCTGCCTCTGCTGTTTTTGCCTGTGGGCTCCGTCCCATACTAAATATCACCATCTCGCTCACGGCTCACCGTGAATGACATTTTCATAGCTGTTTCTATAATAATTGACTGTCTTAAAGACTTTTATGTCCTGGGGTTGATGAGAGCGACAGGGGCTGTCAGAAGTGATGAGTAAGCTAAGCAGGTTCAGTCAAGAAGTGGCAAGATCAGAGCCGCAGGGAGGCCCGACTGCTTAGGTGGACAGCTCCAAGTGGGTTCTACCTCGGCTCACTGGGGTTCCACGAGAAAGGGCCTCCCGTGTCAAGTTGGTTTAGGAAACACTTGCTGAAAGAGCGTTGAGTGGCCTCCCCGGCTTTGAAGTGGCCCTTCCCCTGTGTGGACAGAACTGAACCCCAGCCCCCACCCCTGCATGGCCCACACTCTCACACTACAAGAAAAGAGCAGAGAAGAACCTGGTAATACAAGCCCATTATCCCAGCCACTCTGGAGGCCAAGACAGGAAGATTTCTGCTCAGGGCCAGCCTGAGCAACTCAGAGGAACTGTGACACACACACACACACACACACACACACACACACACGGAGCCGGGGGTCCAACTCAGTGGTAAGCACGTGTCTAGCATATACAAGGCCCTGGGCTCAATCCTGAGTCCCACCAAAGAGAAAATCAAGAGTATGTTGCAGAACAAGAGCAGAATAGAACAAACTCTCACAACGGCTACTGTCAAACGGTAGGCATGTGCTCTCACGGTCCGGAATTTGAAATTCCTAATTAAGGGACCCCTCCTTAGCAGGGGTCTGGGTAGGGGTTCTTTCTCGTCTACTCCTGGCCTCCAGTGGTGTCCAGCAGCCTGTGGCATTCCTAAGCGTGTAGACACATCACCTCTGCCTTCAGGGTCCCCGTGTCTCTAGGTCATCACATGAACTGATTGGGAGCCCGCCTAGCCTGGCATCACCTCGCCTTGTTTACACCCACCCATATCCCACTCCAAATACGACCACAATAACAGGCCCCAGGGGTCAGGACTTGGACATGTGCTTTGACGGAGTAGGGGTGTCACTGAGCCCACAATGGACAGATTAGGAACAGAAGAATGGGGAGAACAGAGTGGGCTCAGAAGACTCTGAAGCCAGGCTCTGTTCTGCAGCCGCTGTGGGGATTTCTCCCAGGTTCTCTGGGCTTGTCTTTGGAGTCCATGTGCAGAAATCCTGACACCAACCACAGAGGGTGGCTATAGGATCCGAGATTATCAAGCCTGAATAGGGCCAAGCCTGGGATCCCAGTAAGGGCAAAGGAACATGGTCGGATTAGTTCTTTAGAATAAAACAATTATCCCCGTTTCTGCGTTGTTGCTAAAATCCCCTCCCGGGGTGACAGGGGGTTACATAAACAATGTGTGTGACACTTTTTCAGGTACCAATAATAAACTGAGTTACAAGTCTACCAAAATCCACCCTGGGGAACCCATGAGTTTATCAGGGTTACTAACAGAGCTGTGGATAAGAGGTTACAGGCAACTACATTGGAAGGTCTGCACCCAGTATGGAAGATGAGTCCCCCATGGCCACACAGATGGAGCCCCTACCCTAATCCTTCCAGATTCCTATATACTCTATCCCCTCTCAAAAACACTGACGCCACAACCAATTAGGGCAGAGTTACATACAGCTGGTTGGGAGATGGCTGAATACACAGGCAGGGGGCCCATAACCCTCCCCTGCCTTCTAAAAAAGAAGGGAACCAATCAACAAGCCCAGCTGAACTCCTGAAGATGGTGGTCGTTTATCTCTGAGGACAGTCCTCAACAGTGGGAGGACGGGTGGGCAGGGTCAAGGCTTCTGTCTCCATCTTGCTGGGTCCCATCTCCAGTGCATCTGAGGAAATGCCCAACAGCCCATCTGGCCAGCTGTGAGAAACAGCAGGCTGCACACCAGGTAAAACCTGCTGGGGAACATCGAGTACGAGCTGTCTGCCCACTTGTCTGTCAGCTCAGACACCATCATCGGTGTTTGGGGGGTGTTTTCTTCTCAAAGTGGAACGAAGGTTCCTCACAGAGACCTCTGAAGGTTAATATGAGGAACGAAGGAAAAATGCAGAGAAGAGCTCTGTGATACTGTCTGAAGTCTAGTGTCCCTTGGTGGGCTGCTCCTAGTGGGTCACCACGTGCTCCCAGTGGGTCACCAAGTCCCTACTTCAGGCTTACTTTGGTGTCAAAGTGTGTGAGAACAAGACCCATAACTATAAAGATACTGAGCCTCAGCTTGCAAGCCCATATGGACGCAGCCCTGTCTATGACAGGATGGGTGGGGGGCAGGCAGTGCCTGGGGCAAGTGTCCAGGTTAGGTATCCAGCAGCAGTCACCAGGAGGTCTGACTGGGGCCAGATGACCAAGTGCTAAGACAGAGGGACATGACTCTGCCCATCTCTGCTGGAGCCGGGGACGGTAGGAGCAGGGAGAGCTGTGGGTCCCCAGGCGATCACGGTGCAGGTGCTGCAGAAGGCATCCCATTGTAAACCTGAAGGCAGGGTGGGCCAGCAGAAACTACCTCCCTTTCCAAGGCAGGAATGTAAGTTCCCTGGGGCCAGGCTCCTGTGATTTATGAGACCTGTGATGTCTCAGCCTGCATGCAACCTACCTTTAAAGCAGCGAACAGGGACAAGTCTGGCCTCCAGGCCACGGAGCATGTGCACAAACACAGGCACGATGTGCAGGTGTGTCCCCAGAGTCCCCAAGGGGGTGGGGCTGGCACAGGCCCATGTGCCTTCTGCCTGGGGGGGGGGGCTTCAGAACTCCCTCCCAGATGGTGTGTGCTGCTACCTGCTTCCACGTGGGGAAGAGCACCTGTGCCATCAAAGAAAGCTTTTCCAACCAGGGAACCCCCTCTGGCACAGGGTGGAGCCTTAGGAGAGCATAGAAGAGAGTGTGCTAGGCTTGGGGACATTCAGCATAGAGTCACTTGGCTGTGACAGGGTGCTGTGGTCTGAGGCAGGCTGGCTCCTTAGCTGCTCTACAGCCCGAGCACAGTGCTTAGGGCAAGCGCTGAGCTTTATATTTCAGTCAAGACCATTTCCCAGGTGCCTGCAGGACAGGAGACAAACACTGGCCAACATCACAGGGAGACGATTATTATGAATAGGTCCCTGGTCTCACAGAGTTCCGGTTCTTTCTCTGCTGCTCATGGTTTTGCAGGCCAGGAATCAGAGACTAATTCCTTACAAGACACATCAAGGTCTCTGTGGGTCCCACCCCATCAGGTGGGTGTGAGGGTTGTGGAGACCATTCTCATGCAGTTGGCAGCCATGTTTGTACATGAAGTTTTCAGAGCCAGATAACAAGATCAAAAGCTCCCTGAAACCCCAGGAAGCCCCTGCTGACATTTCCAGTCAAGCTCTGTGCCCTGGTTTGCTCCTCTGCTGGTTGTGATAAACATTACAACTTGAGGAAGAAAGGGTGCATCTGGCAGACTGGTTACAGCCCATCATGGAGGAAGGGCAGGAACTCAAGCAGGAACCTGGAGGTAGGAAATGAAGCAGAGGGAATGGAAGATGCTGCCTGTGGGATCGTTAGCCGGGGCTCGCACTGAGAGCTTTCTTCAGCAGCCTAGGCCTAGGGAGACCACCACTCATGTACACTGGACTTGCCTACATCAATTAGCAATCGAGAAAATGCCCCACTGGCCAGTGGGATAAAGGCAATTCCTCAACGGAGGCTCCCTCTTCACAGGTGTGTCAAGTGGACAGCAAAGATTCGTCCTCAAAGATTAGCTCCTCATCCCAGAGGCAGCCTCTTCTGAGCCCCGACATTTTAGATGAGCCGCAGCAGGTGGCATCCCCTGGCCCCAGTCTTCTGTCTGGAATGTTTGCTCAGCATGCTATTTTTTAAGGTTCATTCATTCAGGTATTCCAATCTGTTCTTTTTCCTTGTTGCATAGAATCTTACTAAATATTTATTTACTCTGTGTTCCTATTGCTAACCATTGAATTGATCTCCAATTTGGAGTTGTGATAAATGAATTCACTAGCCAGGCAGTGGTGGCGCATACCTTTGATCCCAACACTCGGGAGGCAGAGGCAGGTGGATCTCTGTGAGTTCCAGGCCAGCCTGGTCTACAGAGTTCCAGGACAGCCAGAGTTATAACAGAGTAACCCTGTCTTGAAAAAATAGATAAATAAGTAAATAAATAAATACCCCAATTTGATACTAAATAGATAATAAGTTCACTATAAATACCCTTGTAAATATCTTTTTTGTTTGTTTGTTTTTTGTTTTTCAAACAAAACTCTGGCTGACCTAGAACTCACTCTGTAGTCCAGGCTCAGAGAGATCTGCCTGCCTCTGCCTCCCAAGAGCTGGGATTAAAGGTGTGTACCACCACTGCCCAGCTTGTAAATATCTCTTTACAGGCACACATTTTCACATCTCTTTAGTAATAATTAGGGTAGAGTCACTGGGCCGTATTATAGACAGAGTATAGTGTATGAAAAAAATCTATTTTCAATAAAAATTATTTATTTAAGAAGGATTTTTTTATCTAGAAAGGAAGGCCTGCGTTAGTCACCTCCCTGCTGCTGTGATAGCATTCCAAGACAAAAGCAACTCAGCAGAGTTTGTTTGTGATCCTGATTCTAGCGGAATAGAATTCCACCGTGGAATACAAGTGCGGCAGCCAGCAGCAGCCGAGAGCTCACATCCAGAACCCGGAGCATGAAACAAAGAGGGCAAGCTCCCATTGGCCAGAGCCCTCCCACAGTGCCGTACAGCCTCCAGCGAGGCCACGCCTCCTAGCCCTCCCCACGCAGGGCGGACCACCAACCTGGAACCGAGTGTTCACGGGGTGTTGCTAGTCCCTGGGTTTCCCCACTCTGCTCTGCAGCCAACACCTTTCCTGTGCCGTGGTCACTTACATATCTGCCTTTCTGAGGCCTGCGCTCCCATTTGTAGACTTGGCTTGTTTGTCTTTCAGTTCTAATCTATCTAGAGAGTCTTCGAACCCTGTGCCTCTGCTAGACCGGTCGGCCTTCAGGCATTAGAACCTGTCCAAGTCCCGCCTTGTCCCAGGAGTCGCACTAAGCGCCCTAAGGAACAAGCCCGGCCTCCGGCTCACAGCGTGTGCACCTCGGAGATGTTTCCCCGTGTGTGTGTGTGTGTGTGTGTGTGTGTGTGTGTGTGTGTGTGTGGTTGGCATGTGGTTTTGCATGCTTAATGGAGTCTCTCAGTTTGTGCTTTTTGTATCTTTCCTGAGAAAGCTTTGCTCATTCCAGGGCTGTGAAACTGGTGTAGGGTTTTCGTGGCTGGTTTTCGGGAAGCTGTTTCATTTCTAGCGTTTGTATCCAGACTTAAGATCCACTCACATTGCTGTTTTTTAAATTGTGGTGCTTGTCTAGTGCCATAAACCCTAAGGAAACACTCTGGTTCTTTGCAGGATTAGACCTGACTCGACCCTCAGGCTAGAGACACCATTCCACTCCTAAGAAAGGCCCTTTGTTACCACCATGGCTTCAACCCATCGGCAGAGATACCACTGTCTGACTGACCACAGGCCACAAATGGCCGGCTTCACAACCACTACTCAAACAAAATGCTTCCTCCCCTTCCCTGGCTCCACAGAGGGGACACGAGATTCCAGTTACAGGTCACAAACTCAGATGAACACAGTGCGGCCTAACAATGGCCGGGAAGCCAGAGCATCTCAGTCCCAGCCTTAGGCTAGTCACCAGGAGGAGGCACTGAGCATTCTGGGAGTCCCAGTCCCCAAAGCGGGTTGCTTCCCAGGGGCCTCCGCGCTGACACTTGGGAACCTAGTGTGGCTGCTGCCACCAGATACAAAAAACGCCAAGGATGCCAAGGCCCTATGCAGCGGGGCTCAGAGCCTTCCACAGCCGAGACAGCAGGTGTGGGGACGCATTGGTGTGCACAGAGGTTGTGCAAGGGTGTGGCCTTGAGCAAAAGCTGTGGTCTTAAGAACAGAGGCCGTCAGCACACCTGGCACAGGGCCTGTGAGCTGTGTTTCTTCCACTCGCAGTATACTTGACGATGGCCCTCCCGGCCCAGTGCTAACCCATGACCCTGGGGAGACCTTGCCTGTACCTCAGCACCCTGAGGGGCCTGCCGGCTCTGCTTGCACACTGAGACACCCCTCGTGGGCCACTCACAAGGTGGGCCCTCACAAGGCCACTCACAATACTCCGATCCTGATGCTGCTACCTGAAACTCACAGAGAAGCAGGGCCTGGCTTTGCACAGGTCCAACTCTCAAGAGAGAATAGGGTGCCAGGGACCCTAGCGAGCAGGGACCTAGGGGCTGAGTCTGGGCAGTCTGACTCCAGAGGCAAAACACATCCCAAGGCCAGTGGTCCAGAGGGGCCCCGCTATACCCTGTCTCCTGAACACAAAGGATAACTTCAACTTAAGAAATGGTGACAAGTTTGTATGGAGAGGAAGAGCCAGGCCGCTGCAGAGGGCACAGCCTTGTGTCAGCTCTTTCCTCAGAAAGGAAGCATTACCTGAGGTGACCTGTGGCATTCTGGGTTCATCTGGGACTTAAAGAGTTTTTAAAAAGCCAAGTTTCTTCCCCTTGAGTGCCTTTCGAGAGAGTCATCTGAACTTCGTTTATAACTCAAATAATTCTGGATGTCAATTGTGTGTCTTTAATGAGCCCAGAAATTTTCATAATTATCCTTTTTTTTCCAAAGACATAATTATAGGTTAGCATATATGCTACAGACAAGACATTTAAATGGAGCTTTTCACGCACTTAAGCATTCTGCTTCTTTCAAAAACATTTTGAAGAGGGTTCCCAATTATCCTTCTCTTGCCTGTCTTTCCTCCTCTGAGGTAAACACTGGGAGGTGAGAGGGGAATTGTCCTCAGGCAGTGAGTGCCCCTGGGCCTGGGTAGGGAACCACAGCCATCTCCCTGCTCCTCCAATCTAGACCCAATCAGAGACTGGCGGGAGGTGGTAGGGGTTGCCTGGAGCGCTGTCCTGTATAGAAAGCCCAGGATAGCCCCCAAGCACTCTGGATGTCTCTGACGGGTACAGGGAATAAATGAATTAAGTTCTGATTGGTACTAGCATCTGGGCCTAGTGATAGCCCAGGACTTCATTAGCTCTGTAGCATGAGTTTGAACTGGCAAGTGGAGGGGCCTCCTCGACACAGAGCAGGGAGACTGCAGATGGGTGTCTTTCCAACTGGGTCAAGATGTTTGGGCTGTAAACGGGCAGAGACTGCTCTTACAGAGACTTCTGTAGCTCTCTCCTGCTGGGTGACTAAATGTTGACCTCTCCTCTATTTCTAGAGGGGCTGGGATGTATTTACTTCTGAACCCAATAACCCATGTTCCTGGGAGAAGTTTGGGGAAAGATGAAAACCCAGCTTCAGAGGAGAGGTTCCCAGGGGCCTCTGTCCTCCAGCTGGGGTCCAGGAGGAAACACAACCACCTCTGGCACAGGCGGTGGGAAGACAGTGCCACACAACTGCCCAAGGGGGGTGGTGGTAGAGAGAGGCCCTGTGGGTGGAAGGTCCTCACTCCATGTCTAGTAGAGGCACTGGAGAAAGCACAACGCAGATCAGGCAAGACTGACATACCAGCTGCAGGGAACCCATGCCCCTTACATCCCAGCATCCCACAAAGCATGCTGGGAAAGAATCCTCTGGCTCGAGAGTCCTACCAAAGACCTTTCCATGGTCACGTGCCGATCAACAACATGCTCTGCCTCTTTGCCGGCTAAAAGCCTTACCCTCCTGTCGATCTTGCCTTCCCAGGAGAGAGGGGCTTCTGACAATAAGCAAAGAAAAAGCATCAGTCAGTTTCAGCTAAGTGGGAAGAGAGAGATACTGTGGGGGAGACTTCTGTGTGGGGGACCTCTGCCCTGACCCGCACACAACGTGGGCATCTTTCCCAAAAGACTCTTAAGGCAGAGAGACAGGCGGGTGCAGCCACCGAAGGCTGGAGCAAAGCAGGGCTCTGAAGAACAGGAAGACCAGTGGGAGGTGACGGGGCAGTCAGTGGCCCAGAAAACCTCTGGAGAGCTCAGTTCTAGATCATTCTGCTGAGCACAGGTCTGGCCAAGCAAGGGTAGTAGAGGGACTCTTCATCTTAACATCGTTCAAAGCCGTGTCCTCCAGCCATTTTATAGCTCTAAGTGCGTAAGTAGTGACCCAGCAGATGAGGGTCTTATCCTCACAGACCGTAAGATGACGGTCATCCAAATAGCTTTTTCCTCTGCAGCTTCCCCTACCCAGCCTGTGTGGGTGGACACATCTGTGTACTCAACGGTTCAATAAAAAACCTTCACACGGCACACCAGGCCGCCCCGGAGACTCGGTGCGTTTCATCCGACTGCCAAGAATCTTCTTTAAAGTCTCCCTTGCCTTGTTGAGGGGCCAGCCAGTTCTCCTGCCCACTGTTATGGCTGTCTGGCTTCCTGAGACACACTGTCCGAGAACAGACACCCCTAGCAAGCTGCAATGGTGAGCTGGTGGCCTGGGGTTCACCAGCCCCACACCGACAGCCTTTCAAGTCCATCTCCTCAACCATTTGGTGAGGAAGTGTTTTTCTGGGATGTTCTGTCCAGATCAGGAAACTATCAGAACAAAGGGTCCAAAAGGCTTGTTGCTTTTCTGGGAAGCAGGGAGGCCCATCTGCCCAATGTGCTCCCTCCACTCTGAGGAGCAGGGATACCAGAGGCCTCATTCGGGTTGCTCCTGGGCAGCTCCGATTCCTATGCTCTCAGACTCTGGTATCCAGGCCCTTTAGTTGACAGCAGGTACTGTGAAAAAGTGTTAGCGGGGCTTTAGATTGTCTTGGCTCAAAGGCGAGAGTGATTGATTGGTGATGTCTGACTTTAGCTTGTGAGCTAGGAATGGGAGGCATGTGTGTCACTCTTAAGCCCGTTTTATCTAAGGCTGGTAAATTTGGGGACACCATGAAGAGATCTTCTCCTCTCTGTAACTGGACCTCTCAGAGGCACCCGGGAGCCACAAGCTAAAAACCAGTCCCTCTTAGCCTGTCATCTCACCTCAGTGCGAGGCTCACAGGATAAAAATTGCCTAATACTTCTCAGGCCTAATTCCTTGATTTGATGCAAAATTCCCTAATTGCAAGGCAACTAAAGCAGGTTTCAATCCCAGAATCCTCTGGGGACAGGCATTCCCCACAGAAAATAAACCCAGTTAAGTGGTAGTTTTTTGTTTGTTTGTTTTGTTTTTATTGTGTTTTTTGTTTGTTTGTTTGTTTTTTGTTTTTTGAGACAGGGTTTCTCTGTTGTAACTCTGGCTGTTCTAGAACTCACTCTGTAGACCAGGCTGGCCTTGAACTCACAGAGATCCGCCTGCCTCTGCCTCCTGAGTGCTGAGGTTAAAGTGTGTACCACCACCAACCGGCCCTCCACTTTTATTTTTTAAGTTATTTTATACATTGGTATATTGCCTACATGTATGTCTGTGTGAGGGTGTTTAATCCCCTGGAACTGGAGCTACAGACAGTTGTGAGCTGCCATGTGGGTGCTAGGAATTGAACCCCGGTCTTCTGAAAGAGCAATCAGTGCTCTTAACTGCTGAGCCATCTCTCCAGCCTCAAGTGGAATAATCTTAAAGTTTAAAATATTAAATAAAACCAGGCAGTGGTGGCTCATGCCTTTAATCCCAGTGTAGAAAGCAGAGCCCTATTCAGAGACCCCTTAGACCCTATTCTGTGTATATGCTTAGAGACCCTGTTTTGTGTACATGTTCCAGGCCTCTAAGCCTGACCTTGCTAACTCCCTATTCTAAGGGGAAATCATCTCATCCAGCCAGGTAGCCTTGAAGACTATACTATGGGTAATTAGCCCTATCCGGCCAGATAGCCATGCTAAGGGTTCAGCCTAATCTGGCCAGATAGCCCTGAAGGCTAAAGGCCATAAAGCTATCCCACCGGACCAGGTAGCCCTGAAGGCCATAAAACCAGATGCCTGATTCTAATGACTAACTTGCCAGGCACTGCCCAAAAATGTAGCCACACCCACACTTGTGAACTACACCTGTGCCCATTAATTAAAAACCAGACTCCCTCACTTATGTGGAAATCCCCTTTTTTCTGTCAATAAAAGAAGCTGTAATCCTCTGTTCGGGGTTGGTCATCTCCATGGTATCTGACCCCGGCATGCCTGTTTTTCTCTGCAGAATAAAAGTGCCTTTGCTTTTTACATACATGGTCTTGCTGGTCCTTGGGGGTTGGGGAGGAGGTACAAATTTCGTACCCAACACCCAGCACTTGAGAGGCAGAGGCAGGCGGATCTCTGTGAGTTCGAGGCCAGCCTGGTCTACAGAGTGAGTTCCAGGACAGCCAGAGTCACAACAGAGAAACCCTGTCTCAAAAAACAAAAACAAAAAAAAAAAAATCTTAAATTAAAAAAAAAAAAAAAACATGAACACTTCAAGTTATTAACATTCCCCTCAAAAACAAAACAAGGAAAAAGTAGATTTGATTTAAGAAACTGGAGAAAAATACACACACACACTTTTGAAATTCAAGATGATTTAGTTTGCGCATTTTGTTTTGAGACAGAACCTCACTCTGTAGCTCAGGCGAGCCTTGAACTTGTGCAGTTCTCCCACCTTAGTCCCCCCATGCTCAGGTCACAGGTGTGAGCTTCCATCCCTGGCATGATTTGAGCATGGAATTCGGCCTCAACTGGCACTGAGATCCACTTTTAAAGGACGTAGGTGGAGCAGCAGTTTGAGGTCAGCTTGGCTACACAGGGAGTTAAGGTGTAGGTAGCCTGGGTCCTTCAGAAGGAGGACCATTTGAAGGCATCTGGAGGGCTGTTGCTCCAGGGCCTCACATTCTAATGCAAAACTCTGGTCCTTGGTTGCAGATGAAGACAGGCACAGGCAGATCCAGCTCCCTTGAAAACAAACAGGCATCTCTGTGTTGACTGGCAGGCTTAATTAGCAGTCACGTTCTATTTTAATTGCTAGATTATCAGCAAAGAGAGAGGATGGTTGCTTGGCATGCAAATGTGGGGGAGTCGACATACTCTGCTCTGCAATGTTTTCCAGAGATCCAGATCTGAGGAGAAAGTGCCCTGGGTGGTCACGCTGGCCTTCCTGTCTCCCCAGACCTTGCCTTGTGCCTCCTAAGCTTCTGAATCATCAGTAAGCCCGTCTGAATTATCGGGGTCTACTTTTCTATTCGAATGACGCAGACATTCTAAATTCATTTATAGAAAACTAAGCCAGGCATGATGGTCCACGCCTATAATTCCAGCACTCAAGAAACTGAGGCAGGAGGATGCTGTGAGTTTAAGGTCAACCTGGACTATATAATGAGTTCCAGGCCAGCCTAGCCTATAAAACAAAGAGGAGGGAAGGAGGGAAAGGAGGGAGGAAGGGAGGGAGGAGGGTGGGTTTCGAGTCCATTTCAGCAGAACATCTTAGGCTCTATGACGCAGCTCCTTGCTAGATTCTCCAAAATGGACCCATTGCCAGACTATCCTGAGCTGCTGTCTACCTTCCCCCCAAAGACTCATTAGTCTGAGTAGCGTGGTTTGAGTGTCTACTGGGACGGCTCTAGTCTACACCCAGCCCTGGTGCTTCCTAAGGCCCCCTCCTGGTTGCTGTAGGATGGAAGAGAGCTGAGCTAAGGCCAAACCTGGGCCTACCTCCTTGCCTGTGCTTTGTCCTAGGCTCAGGCACACTTGCCCCATTGCACCCAAACCGCATCTGACTCAGGGGTGTGAGTCTGGAGCCACCCCCCTGCTCAGCTGTGAGCATGATGTCTGAAGCCTTAGCTCTGTCTGCACTCCCCAAAGCTGCTGGGCAGAAAATACTCCCACAAAAAGAAACTATTTGTCTTGCAACTCTGTTTTACCTGAGGAAAATCTCAGGAGGCCCTGGTTATGTTGGTATGTATAAGTGGTATAAAACTCAAACATGTGCTGAAAACAAATCACACAGAAAAAATTTTAAACAATTACTTAAATATAGATATATTTTATATATACATATATATTTACATATACATACATATGTATCTTGCCACTCATTAAAGACTAAAATAAATTTATATAATAAGGAGATAGATGTATTTTTTCCTGAGGAATTAAATCTTGGTTGTATATTTAATATCCTGGATAAAGCACCTTTATTTCACTTCTCAGAGTTGATCGGAATGCTTGTTGTATAATCACCCCTGCCAACAGCGCTGCTCCACACCAACACCCAGTACAAAGTGACAGAAGTATGTGAGAACTGTGCTAGGATTTCTCAGAAATTCCGGCCTAATCCCAAGCCAGATTTTAATGGACTTCGAAATACTCAAGTCAGAAACTCAAACAGCAACCTTTAAAGTCAAAGGCCCTAACAACTCAGTCCAAGTTGTTACCGTCCGCTTCCAGTGTGAGGTGCACTCAGGGTTTGTCAGCGTTTCAGATGCAGGAAGCCCTAGGCCCCTCTCCCCGAGCTGGTGGCTGGCACCTGCTCGTCTCAAAACCCTGACAGTTTGAATGTGACAGGTTGTCCACTATGTTACTGAGCCCAGGATCAGAAAGGGGGGTGGTCTCAAGCCCCAGATCGCTCATTAGATGATGCTTTGTGTCCTAACCCAGTAAGATCGTGACTTGGGGTAACCTCTGCCTGGGTGGGAGAGAGATCAGGGCCATCTCACGTAGGAGAGAAGGGACTTTAAAAAGCCTCCATCTCATGCCAGATCAGTAAGCCAGCCATGATTGCTCTTTCTCTATGCTGGTGACCTTTTCAACAGAATGATATCTTTTTTATATAATGCTTTTATTAATAATTTGAGTTTCATATCATGTATTTCGATAACCCACGCTGGGTGTGGTGATGCACACCTTTAATCCTGGCGCTGAGGCAGAAGCAGGAGGAGCTCTGTGAGCTGGAGGCCAGCCTGGTGCACAGTGAATTCCGGGCCAGCCGAGGCTATGTAGCGAGACCCTCAACTCCCCACCCGCAAAAAAGAGGAAGAAAAAACCTGCTTTGTTTTAACTGGTTTGTTATTATCTTAGTCCCCACTTGCATGCTGAGGAATGCAGATAGGAAGATACTGTCTTGAGCGCAGCTGCTGCGTGTGCTCGGGAGGCCATGGGGATGGCTCCTGACGCAACGCAGGTGAACGCCGACAGAAACATCTTGCGGTCAGGGCACCCTGGAGTTTAGTTGTGTGTTTAAAACTCTTTCACTGTCACCGATGTGCTCACCACCCCCTCACTCAGTTGTATGACCCCACATGAGGTTGTGGCTCACAGCTTACGAAGCTAGAAGTTAGGTCCGCCTGTCTTGGCTTGCCTGGGACTGTCTTGATTTCCATGGTAGAAGTCACACCCCTGAGGACACCCTCTAGGTCTTGGCAAACTAGGACAGCCGTTGAGCCTATGTCTAAACAGCCCTACCCATAGTCTGGTGGCTCTCCGGATAGAACTGGAATAATCTGAGACTCCCTGAGACCCCTCTGCCTCTGCATAAGCCCAAAGCTGGTGCCATGGAAGACAACTAAGAAGCAAGCAAACCTTCTGGCAGAGTCCAGCTCCCGGTGAGGAGGCCTCCGTCTCACACACGTCTCCCCTTCAGAGCCACAGCCTCTGAGCAATGGGGATATTCTGTGAGTAGAATGTACGAGCTCTGTCTCCCCTGGATTCGGCCTTTTAACCCCAGGGGCACCTCATTGCCTTTTCCAGCCTGCCTTTCGTAGCCAGCTCGGCTCCTGCCAATTTCGGCTGAACTGAGAAACACTGACTGTGTGACTGGAAATGGAAGCTTCTTACTCGATGCTCGATGCAGCCCGTGCCAAGGCCTTCTCTCCCTCGGTTCCTCCTTCCCAGCGTCTTTTCCTACAGAAATCTGTGTCGTAGCAAAAGCTGCAAACTTGAGGTGTCCTGGAGCCTCCTGTGTTTTGATAAGAATGCCTGCCCCTAACTTGTGAGCATTAAGTCATACAATGACTTGTGATTCTAAGCCTCTTCCAAAGGAGCCTAGCCTCTCTCTGGGGGCTCCCAGCCCCACCCCACCCCCAAAACAAGCATAGAGTAAGGTGTAGACATCTGGTTCCTGTTTCTGGATTCAAAATTGATCAGCTGGGTGATTCTTGGCAAGTCACTTAACCTCTCTGAGTTTAAGCTTCCCTAATCCTGGCTCAACAGACCTCTCGGGAGGAGGGGCTACGGACCAGCTAATGAGCAGGTGTTTGGGGGAGGGAGAGAGGGGACCAAGCTGGAGGGGACTGCCGGAGGGGACTGTCAAAGCATAGCCCAGCAGTAGCTAAACCCTGCAGAACTCTAGTCAAAGTGGAGACAGCCGTGTCTCCAGCCACCCTTGGTTTATGCCGATGCAGTCCTGCGTGCTCAGGCCTCTGCAGTGCACTGGCCTCCTGGTAGCCTTCCTAGAGCCACCTTGCCTCGTGCTGGCTTTGTCCTACGATGTGTTCCTCAGCCCCATGATCCTCATCCCTCTATGGATCTCAGAGCGTTCCAACCCCCCAGACGACTCCTGCCCTTCCACAAGGTCCTCTCCTGCGTTAGCCTTGGGGGTTTGCCACCATCTTCTCGTTTTGCAGATAAGGAAAGAGGCTCAGGAACTTCCACGGTGACCTGTTTGGTTGGTGTTTTGCCTGAAACTTCCTAGAGCTAGCACAGGAAACACAGCCCCAGAGACGTCTGTCCATCCCGGCCCCAGGCAGCCAGCAGAATCTGAATGAGCCTCTCCTCTCCCACTGGCTCCTCTTCTCATCCTTCCGATGTCCTGTTCCCAAGAACAGCAGCTAGGTCCCAAAGCTTTGCTGTGGAGAGAAGCCAGGTCAGAGGGGACCAGGATGGGTTGGGGAAGGAGATAATGCCAATTTCAATAAAACACACCTTCACCTTTAATGAGCTAGCTGGGTCATAACTTCACTGTAGGGCCCGCTCCTGCAGCCTTCAGAGAACAGCACTTCATGGTGGAGGACACAGAGTTTAAGCTTGCCTGGTTGGCTCAGGCCCTTTGGAAGTTTAGACTTGTTCGATATGTGAGTCTGCTGTCTCCAGGGCAGGTACTACTGAGTACAGACCTCAGCTGGCCATTTCTCTTTCTCTCCCACAACCATGAGCAGCAGCTACTCAGAGTTGCAGCTAAGAGGGCACCTTACTAAGACTTGGATGGGGCCTACCTTCGAGACAGAGGGGAAAACGGGAATAACCCAAGGGGCTCTGAAGCCCCCAGTTTTTTGATGTCAAAGGACAGTGGAACAGCACCTGCCTTGTCTCACCAATGTCACAGAGGGCAAGAGTCAGAAGCATCATCGCTGCCTGGTTAGGTTCATAGTGGAGCTGGGCAAACCCACTAGCTGTGTGTCACAGACCATCAGCTCCAGATGGCCTTGACTCGACGGGGAAATCAGTCAGATGCAGGTAGCAGCAGCTGGCAGAGAAAGCATCTGCCCACCATCCCCATGCTGCACACCCCAGTGTCAGCTGGGGTGGCCCCTCCAAGGACTCAGGTCAGCCACAGGGCCAGACTCATCTCCATTGCTTCCACCATGTGGTTGAGCGTCAGCTTCTCACACTGGGACACAAGCAGAGCACTGGAACTATAGTCCCTGGATAGTAATCCCTTGGCCCCTCCTAGCATGGGATCTCAGCTGTGTGTGAATGTGGCCCAGCTGGAGCCGCACAGCCCATCTAACCAACCACAGGCGTCTACACTGAGCCTGGACCTCTTCACGCACACTCACAGTTTCAGACATAGCCAGGAGGATTGGGTTCTGAAGTCATGTCTCCTACAGGAATGTCTGGGTTATGCAGAGCCAGCACCCGATAAAGCCAACTTTTCAACCAGGCACGGAAGCTTTAAAAAACCTCAGAGAAACACAGAAGTGACACAGTGTCCCTGAAGATGAACAGGCAGGAAGGCCCTCATACCCAGTGGAACCCGACTTAGCCTATGTCTTACAGTGTGCTCAAGGATCATCCACACTGCAGCATGCTTCAGACTTCCCTCCTGCATAGCCAGATTCACAAGTAGAAGGAAAGATGGCGGTGACATGGAGCTGAAGCAGGGAAATGTAGAGTTGGTGTTGGATGGAGACAGAGTTTCACTTTCTCAAGTTATAGAAATGGATGTTAGATAGAAATGGGATGATGGTGGAGGTGGAGGTGGAGGTGGAGGTGGAGGTGGAGGAGGTAGAGGTGGATGGTGGAGGTGGATGGTGGATGGTGGATGGTGGAGGTGGAGGAGGTGGAGGTGGATGGTGGAGGTGGAGGTGGAGGTGGAGGTGGAGGTGGATGGTGGATGGTGGAGGTGGAGGTGGATGGTGGATGGTGGATGGTGGATGGTGGATGGTGGATGGTGGAGGTGGAGGTGGAGGTGGATGGTGGATGGCGGATGGTGGATGGTGGATGGTGGAGGTGGAGGTGGATGGTGGATGGTGGAGGTGGATGGTGGAGGTGGATGGTGGAGGTAGATGGTGGAGGTGGTGGAGGAGGTGGATGGTGGAGGTGGATGGTGGAGGTGGATGGTGGAGGTGGATGGTGGAGGTGGAGGTGGTGGTGGAGGTGGAGGTGCATGGTGGACGTGGAGGTGGATGGTGGAGGTGGATGGTGGAGGTGGAGGTGGAGGTGGATGGTGGAGGCGGATGGTGGAGGTGGAGGTGGATGGTGGAGGCGGAGGCGGAGGCGGAGGCGGATGCGGGAGGTGGAGGTGGATGGTGGAGGTGGAGGTGGAGGTGGATGGTGGAGGCGGATGGTGGAGGTGGAGGTGGATGGTGGAGGCGGAGGCGGAGGCGGATGCGGGAGGTGGAGGTGGATGGTGGAGGTGGAGGTGGAGGTGGATGGTGGAGGTGGATGGTGGAGGCGGAGGCGGAGGCGGAGGCGGAGGCGGAGGCGGATGGTGGAGGTGGAGGCGGATGGTGGAGGCGGAGGCGGATGGTGGAGGCGGATGGTGGAGGCGGAGGCGGAGGCGGAGGTGGATGGTGGAGGTGGAGGTGGAGGTGGAGGTGGATGGTGGAGGTGGAGGTGGAGGTGGAGGTGGAGGTGGATGGTGGAGGTGGAGGTGGAGGTGGAGTTAGAGGTGGATGCTAGAGGTGGAGGTGGAGGTGGATGGTGGAGGTGGATGGTGGAGGTGGATGGTAGAGGTGGAGGTGGAGGTGGAGGTGGAGGTGGAGGTGGAGGTGGATGGTGGAGGTGGATGGTGGAGGTGGAGGTGGAGGTGGAGGTGGATGGTAGAGGCGGAGGTGGAGGCGGAGGCGGAGGTGGATGGTGGAGGCAGAGGTGGAGGTGGATGGTGGAGGCGGAGGCGGAGGCGGATTGTGGAGGTGGAGGTGGAGGTGGAGTTGGAGGTAGAGGTGGAGGCGGAGGCAGAGGTGGATGGTGGAGGTGGAGGCGGATGGTGGAGGCGGATGGTGGAGGCGGGAGGTGGAGGCGGGAGGCGGGAGGTGGATGGTGGAGGTGGAGGTGGAGGTGGAGGTGGATGGTGGAGGTGGAGGTGGATGGTGGAGGTGGAGGTGGATGGTGGAGGTGGAGGTGGAGGTGGATGGTGGAGGTGGATGGTGGATGGTGGATGGTGGATGGTGGAGGTGGAGGTGGAGGTGGTGGTGGAGGTGGATGGTGGAGGTGGAGGTGGAGGGTGGAGGTGGAGGTGGAGGTGGAGGTGGAGGTGGAGGTGGATGGTGGAGGTGGAGGTGGAGGTGGATGGTGGAGGTGGAGGTGGAGGTGGATGGTGGATGGTGGAGGTGGAGGTGGAGGTGGATGGTGGAGGTGGAGGTGGATGGTGGAGGTGGATGGTGGAGGTGGATGGTGGAGGTGGAGGTGGATGGTGGAGGTGGATGGTGGAGGTGGATGGTGGAGGTGGAGGTGGATGGTGGATGGTGGAGGTGGAGGTGGAGGTGGAGGTGGATGGTGGATGGTGGAGGTGGAGGTGGAGGTGGTGGTGGAGGTGGATGGTGGAGGTGGAGGTGGAGGTGGAGGTGGATGGTGGAGGTGGAGGTGGAGGTGGATGGTGGAGGTGGAGGTGGATGGTGGAGGTGGAGGTGGAGGTGGATGGTGGAGGTGGAGGTAAATGGTGGAGGTGGTGGTGGAGGTGGATGGTGGAGGTGGATGGTGGAGGTGGATGGTGGAGGTGGATGGTGGAGGTGGAGGTGGTGGTGGAGGTGGAGGTGCATGGTGGACGTGGAGGTGGATGGTGGAGGTGGATGGTGGAGGTGGAGGTGGATGGTGGAGGTGGAGGTGGAGGTGGAGGTAGGATGGTGGAGGTGGATGATGGAGGTGGATGGTGGAGGTGGAGGTGGAGGTGGATGGTGGAGGTGGAGGTGGATGGTGGAGGTGGAGGTGGATGGTGGAGGCGGAGGCGGAGGTGGATGGTGGAGGCGGAGGCGGAGGCGGAGGCGGAGGCGGATGGTGGAGGCGGATGGTGGAGGTGGAGGTGGATGGTGGAGGCGGAGGCGGAGGCGGATGCGGGAGGTGGAGGTGGATGGTGGAGGTGGAGGTGGAGGTGGATGGTGGAGGTGGATGGTGGAGGTGGATGGTGGAGGCGGAGGCGGAGGCGGAGGCGGAGGCGGAGGCGGATGGTGGAGGTGGAGGCGGATGGTGGAGGCGGAGGCGGATGGTGGAGGCGGATGGTGGAGGCGGAGGCGGAGGCAGAGGTGGATGGTGGAGGTGGAGGTGGAGGTGGAGGTGGATGGTGGAGGTGGAGGTGGAGGTGGAGGTGGAGGTGGATGGTGGAGGTGGAGGTGGAGGTGGAGTTAGAGGTGGATGCTAGAGGTGGAGGTGGAGGTGGATGGTGGAGGTGGATGGTGGAGGTGGATGGTAGAGGTGGAGGTGGAGGTGGAGGTGGAGGTGGAGGTGGAGGTGGATGGTGGAGGTGGATGGTGGAGGTGGAGGTGGAGGTGGAGGTGGATGGTAGAGGCGGAGGTGGAGGCGGAGGCGGAGGTGGATGGTGGAGGCAGAGGTGGAGGTGGATGGTGGAGGCGGAGGCGGAGGCGGATTGTGGAGGTTGAGGTGGAGGTGGAGTTGGAGGTAGAGGTGGAGGCGGAGGCGGAGGTGGATGGTGGAGGTGGAGGCGGATGGTGGAGGCGGATGGTGGAGGCGGGAGGTGGAGGCGGGAGGCGGGAGGTGGATGGTGGAGGTGGAGGTGGAGGTGGAGGTGGATGGTGGAGGTGGAGGTGGATGGTGGAGGTGGAGGTGGATGGTGGAGGTGGAGGTGGAGGTGGATGGTGGAGGTGGATGGTGGATGGTGGATGGTGGATGGTGGAGGTGGAGGTGGAGGTGGTGGTGGAGGTGGATGGTAGAGGTGGAGGTGGAGGTGGAGGTGGAGGTGGATGGTGGAGGTGGATGGTGGAGGTGGAGGTGGAGGTGGAGGTGGATGGTAGAGGCGGAGGTGGAGGCGGAGGCGGAGGTGGAGGCGGGAGGTGGAGGTGGATGGTGGAGGTGGAGGTGGAGGTGGATGGTGGAGGCAGAGGTGGAGGTGGATGGTGGAGGCGGAGGCGGAGGCGGATTGTGGAGGTGGAGGTGGAGGTGGAGTTGGAGGTAGAGGTGGAGGCGGAGGCGGAGGTGGATGGTGGAGGTGGAGGCGGATGGTGGAGGCGGATAGTGGAGGCGGGAGGTGGAGGCGGGAGGCGGGAGGTGGATGGTGGAGGTGGAGGTGGAGGTGGAGGTGGATGGTGGAGGTGGAGGTGGATGGTGGAGGTGGAGGTGGATGGTGGAGGTGGAGGTGGAGGTGGATGGTGGAGGTGGATGGTGGATGGTGGATGGTGGATGGTGGAGGTGGAGGTGGAGGTGGTGGTGGAGGTGGATGGTGGAGGTGGAGGTGGAGGGTGGAGGTGGAGGTGGAGGTGGAGGTGGAGGTGGAGGTGGATGGTGGAGGTGGAGGTGGAGGTGGATGGTGGAGGTGGATGGTGGAGGTGGAGGTGGATGGTGGAGGTGGAGGTGGATGGTGGAGGTGGATGGTGGAGGTGGATGGTGGAGGTGGAGGTGGATGGTGGATGGTGGAGGTGGAGGTGGAGGTGGAGGTGGATGGTGGAGGTGGAGGTGGAGGTGGATGGTGGAGGTGGATGGTGGAGGTGGATGGTGGAGGTGGAGGTGGATGGTGGAGGTGGATGGTGGATGGTGGAGGTGGAGGTGGATGGTGGAGGTGGATGGTGGAGGTGGATGGTGGAGGTGGATGGTGGAGGTGGATGGTGGAGGTGGATGGTGGAGGTGGAGGGGGATGGTGGAGGTGGAGGGGGATGGTGGAGGTGGAGGTGGAGGTGGAGGTGGAGGTGGATGGTGGAGGTGGATAGTGGAGGTGGAGGTGGATGGTGGATGGTGGAGGTGGATGGTGGAGGTGGAGGTGGAGGTGGATGGTGGAGGTGGAGGTGGATGGTGGATGGTGGATGGTGGAGGTGGAGGTGGATGGTGGAGGTGGAGGTGGAGGTGGAGGTGGATGGTGGAGGTGGATGGTGGAGGTGGAGGTGGATGGTGGAGGTGGATGGTGGAGGTGGATGGTGGAGGTGGAGGTGGATGGTGGAGGTGGATGGTGGATGGTGGAGGTGGAGGTGGAGGTGGATGGTGGAGGTGGAGGTGGAGGTGGAGGTGGATGGTGGAGGTGGATGGTGGAGGTGGAGGTGGATGGTGGAGGTGGATGGTGGAGGTGGATGGTGGAGGTGGAGGTGGAGGTGGAGGTGGATGGTGGAGGTGGATGGTGGAGGTGGATGGTGAAGGTGGAGGTGGAGGTGGTTGGTGGAGGTGGATGGTGGAGGTGGAGGTGGAGGTGGATGGTGGAGGTGGATGGTGGAGGTGGAGGTGGAGGTGGAGGTGGAGGGTGGAGGTGGAGGGTGGAGGTGGATGGTGGAGGTGGAGGAGGATGGTGGAGGTGGAGGTGGAGGTGGATGGTGGATGGTGGAGGTGGAGGTGGAGGTGGAGGTGGAGGTGGATGGTGGATGGTGGAGGTGGAGGTGGAGGTGGAGGTGGAGGTGGATGGTGGATGGTGGAGGTGGAGGTGGAGGTGGAGGTGGAGGTGGAGGTGGTGGTGGAGGTGGATGGTGGAGGTGGATGGTGGAGGTGGATGGTGGAGGTGGAGGAGGATGGTGGAGGTGGAGGTGGAGGTGGATGGTGGATGGTGGAGGTGGAGGTGGAGGTGGAGGTGGATGGTGGAGGTGGAGGTGGAGGTGGAGGTGGAGGGTGGAGGTGGAGGTGGAGGGTGGAGGCGGAGGTGGATGGTGGAGGTGGAGGCGGAGGCGGAGGTGGATGGCGGAGGCGGAGGCGGAGGCGGAGGCGGATGGTGGAGGCGGATGGTGGAGGCGGATGGTGGAGGCGGAGGCGGAGGCGGATGCGGGAGGTGGAAGTGGATGGTGGAGGTGGAGGTGGAGGTGGAGGTGGATGGTGGAGGTGGAGGTGGAGGTAGGATGGTGGAGGTGGATGATGGAGGTGGATGGTGGAGGTGGAGGTGGAGGTGGATGGTGGAGGTGGAGGTGGATGGTGGAGGTGGAGGTGGATGGTGGAGGCGGAGGCGGAGGTGGATGGTGGAGGCGGAGGCGGAGGCGGAGGCGGAGGCGGAGGCGGATGGTGGAGGCGGATGGTGGAGGTGGAGGTGGATGGTGGAGGCGGAGGCGGAGGCGGATGCCGGAGGTGGAGGTGGATGGTGGAGGTGGAGGTGGATGGTGGAGGTGGATGGTGGAGGCGGAGGCGGAGGCGGAGGCGGAGGCGGAGGCGGATGGTGGAGGCGGAGGCGGATGGTGGAGGCGGAGGCGGATCGTGGAGGCGGATGGTGGAGTCGGAGGCGGAGGCGGAGGCGGAGGTGGATGGTGGAGGTGGAGGTGGAGGTGGAGGTGGATGGTGGAGGTGGAGGTGGAGGTGGAGGTGGACGTGGATGGTGGAGGTGGAGGTGGAGGTGGAGTTAGAGGTGGATGCTAGAGGTGGAGGTGGAGGTGGATGGTGGAGGTGGATGGTGGAGGTGGATGGTAGAGGTGGAGGTGGAGGTGGAGGTGGAGGTGGAGGTGGAGGTGGATGGTGGAGGTGGATGGTGGAGGTGGAGGTGGAGGTGGAGGTGGATGGTAGAGGCGGAGGTGGAGGCGGAGGCGGAGGTGGATGCTAGAGGTGGAGGTGGAGGTGGATGGTGGAGGTGGATGGTGGAGGTGGATGGTAGAGGTGGAGGTGGAGGTGGAGGTGGAGGTGGAGGTGGAGGTGGATGGTGGAGGTGGATGGTGGAGGTGGAGGTGGAGGTGGAGGTGGATGGTAGAGGCGGAGGTGGAGGCGGAGGCGGAGGTGGATGGTGGAGGCAGAGGTGGAGGTGGATGGTGGAGGCGGAGGCGGAGGCGGATTGTGGAGGTGGAGGTGGAGGCGGAGGCGGAGGCGGATTGTGGAGGTGGAGGTGGAGGTGGAGTTGGAGGTAGAGGTGGAGGCGGAGGCGGAGGTGGATGGTGGAGGTGGAGGCGGATGGTGGAGGCGGATGGTGGAGGCGGGAGGTGGAGGCGGGAGGCGGGAGGTGGATGGTGGAGGTGGAGGTGGAGGTGGAGGTGGATGGTGGATGGTGGAGGTGGATGGTGGAGGTGGAGGTGGAGGTGGATGGTGGAGGTGGAGGTGGAGGTGGATGGTGGATGGTGGATGGTGGAGGTGGAGGTGGATGGTGGAGGTGGAGGTGGAGGTGGAGGTGGATGGTGGAGGTGGATGGTGGAGGTGGAGGTGGATGGTGGAGGTGGATGGTGGAGGTGGATGGTGGAGGTGGAGGGGGATGGTGGAGGTGGATGGTGGATGGTGGAGGTGGATGGTGGAGGTGGATGGTGGAGGCGGGAGGCGGGAGGTGGATGGTGGAGGTGGAGGTGGAGGTGGAGGTGGATGGTGGATGGTGGAGGTGGATGGTGGAGGTGGAGGTGGATGGTGGATGGTGGAGGTGGATGGTGGAGGTGGAGGTGGAGGTGGATGGTGGAGGTGGAGGTGGAGGTGGATGGTGGATGGTGGATGGTGGAGGTGGAGGTGGATGGTGGAGGTGGAGGTGGAGGTGGATGGTGGAGGTGGATGGTGGAGGTGGAGGTGGATGGTGGAGGTGGATGGTGGAGGTGGATGGTGGAGGTGGAGGGGGATGGTGGAGGTGGAGGTGGAGGTGGAGGTGGATGGTGGAGGTGGATAGTGGAGGTGGAGGTGGATGGTGGATGGTGGAGGTGGATGGTGGAGGTGGAGGTGGAGGTGGATGGTGGAGGTGGAGGTGGAGGTGGATGGTGGATGGTGGATGGTGGAGGTGGAGGTGGATGGTGGAGGTGGAGGTGGAGGTGGAGGTGGATGGTGGAGGTGGATGGTGGAGGTGGAGGTGGATGGTGGAGGTGGATGGTGGAGGTGGAGGTGGATGGTGGAGGTGGTGGAGGTGGAGGTGGATGGTGGAGGTGGATGGTGGAGGTGGAGGTGGATGGTGGAGGTGGATGGTGGATGGTGGAGGTGGAGGTGGAGGTGGATGGTGGAGGTGGAGGTGGAGGTGGAGGTGGATGGTGGAGGTGGATGGTGGAGGTGGAGGTGGATGGTGGAGGTGGATGGTGGAGGTGGATGGTGGAGGTGGAGGTGGAGGTGGAGGTGGATGGTGGAGGTGGATGGTGGAGGTGGATGTTGGAGGTGGAGGAGGATGGTGGAGGTGGAGGTGGAGGTGGAGGTGGATGGTGGAGGTGGATGGTGGAGGTGGAGGTGGATGGTGGAGGCGGATGGTGGAGGTGGATGGTGGAGGTGGAGGTGGATGGTGGAGGTGGAGGTGGAGGTGGAGGTGGATGGTGGAGGTGGATGGTGGAGGTGGAGGTGGATGGTGGAGGTGGATGGTGGAGGTGGAGGTGGAGGTGGATGGTGGAGGTGGAGGTGGAGGTGGAGGTGGATGGTGGAGGTGGAGGTGGATGGTGGAGGTGGATGGTGGAGGTGGATGGTGGAGGTGGAGGTGGAGGTGGAGGTGGATGGTGGAGGTGGATGGTGGAGGTGGAGGTGGAGGTGGAGGTGGATGGTGGAGGTGGAGGTGGAGGTGGATGGTGGAGGTGGAGGCGGAGGTGGAGGGTGGAGGCGGAGGGTGGAGGCGGATGGCGGAGGCGGAGGCGGAGGCGGAGGCGGAGGCGGAGGCGGAGGCGGAGGCGGAGGCGGATGGCAGAGGCGGAGGCGGAGGCGGAGGGTGGAGGCGGAGGCGGATGGTGGAGGCGGAGGCGGATGGCGGAGGCGGAGGCGGATGGTGGAGGTGGAGGCGGAGGCGGAGGGTGGAGGTGGAGGCGGATGGTGGAGGCGGAGGCGGAGGCGGATGGTGGAGGTGGAGGCGGAGGCGGAGGGTGGAGGTGGAGGCGGATGGTGGAGGCGGAGGCGGAGGCGGAGGCGGAGGGTGGAGGTGGAGGCGGATGGTGGAGGCGGAGGCGGAGGCGGAGGCGGAGGCGGATGGCGGAGGCGGAGGCGGAGGCGGAGGCGGAGGGTGGAGGTGGAGGTGGAGGCGGATGGTGGAGGTGGAGGCGGATGGCGGAGGCGGAGGCGGATGCTGGAGGCGGAGGCGGATGGTGGAGGCGGAGGCGGAGGCGGAGGCGGAGGCGGAGGTGGAGGGTGGAGGTGGAGGCGGATGGTGGAGGCGGAGGCGGATGGCGGAGGCGGAGGCGGATGGTGGAGGTGGAGGCGGAGGGTGGAGGTGGAGGTGGAGGTGGAGGCGGAGGCGGAGGCGGAGGCGGATGGTGGAGGCGGAGGCGGAGGCGGAGGCGGAGGGTGGAGGTGGAGGCGGATGGCGGAGGCGGAGGGTGGAGGTGGAGGTGGAGGCGGATGGTGGAGGTGGAGGCGGATGGTGGAGGCGGAGGCGGATGGCGGAGGCGGAGGCGGATGGCGGAGGCGGAGGCGGAGGCGGAGGCGGAGGCGGAGGGTGGAGGTGGAGGCGGATGGCGGAGGCGGAGGGTGGAGGTGGAGGTGGAGGCGGATGGCGGAGGCGGAGGGTGGAGGTGGAGGTGGAGGCGGATGGTGGAGGTGGAGGCGGATGGCGGAGGCGGAGGCGGATGGCGGAGGCGGAGGCGGATGGTGGAGGCGGAGGCGGAGGCGGAGGCGGAGGTGGAGGGTGGAGGTGGAGGCGGATGGTGGAGGCGGAGGCGGGAGGCGGAGGCGGATGGCGGAGGCGGAGGCGGATGGTGGAGGTGGAGGCGGAGGCGGAGGGTGGAGGTGGAGGTGGAGGTGGAAGTGGAGGCGGAGGCGGATGGTGGAGGCGGAGGCGGAGGCGGAGGCGGAGGCGGAGGCGGAGGTGGATGGTGGAGGCGGATGGTGGAGGCGGAGGCGGATGGCGGAGGCGGAGGCGGATGGCGGAGGCGGAGGCGGAGGTGGAGGTGGAGGCAGGTGGTTGTACACTGTACTCAACAGCCCTGTCCTGTGCACGTAAAGCGTGTGGTGACTGCTGTCCTGTGCACGTAAAGCGTGTGGTCACTGCTGTCCTGTGCACGTAAAGCACGTGGGGACTGCTGGATTGTGGGTAATTGCAGGCAGCAACGGGAAGAGTCCCGGAGACGTTACCAGGCATCCGCACACAGTAAGAGCCGCTCAGGACCACGGCAGAGACCTAACCGGGCGCACGCAATAAAAACCGGAAGGTAAGGATCGTTAGCAGAAGCAAAGCAGATGCCACGTCACACAAGGCCCATGACGCGCACAGGGCAGTGTACTCCCGGGGCAACCCAGCGTCGTCATGGAACCGGGGCTTGCATCTGCAGTGCCGTTCGCTAAGGGAGGAGAGCAACGTTAAAGACAAAGTGTGAGATTGTGCAGAAGCAGCGGCGCCTCGGGCACTGCTGTGGGCGCCACCAGCAGCCGCTGTGGGAGACGCGGCGGCAGGTGCTCGGAACAGGAGGAACATGGCCGTCACGACCGAGACGTGCCACTGTTGAGTTTATGTCCAAAGGAAATGAAATCAGTGTGTCGGGAGACGTGGGAAGGGCTGAGGTTGGGGCACCTGCCGGGTACATAAGAAGAAGACTCGGTTTGACCAAAAGTATGGAATCAACCGAGACTATTGATGGATGATAAGAAGCTGGCCTCTAAAACGGAGAACTTGAGCCTGAGTTTGGTCCCTGGCATCTGTATGATAGAAGAGAACCGACTCCCGTGAGTTGTCCTCTGACATCTGCATGCCGTGGCATGGCACATGCAAACAGCACACACATAATAATAATAATAATAATAATAATAATAATAATAATAATAATAATAATAAACAATAGCAATATATTATAAAAAGAAGTGAAGGTGAAGGGTGTCCACAAAAGCCCAACGGGTTTCTCCCACAGGCGAGGAGCACAACCCTCTGCGAGGCCATGGAGGCACTAACGCCAGAGTCCGTAGTCATCCCCCGCTAGGCTGCCAGCAATGCAGGAAAGCTGTCCTTGCCTCTTCTCTTCTTTCTTGTTTCTATTTCTAAACCTCGAGGGACATTCTGGATCAAGCCAGGCTGCGGATAAGAAGGGCTTCCTGCAGGAGTTCCCTATTGGGCAATTCACAGGGAGGTTTCCAAAGCTCAGGATGATGGAGGGACCCCGGGCCTTCGGTGGGAGCCGGCAGTTCCGTAACAGGAGGGGAAGTGCAGGTAGAAGGTCCCCGGGCATGAGCACTGGGAGGTGACAGGACCACCCTCCCATCGGGCCAGTTTCTGGGAAGACGCTGGAAGCCGGACCTCGCCCTGCCCTGCTGCTGCTGGCCACCCAGCCAGTCAGCACAAACTTGGCAGGTATGTGCTCTTCCGGAGATTCATCCAAACCAGAACTGCTGCCTTCACAATCTGCCAAGCCCTTGCTTCTAGAAAGTTCTTCCTTGCCCACTTTGTGGCTATAGAATCGAAATGTTCCAAGGGGGAAATCTCTCAAAACTACTCAGTCATCAAGAATGCCAGTTGGCCAAAGGCGAGGTTGGGTGTGGAGGCCCTTCCTGACTTCTGGGATTGGAGGGGAGGGGGCAGTAAACTCCAGTTCTGGTCCTGGCAACAAGTAAAATGCCTCTCTGAAGCTTGACTCTTCACTTACAGATCTTGTCTTGCTCCCAGACCTTGGGGCCCCCACCCTCTTCTCACCCCCGGACCTCTCCCCCCCCACGCAGTACTTTCTCCATTCCCACTCAGTTGATAGCGATGTGTGTTTATGGAGAGGCCTGGCCGGGCTCATGGAGACCTGACACCAGGGCTGTGAAAGCAAGCAGTGTTTGCAGTGCAGGGATTCCTCAGTCCACTCTTGGAGGGCTTCCTCAGAAGGAGGTCAGCTCTTCGGAGCAGCCACAACCACCCAGACTCTCTCTGCCTCCTCCCGGGCAGTTACAAAGCGATTCCACAGAAGCAGGGTGGGCAACTGGAGGTCACAATAATCATGTTTGTAATATAGACATGCTGCACCTCGCTAGACCGTAGGTGGAATCACGTGACTCATATGAAAGACGGTGGCAGCGTCAACTTTGTTTGGACACCCGTGCCCCAGACATCTGTTCGTCTTAGGAAGGGTCATTTGCTCAGCCATTTTGAGGACTGTAAAATATCTTTAATTGTGGTATGTTTTCATTTGGACCCATATTTTATCTCTCTGAGGTTGATAAATGGAAACTGTAGGTGAGTAGAGTCTCTTTGTGTCTTTGAGAACACGCATACCTGCAGGTGTGTGTGTGTGTGTGTGTGTGTGTGTGCACGCACTCACACTCAGGTGTGCACACAAGTATAGTCATCATGCAAGTACATAAAAAAACCACACATTCAATTTCCCTGCCTCAGCCTGACCAAGCCGGAAAGCACGAAGAAATCACCTTGACACCACGTGGGGCCAGGAACGATGGAGAGGTAGACATCACTTACCCTCCCACCCCAAAAAACTCCTCTTCCACTGAGACCTGATCATCATGTGATGAAAGCAACTCCTTGGGGCCAGAAAGAACCTGCTCCTAGCAAGGAACAATCCATCACTGGTGATCACCCAGAGCTGGAAATAGTTCCCGTTCCCACAAGCCAGAGTCAAGAAGTCTTCCGTGGGGTACCAGGCAACATGTTCATGCTGGGAATCAGCCTTCAACTAAGGGTTGTTCTGGCCTCAGGTAACAAGTTTCAAAATCACAAAAGGATTAACCTGGTTCTAAGTCATTGAAGTGGGTTCTAGAATGAAGTTCAAGGAGAGAGGAGTCCAGCAACCCCCTCTGCCATGTCTGGCATCTTGTAATGGTTGGCACCATCAAAGGGGAAAAGTCAGTCAACACCAACAGACCCAGATGTGATGCAGATGTCAGAGCTAGCAGGCAAAGAAACATGAAGGCTTCTTAGAACTTTTTACTATGTTCCAGGAGGTGCAGGGAGGCACGGGGTATTAAGGGGAGACACGCAAGATCCCAAAATGACCCGCACTGAGCTTATAGATGTAAAAATACAAAGCCTTTAGTGAAGAGATACACTGGGTAAGGTCGACAGGAAAGAGACAGTGCAGGGTAAGTAACTCGGTGGGTAGCAAATTTGCCTATGTGTGTAAGGCCTGGGTTCAGTCTCTGGTTCTGGGGAAAAGGAGCAAAAGGAAAGATTAGTGAACTGGAAGACACAGCGATAGAAAGCACTGAAAGAAAAGGAGGCTGGGAGGAGGGAGGGAGGCAGAGAGCTGAGGGGCGGCTTTAGCGGCTCAGGACCTGCAGCGGTAGTCCCAGAAAGATGAGGAAACAAGCAAGCAAACAAAACCCCACAAAACACAAAGAGAATTATTGACAATTATCGGAACTGCATGATAAAGTCACTTGTAAGTTCATTTTAATCCTGATAAAATTCTCAATGTTTTTCCAGGGTAGGCGTCGTCAAGTTAAATACGTAAGGAGATGCGAAGGGCTCCCGCTTTCCAAAGCAACGGTGGGAACACATGGTACTGGAAGATTTGCTCCACCTAATCTCAAGACGTGATTGTACACCCTTCAGACGGCACGGCACTGCACAGGCAGCTGGACCAAAGAGGGACACATAAACATCCAAACACAAACCTACATTCCTACAGCCGACGGGTTTCTGATAAAGATGAAGTCCATGCGGGGAGAAAGGCCTGCCACTGGTCACATGTGAACGGTCAGCTACCGTAAAACAACAGCAAAACCCACCATGTCCACTTCACACCATGCACAAAAATTAATTTGAAACAGCTCACAGACCCGAATACAAGAGTTTACGCCCATGAATTCTATGGAAGACAGTCTCAGAAAAATCTGAATGACCCTGGACTTGGAGAGCATTTCTTCAAACATGACACAAAAACCACAAAAAACTTCTATGAATAAACTGGACTTCATCAAAATTTAAAATACTTGCTCACTGATAGCAAATATTTCATGGAAATAAGAGAAACAATCCAGAAATTGAGAAAAAAAAATAATGCAAAACATCTGACTTATACACAGAAAATATAAAGAATTCTCGGAACTCAGTAATAAAAAGGAAATCCAGCTTCAAATGAGGATGGATTTGAGCCAACTAGAGAAATACCAAACACATGACAAGATACCAACAGTGCTGGTCATTGAGAAACAGAGTTGAAATCACAATGGACCGTCACTCCACCGGAATGGCGAAGAGTCAAGTGTCCACGCCGAGTTTTAATGACTGTGAATGACTAACACTGCCGTGCATTTCGGAACCACAGCTGAGCAATTCCTTGAGAAGTTGAGCGCCCACCTCAGAACAACTAAGTTTCATCCAAAGAGTAACAAAAACTCATTTATACACAAAGACTCTCCCGTGGATGTCCATTACAGTTTTATCTATAAGAGTCCCAAATCGGGAATAATCCACAGCCATCAACAGGCAACAGAGGGAACGTTGTGGAATAGTCACATAATAGAATATGACTCAAAAGGAACAGCCCTGGGCACGTGCAACAGCACGGGCGGGTGTCAACATAATGGTGCCGAGAGATCAATAGAGATACATCCTGATTTCTTCCATCTATTAAAAATTCTAGAAAATTCAAAGTCATCTCTAGTGACAGAAACTGGATGATCATCTGGCTGAGGATCGTGAGTTGGGGGTAAATATTTGCAAATCCCTAGGAGAACTTTGGGGAGTAAAGAGTATAATTGCTATCTTTAAGCGGGGAAGAAAAGATTTATGCATTTGTATGCCTGTGTGTCTACATGAGTTTATGTGCACTACTTGCATGCAGAGGTCTGCTGAGGCCAGCAGAGGGCAGACGACCCCTGGGACTGGAAGAGCAGGCATTTGTGAGTTGCTTGAGGTAGGTGTCGGAAACTGATTCCAGGTCTTCTGCAAGAGCAACAAGTGCTCCTAGCCACTGAGCCATCTCTCCAGCTCCTATGATTGTTATCTTGGTTGTAGTTATGGTTTTCATTGCTATACACACACACCAAAATTCATCCAACTGCATACTTTACGTGTGAGTATTTATTGCACATCTATCCCACTAAGGTTGTAAGTAATGCTAACTTTTGCAAAGCTGTAAGAAACGAAGGATGAGATCTGGTGTCGACTCCCAGAACACCTGCCAGGATCTGACTGGCCAGCCTCAATTTCCCATGTCACACTGCTCCAACTGGACCGTGGCTGGTCTCACCGGTTAGCAGCTGGATCTGTGACCCTAACACTTCAGAACTTGACACCCGAAACAAGACCACAGGCTGCAGCAGCGGTGGCCACGGTCCCACGCTATGATGGGGAGACTCTCTTCCTGTCATTTAGCCTGCTCAGTGACAGAAAATAATGTGAGAAATAAATAAAAGGAAGAGAGGAAAAGGAAGGCTAAGTGGAGAGTCTCAGGCACTGCCGACAGCTGGACAGAGCTGCTGGGCTGCTGAGAAGTTCAACGCGGTCAGCATCTTTCGTTCATTCCAGGCCCTGAGCCCATGTGGACCCCCCCCCCCGCCCCCCAATGCGTACACAGCCCTGAGAAACCGTCTTCCTTTGCAGTCTGCGTCTCTCCGCTGGCACGTCTCCAGAGGGGCTATGATTGGGTTACATACAAGTTTCATAGTTTGCAACTTCCTCTCGCTCATAAATCACCGCTTACACACTCAGTTTCTCCTTCTTGTTCTTCGGTATTAATAGCCCCAAGTCCTGGGAGCATTCAAGAACCGTTCCAATTTTGGTTTGAAAATCAATTTAGAAGGTAGTGGTTGGCTTTATTCAGACTTCCGATCCCCATGGGAAGGCTCCTTCCTACAAACTGACCGAGCCGGGGGCGAGGGGCTTCTCTGAAAATGCTGGATACTTTGGTCCCAGTGTTTCTCTTTCACTCTGCCTCAAAAATTTAAATGTTAATTTGGGGGAGAACAAAGATTGATAAATTATTTTAAAAAATCATGCCAGGGTAGATCAAACACCATTATAAAAGCAAAGGGGCAAATATGAAATTCACTTGTGTTTGCTCGGACTGTGACACCTCTTGGTGTTTGTTTTAGAAATATCTTTCCCCTAAATTAGTTCTGCTTCCTCCATAGGTGGCTGGCCTCCTGCAGGGAAAGTGAGACAGGGTCAGGTCTCAGCAACCGCTAACAAGGTAGGGCTCCCCAGCAGGTGGGAGCAGAGACTGCCACCAATGGGTCAGGGCCTGCCCCGGCCTCAGCCAGCTGGGATAGCCTTAAAGATGAAGGAAACAAAGGGAAGCTTACATAGAGGACCCTCCCCTACACAAAGCATACACTTACCAAGTCAGGAGGCCAGGCGGCGGTGGTGGCACACGCCTTTAATCCCAGCAGTCAGGAGGCAGAGGCAGGCGGGTCTTTGAGTTTGAGGGCCAGCCTGGTCTACAGAGTGAGTTCCAGGATAGCCAGAGTTGCAACAGAGAAACCCTGTCTCAAAAAATTAATAAATAAAAAGATAAAAAAATAAAAGAAAAAACAAGTCAGGAAAGACACAGCCAGGGCCTCCAGTGTAGAGTGGGGGCCAGCTTAGAGTCCATTGCTATCCCACTGACAACCAGCCTTCCGGCTCCAGGCTGAAGCTGACCTGGCCCCAGGCTTGTCTGGACATACCTGCAGGCTGCAAGCTTGACACTCCACTTCCTTTCCTTCGCAGTTCTGTGCTCACTGCACTTTCTGATGTTAGGGTCAAGGCTTCATCTTTACCCACACAGCTGGCTTGGAACAGCTCTTGTGGGCACTCATGGCTTCCTGGCTGGGCCTCAAGCCAGCCCATATTGCCTTGGCTACAGGACTCCTCCCACCTCCTGCAAACAGGGGCTCTGATACACCAGAGGTGGGTCCAGTATTTCCCTGCAGCTCCCCACAGCTCCTGCTCTGAGGTACACAGCATTTCAAGAGCACAAAGACCCGCATCTGGGAAGGAGGTTATTAATCTATTCATTAGGGAGAAACAATATATCTTTTTAACCTGATATGTCTAACTGGGAGGGAACGAGGCCTGACAATTACAGGGACAGGCAAAGAAGCATCTGCTTCTGCGACGTCAGAGTTCGGGGGGACTGAGGGCACCTGCCACCCCCTCCTAGCTCCTCAAGTAGGAATGGGACTCACACTGAGACAAGTGGTGACAACAGGAAGCTTATATTAACTGAGTCCTCGTCATCACCGCGCACTGTACAAAGGGCCGTGTGTGCTCAGTAGGACTTAACTCTGTAGCATTAAGAACTGAGTGATTTTAGCTCCATCCTAAAAGTGAGAAAACTGAAAAACCATGGGGGAGTTTGCTTGGAGGGAGCTGGGTGGTGAACTGCTGAGACAAACTCTATCCCATAGGTCACAAAACCTACCCTCTCACCCACCACTAGGTCCAGCCTGGCTTTCCTGTTGACAGCGGCTGGAGCCAGGGCACGGACTTGGGCAGCCCCAAGATGGCATCCCTAGAACCGAAGAGATCTTGAGTCATATCCCCTGTCCCTCAAGATCTGTGCTGGTGAATCTGGGTGCTGCTAGGTAACCAGGGATGGGGGTCAGGGGGACTGGCTATGATGACAGTCCTCTGAACACATGAGAAAGTTAAAGGACCCCAAAGTCACAGAGCCAAACCATAACAAAGCCGAAATTTGAATTAGCAGCAGCACTGCCCTGAGTCCAACATAGGCAAAACCTTTCACGTCAGTTTACTGACTGCCCTGTAGCTTGGTGATCCCTAGTCACTAAGACACCCAGCAGTCTTGTCAGGGGAGGAAGGTTTGCAAAGTGCCCATGGTCCTTTATGGATAAGAGGCTCCCTTTTACTAGACTTAGGCTTACCACCACAGAGTCCAGAGACACTGCTATTACAAAGGGAGTCAGCAGTGTGTACCTCCCAGGCGTAGTAGGGGGACGAAGGCTGGCATGTCTTTCTCCCCAGTACCCAATGCTCTACCGCAGACACAGACTCTGAGACACCCTTGGAGGAGAGCAGGAACCTCGGCATGGTTAATGGGGGCTCTGAGACTCCCTGTTGGGCAGCATCTTACTAAGTGCTGGGGCAGGCTGGACCAGTATCCAGGCGAGCCAATGTTCCTGAGAACTGGGGTCCCTGGAAGTGCCCCCCCAGCTGGTGACCAGTGATGGGTCTGAAAATAAATATCTCCAGCTCCTTCACTCTAAGATACAATGATTCTGAGTTATGGTCTATATTGTCCTCCTGAAGTCCCCACTGAAATTCACAACTAGTTACCCATAGGGTAGCTGCCTGACTGTGCCCCCTTCCTTGGTCCCTTTTCTATCTCTACTCCTGGCCATCAGTTCCTGGGCAAAGCTCCTTATAGGTTGCTATCCTTGAACCATGAACCGGCCTCTCACAGCCTCTGTACCAGCAACAAGAAAGCAAGGCATGGTGTCGTATGTGGGCCGTGCGTGAAAGGACTTCGAGGAGCCCCAAGCTCATACTGAGCGTTCACTCAAGGATAACTGCAGTTACGATGGACCCTTTTTTCCTTTTATTTTCTGTTATCGTTATTCTGTTAGGATGACCCAGCTCTTGTTTTCTCTCCCTCCCAGAGCGCCGCATCTCTGGTCACGTGCCAGGACTACTCCCTGTCTGCCTTCGGTGGAGAGCCTCTCCAGCGCGGCTTCACGTGACCCTGCTGCAGGGGCTCACCTTGTTTGACCGTTGACCTGCTCATTCCTGCATGAAAGCAAGGAGCTGCACTAACTGCCCAGTGTCTGCAGCTCGGGGGCAGAGCCCCGAACACACGCCCTCCCTCTTCAGGCTCCTCAGCAAACGCATGCTGCCGAGGCAGGCTCTTCCACTGATGAGAGCAACTGTGTGTTGTATCCTGGGTTCTACGCTCCCCTTCCGCACATTCACGTCGGTCTTTCCCTGGACAGGGATTCCTGCTGCCTCACGGATGCCGCCGTGTTCCTCCACACCAGGCCAAGGATACTTAGTAAGTGGATGGCAGTTGAGTGAGATCACCTGATGTGGGTATACCTGCACCTGGCAGTTGACATCTGAACTCAAGTCATTCGTAGAAGATAGCTAGGGTTGGACCGGGCTGATTTGGGAGGGAAGATATTTCAGAACTTGGAAGGTGGCAGCTTGTCACTACTTTAACTGTGCTTAACTAGACACATTTAATGGCTGCCAGGTTACATTTTACTTGCTGTGTATATAAATAGCTCGTGACCCATTTTCAAATGACAAGTCAGGGTGTAGGCTCTCTAGCTCTGCTCATTTGGTCATTATGATGAAATCTCTGGCTCCTTGAAGCACCGATATTTATTAGCTGAGATTTTGAACAGCTGATTAGGCATGCACTCGCCCGCCACTCAAGACCGCTGTGCAGGAGTAAGGCACCACAGAGTGTGTCTCCAGTCACCGTGGCCTCGGGCAGCTCCATCGCTGACTCTTGCACTGGGCAGTACAACCCACGGACAGGAACTGTCTTCACACCCCAGAGCTTTAATGGCCGACTCGGTGCTGAGGAAAGATCCATCACAAAGCCCGGGGCTGGAATTCCGCAAGTGGTATTCGTGCCCTCCCCAAGTGCAACCCAAACGGAGCCGAGCTGCCTGTAAGTCAGCTCTAAATTTTGGCTGCATGACTTCAGCTTGGAGTCGAAGACCCATCTGGACTAAGTAGTTAGTACTTCTGGGCATGACGAGGGCACTCAGGGGATGTCTCGTGTCGTGAGTAAGGCAGGGCTGAAGCTCATTGCTGTACACAAGGATTCTTCCCATAAGTTCAGCCATCTAATTCCCTCAAACGCTGGAGATTGGAAGCATCGGGTTAGGAGAAGGAGGAAGAGGCAGCCAACCCAGGTACATCAAGACAGACAGAAGAGAGACTAAGGAGATCAGAGAGAACACAGAACACCTTGATTTGAGTCACCATGTGATCAGGAGGCAGCCCCTTCTCCGATGACCCCCTAGGGAACAGCGGCCCCTTCTCCGATGACCCCCTAGGGAACAGCGGCCCCTTCTCCGATGACCCCCTAGGGAACAGCGGCCCCTTCTCCGATGACCCCCTAGGGAACAGCAGCCCCTTCTCTGATGACACCCCAGGAAATAGCAACAGAGCACTCCTCACACGGAATGGTGTCCACTGTATCCTTAATTTAGATCGGAATGGTAAGGGACTGTCAGAACATCCCTCTGAAGTTTTACAAGCCAGGCTCACTGTCTGCTAACTCTGACTTCTTATCATCCAGGCTCTCAAAGAATAGCCCACCAAAAGCAACTTGGGGAGGATTGGGTTTATTAGGCTTATATATTCCAAGGCACAGTCCACTGAGGGAAATCAGCGCAGGTACATAAGGCAGAAGTGGATGCGGAGGACATGGAAGAAAGCTGATTATTCATTTGCTTGCTTTCTTAGAGCACCCAGGACCACCAGCTCAGGGGTGGCACCACCCATAGGGAGCTGGGCCTTCCCACATCAAACGTGAATCGAGTAAATGAACTACAAACTTGCCTACAGGCCAGTCTTCTCAGTTGAGGGTCCCATTTCCCAAATGACTCGCCTGTGTCAAGTTGACGTCAAGCTAGCCAGCACATACTCCTTGAGGAAAGGAGCTGGGTTCGATTTACTTTATGCCTCTGATGCCCAACATAATGTCTGGGACTGTGTTCAAGGTGGTGACACGTTTGCAGAGTGAGTAACAGAGGCGCTTTACCAACGGAACAGCTTTTAAATGGCAGGGACTTTATGGCCTTGAAACCACTCATTCAGAGATGCTTCTTGGGCAGTCTTGGTGTTCACAAGATGCCGAGCAGACAGTGCTGTTCGGGTGAAGTAGAGGAGATGATGCGAGGAATGCCGACAAGTGAGACCAGGCACCGAAAGCTCCGAGGTGAGAAAGCACAGGTGCATGTCACAGATCATGGAACAGGACGTCGTCTAGGACTCAAGGTGCAAACGGTGGTACAAAAGGTCCAACTGTGGAAGGCAAGAGGCCATTCCAGTGCCACGTCTAAGGTCCAGAAGGGGGGCGATGCTTGCTAGAAAGACTTCACCAAGAACGACTCCTGTTTTTCCAGGCTCCTGCACACAGGGCAGAGATTCCTTATTTGGGGAGATCTGTTTACGGTAGACTTTATCTCCATGCTTCTGGCCAATCAAGAGGCTGTTTGCGTATGTACCACCCCTCTAGCCGCCTTCCTCCCTTCTCTGTGGCCACTCCCTTCTGTACTCTCCAAAGTCCTACATGAGCCAGGTGGGAAACAGAACACTTTCTTTTCTAGGCCCATGTGCCTGACCATCTCAGCAGAGCTCTGAAGGGTGGCGCCGAGCCCCTAAACCCTCTGACTCTCTAGACTAGTGAGTCTAGAGACCAATCAAGTCTTTTCCCCAATCTTTCCAGGAACTTTGTGTGATGGCTATCAGCTGGTCTCTGTGTAGGCCCCCACCCGCTCTCTCCTCCCTCAAGCGGGTGTGCTGGGGGTGGGGGCTTGCCTCACCACCTCACCTCCTGATACCCCTACCCCCCAGCCACCACCACACTGCATCTGGGCTTCTGCCCCGGAGCAAACCTTGCCTTTCCCAGCAGCCTGAGCCCTCACAGGGCTGCTGCTTGGCTTCCTGGCTATCCTGCTGGGAACTTCAGACAGCCCCCAGCCTGGCTGCCATTCCCTGTACCTACCACAGAGGACACTGGAGAGCCCACATATTAGTTCCCCCTTTGCAGGAGTCTGGCTCTGGGAGGCCAGGCAGCTCTGGAGCTTGAGACCTCCCCTTAGGAAAGGTCTCCCCTGGGACTACCAGAGACCTCACTCCCAGTCAACTATGGGGTCCTCCAACCTGAAAGAGCAGTGCAGAAGCATCCCCAATTAACACACATAACCAGAAGCTGGGCCCCTCAACCTCACCCCCAGACCATTCCAATGGAGTGAAAAAATCCCACCAATCACAGGCCACCATAGAAAGCTCTGCACCCCCCTCCCCCATGAACACTATATAAAGAGCCACATCTGCTCAGTGGGGTGCAGCTTTGGCTGCTGCCTTCTTCCCAGAGGCAGCCACTGCTGTCTTTGTGGTAGGGTCACAGAAGTCAAAGAAGCCATGAAGAAGCCTCAGCTCAGCCAGGGATATTTCCCCTCAAAGCTGCAACACAGGAAAAACTCACCCCTCGGAGTACAGCAGAGTGGAGCTGTTACAGTGTAACACTCCAGCTCCACTGGGGGCACCTTACCCCACCTCAGAACTGTGTGGTCCCTGGGCTCCTGACTGCCAGGGGACCTTTCCATTGGGGAAACCTTCCCCATGTCAGAGCTATGTAGCACCTTGGCTCCCGACTGCCAGGGTACCCTCCTATCAGAGCTGTGTGGTCCCTGGGCTTCCGACTGCCAGGGGACCTTTTCCATCTCAGTGAGCTAGAACAAACACTGACCCTCTGGCTCTTTAGCAGTTCCTCAAGACTGAGGAAAACACCAGGGAGTGGATAGCTGTAGGAGTGACTGGAACTGGGTTTCAATCCTCACTCACACCTACTGAGTTCCTCCTGAACACGCATTCTGTCTGGGAAGATGTATAAAGATGGGATCACCAGGTGTTTAACTGGGGAAAAAAGAAGAGACTGCAGCACTATTTCCTGTTCTAAAGCACACAGATTACTCAAACTAGCTTCTAAACATGTGTCATCTCTAAGGCTCGGTGCCCTTAAGTGCAGAGTCTTTCCAGATCCCTGGGATGCGGACTGTTCCTCTACATCACAGATGGGCACTGCGAACGGAGAAAGAGGGGTGGCTAGGGTCCCAGAGAAGGAGCCGCTATACTGGATACTTGCATTAGATCTCACATCACGCGGGCTCATCTCTGTTACCAGATCACATGGCATGATGAACACCGTGTTTTCAAGGATTCTCATTATACAGATGGAGTTATACCAAGCAGTGACGACCTCAGGAGTTTGGGGAGTGCTCTGTGTCCTAGGAAGCAGTACACACACGGGCAGGGGACAGTACCCCCAAACTATTCTATTCTGGGCCTAGTGAAGGCCGGGTGAAGGGACAAGCAGAAGACCTGGAAGAAGCACAAGACCCTACAGTCTGCCATCTTGGGAATGGCTGGGCCAGGGGAAGCGAGGCATATGGAGGCAGGATCTGAGAACGGATCATGGAGTTCAGAAACAACTAACAAGCGTGTTTAAGAAAGTCCGATATCCAAAAGCTATTCATAGCCCACTTCCCACTGTAACAGAGGGTCAATTCCATACTGACTTCCGCCTATCACTGGGATGCAGACAGGTTCAAACACAGACACTAGTACTCCTTTGCCTCAGACACATATGCTGGTTCAGCAAAAGCCTGAGGCAGGAGAATGGTGGACTTATCTCTAGTCTATTCCTTGGTTGAGGTGCCAGCTAAGCCTGCCATGGTAAGCTGTGTAAGCGGCAAAGACCAGCTACATTCTAATTGTGTCCCACAGTTCTGCAGGGAACTCACAGAGGCAGCCTTCCAGATGTGCGGGTCCATGTCAAGACCACAGGATCCGTGTGCCTGATGGAGGTCGTATGTATCTGGACGATGGCTCATACCTGGAAATCACCCAGTCCGACAGAAAGAGTCTATGTGAAGAGCAAGCTGTCAGTCACAGAATTCTGTGTGGCCATCGGAGGCGAAGGGCTCCAGAAACTTCCGAGTCTGTGAGAGACAGCCAGAGGTGACTGCGTTTTGCAAAAGGCAGTCACATTTCCAAGCCAGCACAGGTGAGTCCAAGGCAGGCAGTTCACACCACTATGTTCTCTTCTGCCTAGTTTTCCAGCTCTCGTTCTATCGACTTGAACAGTTAGAAGTCCTAAATGTACGCTTTTTTAAACTCAAAATAGTTTTATTAGAGTGTGCTAATTGTCCAGAGGAATTGGTTTCATTGTGACAATTCCATATACAGATATACAGGGACTTTGATCATATTGACACCTGTGCTGGCTGGTTTTCTGTCAACTTGACACAAGCTAGAGTCATCAGAGAGAAGGCGCCTCAATCGAAACAAAAAACCTCCGTAAGATCTGGCTGTACACAAGCCTGTGGAACATTTTCTTAATTAGTGATTGAGGGGCGAGGGCACAGCCCATGGTGGGTGGGGCCATCCCTGGGCTGGTGTCCTGGGTTCTGTAGAAAGCAGGCTGAGAAAGCCATGAGGAGCAAGCCCGTAAGCAGCACCCCTCCACAGCCTCTGCGTCAGCTCCTGCCTCCAGGCTCCTGCCCTGCTTGAGTTCCTGTCCTGACCTCCTTCATTGATGAACAGTGATGTGAGTCTGGCTTACTTCTCTGAACATGGCGACCCCCACTTCTGTCTATTTTTCTGTCACCATCATCATCCCTTTCTTCTTCATTGCTGAATACAATTCCACAATATACGTACAGTGCGTTTTCTTCACCCATTCGTATGTCGAGGGACAGCTAGACAAACCTACGTCTGGCTGCTGTGGAGAGCATTCTGATAAACATGGAAGTGCTGTAGCGTGCTCACTTCGACTCTGTACCCGGAAGCTGTCTAGCCGAATCAGACTGTAGTTCTGTTTTCGGCTTTCTGGGAGACACTCCACAATGGTTTCCGTAGTCGGTGGACTAATGCATATCCCACCAGCAATGCCACACTGTACACGTTCTATAACTTGCATTTTCAAGTCAAAGCAAGAGATCTAGGCAAGAGCTTTACACGGTGAACCAATATAGCTCTGGAGCTGCGGTTTTCACCCGGGTGAGGTTTTGTCTCCTGGGGACACATCTGGCCATGTCTGGGGACATATTAATTGCTGTGGTGTGGAGAGGGACGATGCTACTCGGGGTAGGGGCTAGGAATGCTGCTGAGGATCTCACAGAACAAAGGAGAGTCTGGTCCAAATGTCAGTAATGCTAAGAATGAGAGGCCTTACTACAGATGCAGAGGTGAGCTGAGAAATTGCCAGAAGCCTCTGACCTGAATTTAGGATGCATGCGAGGAACCAGGAGTCAGAAAAGCAGGAAGCTAAGTTAGGGCAAAGCCTTAGACCTGACATTTTATCAGTGGGAAGGGAGCACTCAGAAGAAAGTTCCCGATGACAGCGGGAAGCCCCAAAGGCTGACACTTGAGGTCTCTGGCCTAGGTGACTAGTCAACTAAGACTCGATACGTAGGAGAAGAGACATAAAAGTGAAGAACGTCCCAACTAGAACGTAACTCGGCGTGCTTTCCTGGTGTTACTGGGCACAGGGCAGCAAGCTGTCCTGCTCACAAAGCCGTGGAGAACGTGACTGGCAGCTGGCAGTGAGCCCATGGGATGACAGCCACGCCAGGGCTTCCAGGGGCAGGGGCTGGAATATCCACGGGGACTTGGAAGATGTCCAGCTGAGGACCTTGCAAAAGCAGGGAGAGAAGAGCCGTCACAGGACTGAAGGAGCTGAGGAAAGCAGCGCCACAGAGGACACACAGGCAACGAGACCAGAAGAGAAGGGCCAGTCAAACACTGCCCGCTGCCGAGGGTGATGAGGACAGGGCAGAAAGCAGCTCACCGTGTCCTTCAGAGGGAGCTGGGTTTGAACCTGGGTTGCTGGCCACAGGTCCAGGGCTTTCCCAGCTCATAGTACCACCCCCTCCGGGATCACACAGATTCACAGTCAGGTTCCTTACTTGGACACAGCAGGCTGGATGCAGTTGCTCCAGGGGTGCAGATGAAGGGATGAAGATGTCCAGTCACCAGAACAGGGATGTCTGGCGTCACACAGATGCTCTCTTCTTTTCTTCCAACATGAGCCACGGGCCCCTGGGGCTGCTGTGCCTGCTTCTGCAGCAGCTTTACGTTCGGCAAATAAATACCACTTAACCTTCTCTGTGAATCTTGAAGCTTGAGCCTTAGTGCTCACAGCAGTGTCCCAGCAGAGGGGAGCCGAGCTGGGGAGGCGCAGGCCTGGGCCAGTGTGCTCCTCCAGACCTCACTGCCCAACATGCAGGTGGGCAGGGAAGAATCAGGAAAGATGTTCAGCCATCCCAGGGGCCAGAGGAACACAGCTTAAAGTAAGCACAAGTCATTGTCTTCCCCTAGCAGATCAGCAAGGATGAAGAGTGGCGGGGGGGGGGGGGGGAGTGAGTGGGCAGAGGCAGCAGGGGTGGATGGGCAAGGGTGGGTGAGCAGGGGCAGCAGGGGTGGGTGGGCAGGGGCCAGCAGGGGCAGGTGGGCAGGTGGTAGCAGGGGCGGGTGGGCAGGGGCCAGCAGGGGCGGGTGGGCAGGGACCAGCAGGGGTGGGTGAGCAGGGGCAGCAGGGGTGGGGGAGCAGGAGCAGCAGGGGTGGGGGAGCAGGGGCAGCAGGGGTGGGTGAACAGGGGCAGCAGGGGTGGGGGCAGGGGCAGCAGGGGTGGGGCAGGTGGGCCACATGCATCCTTAGATGCAGTAAGGTGTGGAAGCCACGGTCTTCTTGGTGGCCACCATGGGCAATGCCCCTGTGGCTACCTTGGCTCCAGGCATCCATCTTGGAGGACACTCACTGCAACCCAGAGAGGTAAAGACCCAGAGCGACTGGTCTGTCAGCAGAGCGTGACTCAGAGACACGATGGGTTCACCCTGCGTGCGGCCATCAAGAACAATGAGGCAAATCCCATGTCAATATGAGAGGGGCCTAGGATACATCTACTTGGAAAGGGAAAGCCAAAGGAAGTAGAGAGACCGCATAGTATGACTACATTTGACACTGACGTCTCTTAGTGTGACTTGAGCAGTTCTCCCCGGTGACACGATGAAGATGAAGGCTGTTCCTCCTTAGGGGAGGGACGGGGAGCCAGAGTCTCCATGCATCAGTCTGCTGCGTGCATTTTACAAGACGCGTTCTTTGTAGGATTTCATGCCAGAAGGTGGCCTTCCAACTCTCATGGACCAAAAAAAAAAGGCAGCCGTAGACTCGGGACTGGTAACCATGGTAACATGGGGCAAGCAGACTCCAGAGGGCACACTAAGAGACTGTTGTGGAGTATGCCGGTCCGTCCCACGGTGACCACAGTGCGTATTAAGGAGACTTCTCCCAGCCAGCAGGCGCAGGAGGCTTGCTCCCCTCACCTATCTGAGGCTGTTGCCCTCTCTGGACTCCACACCTGTGGAGGCAGAACAACAGCAGGCGCAGATCTGGAAGAGGGAGAAGGGAGGAGCCAAACGCCTCCTTCTGGGGGATTACTTATTCTCCACAGAAGCAGCCAGCATCTGCCCTCTCTCACCCATGTCCCTCAAGGCTCATCGTCGGCCTTATTCTCAGGGGCCACTGGTAAGGTCAAGGGTCGGAACCCCTAAGCTCAGGCTCAGAGCTCTGGGTTCTAACTAACACAGTTGTAGGTGTGTGGTAGAAAGACACGGGTGATGGTTATCTCGTGCTTGGGGAACCCAGCCTTCCACTGAGTCCTTGCTATTCAAAATCTGAATAAGACCCACACGACTGGCACGCCATTTTAACCCAGAAGCACTGTTCCTGGTCCCTTTGACCTAGAACGCTGGTTAGTCCCTGACACCCTTCTCAGCTGATCCCCGCTATTTCACCCCAGTCCTACACACGAAGAACCCACGGCACACACAGAGTAGATGCCTTAGGTCATGCAGCCAATACTTTTGACAGAGGATTCGCACCCCAGGCTCTGCCTCTATACCTTGCATACGGTCGCCACAGAGTGACAGTGATTGAGTTAAAAAAATAAATAAATAAAAGTCCAAATGGCAGAAGGCCCGGGCTGCCAGGGAACAGTAAAGTCACCAAGGTTGGCACGATGGCCCCACATCTTTCAAAACCACGGAAATGAGCACCGCAGTGCTGCTAGAGATGGCGTCTTGAGGACGTCGTCATCCCCATCCCGTGGGCGGGGGGCTTTGCTATGGCTCTGCAAGACATTAGGAGCGGAAACTGGGTAGAATGCACGGGGGGGGGGGGGGTATCTCCAGGGTGTCTTATAACTGCACAGGGATCTCAAAAAAGTTTTAATTTTTAAAAAGACATTCTCCATAGTCAAGTCTCTAAATGCAGGACCCTGATGGGTGAGCCAAAGTTAAATTCCATGCACATGGACCACAAGTGTGTTCTGATTAAATATGCACAATTAAAGCCAGAGGGATGGGTGGGGGCCTCTGTACCAATTGCTGCTATGGCCCAAAGCCACTTGTATTTCTACACTAACTGTCCTTAGTTCCAGAACCCAGTTTCAAAACCTCTCTCTCTCTCTCTCTCTCTCTCTCTCTCTCTCACACACACACACACACACACACACATGCATTCTCTCTCTCTCACACAGATACACACACACACACACACACACACATACATTCTCTCTCTCACACACAGATACACACACACACACACACATGCATTCTCTCTCTCTCACACAGATACACACACACACACATGCATTCTCTCTCTCTCACACAGATACACACACACACACACACACATGCATTCTCTCTCTCACACACAGATACACACACACACACACACATGCATTCTCTCTCTCTCACACAGATACACACACACACACACACATGCATTCTCTCTCTCTCACACAGATACACACACACACACACACACACACACCTCCCATGAACACGGCCATGTCTGTGAATCATTTAGAAAGAAACAATCTCACCAGGCAATACAGAAAAGAAGCCTCCAAAGGCAGACACAACCTCAGCTTGGAGCAGGAGTCGAGCACCCTTCTGGCTGGCAGTGACTTTTAAGAGCAAAGAGTCGAGTCTGGATCCCACTCTTCGCAGAATGCCTTGGGGAGGTATTTGGAGGATCAGCACATGTAGACCAACATCCATGGACACCGTCATACACAGACTGAGCTCTTGTCTGAATGAGCAGATGTATGCATATTGTACTTATTACCTCTAGCTGAAGCCAAAGACTGGCCAGTAAGCTTGCAAGATTTACCATGTAGTCTTAACAGGGGGCTCCAACCCTTTGCCTTCTCCTCAATGGCTGGACACCAGCATGGCACAAAAACATGCTATCAGCTTCAGGCTCTCTACACATCTCGGCCCCAAATCACTTGCTCACACCCAGTGTGGGGCTGTCCTAGAGTTAAGAGTGGGCTGAAGTGTGTCTTGAACCCCAGATTTCTCACCCTGAGAGTGGCAGGAGTTCAGTTGCTCCCCACTTTCTTAGTCCTGGCAAAACCCAGCTAAATTCTAAATACTGCCTGCTTCACAGCAGGTCACTGACAAAGGAATGGCTTGGTTGGTGCTCATCTGAATGCTGTAGCTGGGAGCCTAGGGCTGAGCCCATTTTCTGATAAGGTGTCTTCCTCTTCCCCCAGTGGGACCACACCTTACTCAGAAGGTGCCCTTGCAGGATTTTGACCCTTGGACAATGAGCCCCACATGCAAATGGGGCTACTCCAGTATCCCTGTCTTAACCAATGGCCCCCATCCCTGGGTACCAAAGACCATCCCTGCCTTTTTCCTATAAATGTAACCACTCTTGCTTCAATAAATAGAGATGTTCCGCTGACAACAGTCTCCCAGGAAGTCTGTTTCCCATGGCTCTCAGTCCTCTGACCAAAGACAAGCCTGGACCTGGACCCACACGCATCCCAGACCTTTTGTTCCCCTGAGCTGTGCTGCTGGCCACCGCTTAGCCAGCACCCCGGGGAGTAGAGGGAATGAGGAAATCCGCAACCCAGCACACTCCTTTCCCCAGTCTGCTTCTGATCCCTCCAGTGTATGACCACCTGCCTGGGTTCATTTTTCCTCTCATCATCATCTCGAAAGAAAACAGGGCAGAGCAGGGGGTGTGAGCTGTCATGTCTCTGGCTGTTTCCCCAGCATGTGCACTTGGTACGTGACAGCCACTCAGTGAACATTTATTCGAAGAACAATTGTCTAAGATTAGCCTCTCAGAGTGTGGCTCACACTCGTATCTTTGCTCAGTGACCACAGTTTGCGTGGCTCACGGGCCATTGTGCAGAAATTCTTCTTTCTCCCACCAAAGCCCTGGAACCTCATGTCTTTTCCTGTGGACACTTAAGCTATCAGAGCAGGGACGGACACACTGTTGGGGTTAAGCACAGACATACTCAGTCTGGTCTTAAAGATGACTCTCTTCAACATCTGTGTGAACACTAAGGCCTTTGATAAAGTCACTGAACAGTAGCACAGGCAGCGAGACACGAAGGCCTTGTGCCAAAGGTGGTTGACATCATGAAGGAAAAGGCCAAGGCTGGAACTTTCTGGAAGACTCTGGACCAACATAGAAATTACTAGGGCAGCCAGGTTCTGTCTCAGAAAATAAAGGCAAGAGTTTGCTTTCGTAACTGCTCTGTTTCCACACGTCTTATACCCCTCTATCAGCATTCTCTAAGCACTCCCCATCAAACCAGGGTCTCAGCTTGTTTCCAATAGGAGGAGAACCCACTGCAAAGAAACCCTTAGCCTTTAGCTATCGACTGTAAAATCTAACTGGGCAGAGTCATCTGCCAGACAGGATTGGCTAAGCGGCTACTGTAGCTGCTCTCAGCCTTGCCTTCCCAGCACGCAGCCTCCGCAGAGGGCACCCAGGACTGGGTGTGCTCACTGGGCAGCCCTGCTGAGTATACGCCGAGGACAGCAATGGTCTCCCTCCCAGAGAGGGTGTGACTGCTAGAAGGGACGGAAAGGCTGCTCCCTGGTGAGAGGGTGGACTCAGCACTCATGGCGGAACCCATGAAGTATCTCAAACGGCACAGCTGAAGACCACAGAAACACTCACTCTGGGAAAGGCCAGAAAGCAGGTCTCTGTGGGACCTCGAACCCTCTGAAGCCTAGAAGGAAACTTCATCTCTTCTCAGGTTTGCTGCCAATAGCAATCTTTGTCCTCCCTTGGTCTGCTCCAGACTGTCCTCAGCATCACACGGCCTTCTCCCTGTGTGGCTCTGAGACTTCTTCTCTCATAAGGACACCAGGAAGAGTGGCCTGCCCTGTGCAGAATGACCTCTTAGCGTAACTTACCGCAGCCTCCGTGGCTCCATTCCGGAGAAGGTACATTCCGAGGGCCTAGGAGTCACTCACGACAGTGAGAAGTGGTTCCAGGAACTAGGAGTTGGTCATGGCCTAGGAGTTGGGGGTTCACAGTTGATAGGAACTGTGCCCATCTCAGATAACAGACCTCCATGAAAAGCTCCGGACAGACTGAGGCCTGGACCCAGGGCCTTTCTTAGCCTCAGCAGCAACCATGCGCCAGCTGGGCCCCAAAGTAGCAGCCTGTTGACAACGGATCTTACAGGCTTGGTCAAGGAAAGAGAGGGGACAGCCAGTGAGTGGGGACTGGTAGGCTAGCCAGGGAGGTTCTGGTAAGAGCAGGAAGCCAGTATCAATTGTTGCAACACTGAGGTTGGCCTTAAAGTCAAGCTTATTTTGGTTTACAGAAAATTAGTTGACAGAAAAGTACAAAGCCCAGTCCGATGGCTGCAGGTTTATAGTGGTTTATAGTGGTTTATAGTGGTTATAAACATGTCCCTTGCCTAAGGTCACACTTTTATCCCCGTGAACTGCACGTGACAAGCCCTCGGGAGAAGGAAGACATGAGTCAGCGTGGCAAGTGGGATCAAAAATGAGAGAAAGAGGCCAAGTACGCATGCCTGCCAGGAATGATGATAAACCTGGAAAAAACAGTCAGTCCGGATCTCCCCTTCCTCCCCCCGAAGAAACAAACTCCCAGCGGAGAAAGAATATTAATAAAATAAAACTCCAAAATTTGATCCCGGAGCAACAACAGAAGCCCCGTGCCAAGCTTCACAGGCGCACAGAGCATGCGCGGAGCTGAGCAACCTGTGGACAGCAGATCTCCAAGGAACTCTTGAGAGCTCACGGTGGAAACCGAGTCCTGTGGAAGACGCGGGCTAACTTTACGAGTCGCACATGTGGCCACAGGGCCAGCTCTGCAGCACCCGGTGAAAGGATCCGCATAGAAAGCTGTCCCTGTGCTCAAGACCACCAAGGCGGATACAAAGCATACCAGGGGTCCTGGAAACTGACCCGGCTCCGAAGGGCCTTCTTGACAAATTTAGGAAAATGGAATCCAGCTGAGACCTGCTGGGATTAGACACGATAGTCAAAAGGCCACACTTGCTTTTGGTGGAAGGGACCTGCCTGGAGAAGGGGGCCCCAAGGAGCAGTGAACCCTTTCCTAGCTACTGCATCCATTTATTCTTCCCTTCTCCCATCTTGGACATGGGTGAGCATAGTGCGTATCTCACAGGTCCTTATGCAGATGAAAGGTGTTAACACAGGGAAACGCTTAGGCCGCGCCTGGCTTGTCAGAAGGGATGGCCACATGCCCCCCACCTACAGCAAGTCCCCTTGAGCCCAGCTGAAGCCTGGGACCCATCCTTTATGTCATTTGACTCTTGCACCCCCCCAAAAAAAACTAAATTTTACTTTCATATCCCAGATTCCCTTCCAACAACGTATGCACAACCTGGAGCACTTCCCACCGGCTGTCAGAGGATCTAAGAACAGGAAAGGCCCTCCGAGGTCCCCCAGCTTCCGCCTCTGCCCCAAGGCAGAGCTCTGTTCACACCAACTCCGACAGATGGATGTCGTTTCAATACAGGAAATATTTACTGTGCATCCAGGCCGTGCCAAGCCCTGTGCTCAGGATTGCTAGGAGTACACAGAGGAGTGGCGATGGCAGTCTCCTGCTATCCGCCAGGGATGGAGCTGGGGATACCGAGCCCCTTCTGTCCACGGGGGATGGGGCTGGACACTCCAGCGGGGGCAGTTTTGCAAACCACAGACAGATTTTTTTCTTTGTGAGTGAAACCTCATTTTTGGCTCTTAAGACTTTCACCTGATTTGCTGAGGCCCAGCACACCTCTCCTTCCTGCTGTTAGCCTGTTGTAGATGTTAACCACACTTGGATCCGTGTCTGCTCATCGGCCCCCGCAGCACACCTGCAGTTGGTGTAAGAATCAACCATCACGCATTGGGTTCCTTGGCCCTCGCCCTGTGCCCGGATTTTCCTCGTGACTACAAGGTAACTTCAGGCTCCTCATGAGGTGCAGAACGAGCCTCTTCCTCTGGCATCTCTGCCAACTTCTGCAAGATGTGTCAGGTCCAGTCCCATGACAAAGCTTCCATCTTCCATTGCAGTCATGAAAATTCTGAGCATAGCCTGTGCCCCAGAATGCTTTGCCTTAGAGCACACTAGAGCAATGAAGGGAAGCCCGGGCTACAGCAGTGAGCCTACACCTTGGAAGGTTGGAAACGCTTCTGTAGGACACGTGAGTGAAGTTGGAAACCAGCAACAGATGCTGCCGACTCCCACACGGATGCATGCTGCTGACTCCCACCCGGATGCATGCTGCCAACTCCGACTCCCCACACGGATGCATGCTGCCGACTGCCGACTCCGACTCCCCACACGGATGCATGCTGCCGACTGCCAACTCTGACTCCCCACATGGATGCATGCTGCTGACTGCCGACTCCCCACACGGATGCATGCTGCCGACTGCCGACTCCGACTCCCCACACGGATGCATGCTGCTGACTGCCGACTCCCCACACGGATGCATGCTGCCGACTCCCCACACGGATGCATGCTGCCGACTGCCGACTCCGACTCCCCACACGGATGCATGCTGCCGACTGCCGACTCTGACTCCCCACATGGATGCATGCTGCTGACTGCCGACTCCCCACACGGATGCATGCTGCCGACTGCCGACTCTGACTCCCCACATGGATGCATGCTGCTGACTGCCGACTCCCCACACGGATGCATGCTGCCGACTGCCGACTCAGACTCCCCACATGGATGCATGCTGCCGACTGCCGACTCAGACTCCCACCTGGATGCATGCTGCTGACTCCTCACAGCCATTACACACTGCCCAGAAGCCAAGCTCATTGCCACCCTCATGGCTCAGCCCTTCTGTTCCTGGGGGTTCGGGAGGCACCCATGCTCATCCTATCTGCTCCCACACTGGCTCTCAACATCCGCTGGCCCTTAGGAGACCGCAGCTCTCTGATAGTCACTGCCTAAGAAATGGAGACTTCACACAGCAGGCTCCACGCCAGCCCTTCCTCTAGCCACGTCTCCACCACCGCAGTGTCCAGTGTCGCCAAACCCTTCCTACCTGAGGAGACCCTGAGGACTCATGCCCGGTCAGGTATGGCTGCGGAATTCCCAACAACCCCAGTCCCTGGGCCTTCTAGGGTGACATCCCTTCCTCGGGCAGCACCTCACCTGCTGACTTCGGTCCCCACTGCCATCGGGGCCCAGGCCACCCAGGGATTTCACGGGGAGTGGAGACTCGGGGAGTAGAGATGCGGGGAGCAGACACTACCTGGGCTTCCCGTCACCTCCCCATCCTGCCCCAGGCTCCTCACCCCACATTTGTGACAGAAATGACGTGGGTGAGTTGTCATTGCTGACTAAGCGTGCTGCAAGTGGGTCCTGGAAGTGAGGTGTGACCTCTTGTCCTAGACCCCAGAGTATTTCAAATCGTCTCCATATCGCCTTTCCCTGGGACGGGCTGGCCCATCCCTGACCCCGTGCCTGGGATGGGCTGACCTCTGACCCTGTGCCAAGGGAAGGAGAGCAACAGCAGCTCAGGGGATTAACAACATTTTGTCTTTGAGGACAGCAAGCACAGAAGCCATTTCCCAATAGAAGTCACCTAGTGTTATTATTATTGCTCATCACTATTGTTTATTCCACAATAGAAAACACTGACAGTGAGGCTGTGGAGAGAGAAGGTGGCCATGGGAAGCTCTACCAGTCATCCCTGCTGGATGCTGAGAGCTCAGGATAACCCAGTCATCCTGCTGGATGCTGAGAGCTCAGGCTATACCAGTCATCCCTGCTGGATGCTGTGAGCTCAGCCTATCCCCATCATCCCTGATGGATGATGTGAGCTCAGGCTATCCTATCCCAGTCATCCCTGCAGGAGGCTGTGAGCTCAGGCTATCCTACCCCAGTCATCCCTGCAGGAGGCTGTGAGCTCAGGCTGCCCTAGTCCTCCCTGCTGGATGCTGTGAGCTCAGCCTATCCTTGTCATCCCTGATGGATGATGTGAGCTCAGGCTGTCCTATCCCAGTCATCCCTGCAGGAGGCTGTGAGCTGAGGATGTCCCAGTCCTCCCTGCTGGATGCTGTGAACTCAGGCTGTCCCGGTCATCCCTGCTGGATGCTGAGAGCTCAGGCTATACCAGTCATCCTGCTGGATGCTGTGAGCTCAGCCTATCCCCGTCATCCCTGATGGATGATGTGAGCTCAGGCTATCCTATCCCAGTCATCCCTGCAGGAGGCTGTGAGCTCAGGCTATCCTATCCCAGTCATCCCTGCAGGAAGCTGTGAGCTGAGGCTGTCCCAGTCCTCCCTGCTGGGTGCTGTGAGCTCAGGCTATCCCAGTCATCCCTGCAGGAGGCTGTGAGCTCAGGCTATCCTATCCCAGTCATCCCTGCAGGAGGCTGTGAGCTGAGGCTGCCCCAGTCTTCCCTGCTGGATGCTGTGATTTGATGATATTCTGCAGTCTCTGTCACTTCCCTCTGCTCCTCCTCATTTGCTCTTCCACCTTTGCTTGATGTGTACTTATTAACCTCCTCTAAACCCACAGCCTGCCGCAGGTCATTCTCCAGATGTCACAGCACACACCCTCTGCAGAAAAGACGGAGACCACACTGGCCCCTCTCCTGCGATGTCCTGACGGCTGTCGCCAAAGTCTATGTTCTTCCTCTCTCACTGCCATGCTGTTTTCCCCATGCTTGGTTGGGATCAGAATGGGGTCTGTCTGGTGAGATCTCCCATGGTGAGATGCCCCATGCTCAGTCGGGGTCAGGGTGGGGTCAGGGTGGGGCCAGGGTGGGGCCAGGATGGGGCCAGGGTGGGGTCTATCTGGTGAGATATCCCATGCTCTGTCGGGGTCAGGATGGGGCCAGGGTGGGGCCAGGGTGGGGTCTATCTGGTGAGATATTCCATGCTCAGTTGGGGCCAGGTTGGGGCCAGGGTGGGGTCAGGGTGGGGCCAGGGTGGGGTCTATCTGGTGAGCTATCTCATGCTCAGTTGGGGTCAGGGTAGGGCCAGAGTGAGGTCTCTCTGGTGAGATGGCCCAAACCTTATTTTTGAAGGGTCTGAGTCTTAGCTACTGCCTGTGTTTCAGTGACCTTTTGCCTATCATCTTTAGTACTGAGTGAGGACTGTCCAAGAGGTACCTGTCCCTGAGATTGCCCTGGGTTCCCGACAGTCTCTTGCCTCACAATCCCACTGCCCTCGGGTGGCTAGGGTCAACCTCTTCAGCCAGTGGAGTAGCTTTCCCCTCCCCTTCATTCAATGGCAGATGAGTCCCAAGAGGCCAGGTCTTCCCTCTGTTTCACAAAGCCAGGGCTCTGGTCCCTATATTGGCTTTTCCTAGAGAAAGGTGAACAAATTCACTCCAGATAGAAGAGCATCAGGAGAGACCACAGAAACAAGTCCATGCTTGCTGAACATTGGTTTGGGCTTTTACTGGGCTTTCCTACAGAACCATAACCGAGACGTTAGTTACAGGTGCGTAAGTGAATCCCCAAATAGCACACCCCTGAAAACCCACCCTGGGATAGGTGACAACCTCCTGGATGCCACATGCATGGATGGAGTTTCTTCTTCAGTTACCCCATCACCTCCTATTCGAGGACATTCCCAGAGCACACGCAACTGAGGCAGGATTATGTGCAGCCAGGAGAAGCAAGGGGGCGACTGGACCCTGAGTATCTAGTGACCCTCCCACCACTCCCCTGTGAGGGGGTGCTAGTGATGCCAGTCTTGGGAGGGTCTCCTTTGGATAGTCACAGCTGCTCTGTTTTCAAGATGATGGAGACTGTCATGCTTGGGGGACAGAGCCCCCCAACAGCACCGTTTGAAGCCACGAGTCTGTATATAGATCACGAAGCAAAACAGTAAGACACGTCGCTTCCAGTTGTATTCCTTGACTCCTAGACCGTTGTTTCCTGGCTCTGGGGAGATAGCACCATGCGGCGGTCCCTGACTCTAAGAAGACATCACGTCCTGTAAACCAGAACCCTGGCCTTTCAGGATCCTGCAACTGAATCTTTAGGAAGTCGCCACACACTTCGCTTAGCTAAAGGGAGACATAGTGAAGCGCTCACTCTTTGGCAGTAGCCTGTCACTCGCTTCCTATGCTATGATCAGAGATGTTCTAGAGAATACTTAACCGTGGTTGAGATGTGGGGCTCTCCCATATCCATCGCCAGTGCTGGCCGTGAAGTGATATGCACTGAGAAGGCAAATCTATTGCTAGAAATGCCTCTAGTCCAGAGACAACAAATACCTGTCATGTTCATGGTAGCAGAGGCCAGTGGAACCATTCTGTCATTGGGGGGATGGCTAGTTACTCCAGGGGTTTAGTGTTGGCCTCTCCTACAGGCAGAGTAGGCAGCCAGTCAAGGTACCACTCATGAAGAAGTCCACCTGCCAAGTTCTTACACGGCCCTGCCAACTCACATCCATCTTCATGGACTCCTGTACGAGTACTTTCTCTCATTTGCCAGGCTGGCCACAGCTGCTTACAAATAGCCAGAGCTATGTGGGAGGCCATGCTTCACAGGGCCAACCCTCATCCTAAAGACGTTCAACTCCAAGACCATTCCTCCTGGTCACCCCAGCTGGCAGCTGAGAACTCTGTGTCTGGAGGTCCCCTTCTACCCATATGCAGCAAACATCGCCCCTGAGCTGTTCTCCCTGCAGCTCTGGCCTCTGGGATGCTGGCGGAGTCCCCAGACTCGTGATAAAACAAGCTTACATGCATGTACCGTTGATGGAAAAAGGAGCCAAGGGGAACTTGTCCTTGGTCAAACTTGGTTCTGTCACAACATAAAGAGAAACGGGGAAGACAGCAGTCACTCTGGGACCTGTGGCATTTGAGGTTGAGGGAAAGATTGGTCACATCCGGTCTTTCAAGCTCCCAGACTTACAATGTCTCCAAGTTGTGGTCCGATTTCATAAACATCTCGGTTCAGGGCCACAAAACAAACATTGTCTTGGTGGAGGAGTTTCAGAGCCTTCTCCAGGAATCTTGAGACCTAGATAGCCTGCTCAAAAGTGCTCTCCTTGCCCTCTGCCTCCTTCCCCTCCTAAAAAGTCAAACTCTAGTCCCTGCTGAGATGGCCATGAGCCTTCCCAGACCATGGACTGCACACTGGGTAGCAAGGGCCTGCAGCATGTGGAGAATTGACACAGGAGCTCACAAGCTGAGGATACAAGTCTCACCAGCCTAAGGCGGCTGGACAGAGTCGCTGACCCTGGAGCCGGGTCTCAAACACGAAGGTTGGGGGATGGGCAGGACTTCTGCAGGTGTCTCTGCCGTGCCATGCCCGTGAGAAGAGCACACACTGCTATGTCGAGCTCCCCACAACCTCCTCCCACCCCACTCCTTCCCTTGGCTCCTTTCTTGACCTCTGAGGACTGAAGTCATTTTGTCCCGGGGTAAAGACACATCGGGAGAAATTCCTGCCCACTCTCTTCTCAAACAGCCTCGGGCCAGTTGAGACAATGAGACTGCAGGAAGCAGAAGTAGGCACATTCGGAAGATGAGAATAATTGCAAAGACAGAAGCAGAGAGCTGCTAGCACAGGAAGTGGGTGGGAGCAGGAAGGACTCCATTAATTCCCTCAGGTCTTGAATGAGTCACCATTTTCAACTTCCTACCCAAGTGTCTGGCATTTAGTTGCCTGGAGGGTGAGCCTAGGTCATGGCTAAGGCTCTCTGGTGGGCACACATTTGTCCCCTGTATCCAGATCCATCCGAACTCCAAATTGCTCCCTTTGCCCAGGCCAGGCAGAGCCACCACAGGCAGCCACACACAGGGAGTATCTCTACTCCCTGGTGCTATCACTTTCAGGTCCAGCCCTTGAGCTTTAGCCGGAGACAGCGCCCTGTACTCAGCTCATTAGATCCTATACCCTCCAGTCTCAGAACAAAGCCGTCTGATCGGGGCAGCCATCCCAGGCCCACTGGCCCACGCCCGTCAGGCCAGCACCACCTCCTCATCCCTGATTCTCCTGCCCACACCTTCTCACCAGGCTTTAGCACCATCAAGTCAGATGCTGGCACTGTCTCCATAAACACTGACACAGACATGGGAAGAAGAAAGCTCCACAGACTCGTGCTCCTCTCCTGAGGGTCGCCAGCCTGCTGACTCCAGACTGATCATGACACCAGTCTCTCCAGGTGTATTATTATCAACCTAAGAGAAGGCCCCCCACCCAGTGGATCCTACGGAGTCCAGGCTGCTACACACTCAGAGAACGGAGCAACGGCAGGCTGGAGTTTGCCTCTGGGGTCTAGCTGAGGTCACCAACTCTCAGGGTTCTGGGGCTTCAACAAGGACTCCATGTCAGCAGGAAGGAATCTGCAGGGCCCTCTCAAGAGAAGTTGGAAGTCAGGACCACAAACTTTTATGTCCTGATGGTGGGAAAGTGGTGAAGAACGATGGCCATGCCAAGTGTCCGGCAGCTAGTCCCCTCCCTGGGCAGCTGCGGACGAAGCCTCCAGCCTCTACATTTCCAGCCTCCTTGGTGGAGACTCCAGCAAGCTCTAGCCAAAAGGGCCTTTCTGAGCGCTGTTTACATTCTTGTCATTTTTGCCTGTGTTTAGACTTGTGAAAAAATACATTTCAAACATTTACAAGCAATCATAGGCCCTTGCGGATTTCACATAAACTTTTCTATAAACCAGTGAACTGCGGAGTCTCCATCCCCACAAGAATCGTAAACCCTCAAAGCCGTGGGCCCATGAAAATTCTCTACTCCAACATTCTTGCTTCATGGCCAGAAAAACACAGGCTCAGGAGGGCAGGGCCCTGCCCAGGCACATCGACTGGAGCTGGGTGCAGAGCTGCTCTCCCCCATGCAAGCCATGAATCCCGACCCAGGTGCAGATCATTGGTGCCTGTGAGCGCATTGCCTCTGCCAGCATGTGGTTCTGGTTTCTAAAAGAATTGATTTGAGGTTTCAGAATATTAGTGTGCCTAGGATTTGGGCATGTGCTAAGTGTACATGCTTGGCTGACAGCCATGCCCCAGCGCCAGGCAGACTGCCTGCCTGATGAGAACGCCCTGGGACTTGATGTGTGGGGTATATCTGCTGTGCAATGCCAGCTCCCGGGCCCCAGAATCACTGGATTGCAGCATGGCTCCATGAGAAGTTACACTGTCTCCCAGAGCTACTCTAACAGGAGACTTAGGACAACTTTGCCTTCAGAAGAGCCTCAGCGAACCCAGGAATGGAGATTTCTGCAGAGGTCTCCCATCCCAGCCCCAGAAGGTGCTATAGGAAAACTAGTGTGAGCCAGGAAGGCACCAAATGGACCCTAAGCCCTCTGGGCCAACACCTTTTCCTCTACCACAACAGGTCCAGGCAGGAAATTAAGCAAAGCGCTCTCTGAACTTCTACGGAGGAATTTCCTGGAGGGTCCTGGAGGCCTACACTCCAAGGAGTCATGTTACAGCAAAAGCTACAGGCCCTGGGGTTCCTGCCGCAGAACCTGCTCTGCCTGGGATGGCAGCTCGGTAAGCCAGGGGATCAGGGGTTACCTTCCTCACTGAGCACACAGCGGCGTAGGGACCTCCCACTTGCTCCCCACCTCCCACCTGCTCCCCATCTCTGTGTCTCAAAGTCCAGGAGATCCCCCTTGCACATACCCTCTCAAGCTGGGAGGCTGACGATGGCCACCCTGTCCAATGGCCTCCTCAAACCAAAGGCCTGAGGCACGACATCTTACAGCAGCCACTGACAACATCCCCAAGCCCTGGCTACTGGTCTGTGTCAAGACTTCAGGAACTTGCAGGCGAACAGACGTATAAGAAAAGGCAGTCCACGGTAATGTGCTGCCCAGCCTTATACTAGCAGAAAGACCAAGAAAATCCGAAAAAAATTCTTGAGTCTAGCTAATGCAATGTACCAACTCTGATGTCTCAATCTTTCTGTCTCTCCCTAGCCTTCCCTTCTTCTATGTAGCCCAGGCTGCCCTGTTACTGAAATAATATGTCTTCCCAGTGATGAATCACTCTGCACACATAGAAATTAATAAACAAAAAGTTCTTTACTTGGGAAAGTAAAGTCCATGGCTGACTGTGGCTGATGCCCAGGGAAAACCAGGCTTGAATAGACTTTGCTAACATGTGCTCCCTCAGGCTCATACATTTTACATACGCTGTCATCTTTTCAGGTCCTGGCCCCAGGTTAAACTTCAAACAATTAAACAGAGACAGGAGACAGCAAGTCTGGCCACTTGGACAGATGGGAGATTTACACAGCTAAGATATTGCCAGAACCATTACTTAAGTACAGCACTGCTGGTCTTTTTGAATGGTTTTCACCCAGGTTCATCCTGCCCACTTGGCGGGATCATGCTTTTCCTGATAAAAGCATAGAGACTTAATGGTAGACCAGAACCTAAGCGTAGTTAGGACCCTGCGCTGCCCCCTTGAGCTGCCCAGGGAGGCATGTTTGAGGGATAGGCCCAAGGGCCAGATCAGTCCTGGTGAACAGACACTTACATCTGAGCACTGTAAAACATCCAAGCACTGTAAACTTTGCTTCTCTAAGAGGCCTGCCCAGCGCACTGCATACCGTAGGGTGGGTTGGAGGCAGTGGCCCCTTAGCTAAGTCCTGTCTTGTGTGATTTAATGTCCCCAAGGCAAATCTGTTAGTAAACTCTTGGTAGCATGCATTCTTCTACTCTTTTACATCTGCCCTTATTCCCAATCCTCCAGCGTCCGTCTCTCAAGTTCTGGGATTCCAGGTCTGTGCCATCTGTGCATGTGAGTGTGGACACACGGGAACCGCAGAGGCGTATGGAGGTCAGAGGGCAACTTTCAGGGAGCAGCTCCCTCCTACTGTGGGATCCTGGGATCAGACTCAGGCTACAGGATGTGTGCAGCAAGCACGTAGGCCTGCTGAGCCCTTGAGTATATCTGTGTGTATGTGTATATATGCATACATGCTGTGTGTGTGTGATAAGAACGCATAAGACCTACTTGCTAGCCAGGTTCCAAGCATGTACTGTGGTATTACTCTAATTACAAGCTTTCCAGAGATACTCGCCCCGTGCAGCTGGAACTTCACAGTCTTTCACCAGCATTGCCCATCCTCCCCTCCCTCGGCTCCTGGCAACAACCATTTCTGCTTCTTCTTAAAGACTGCACCAGAAGCGAGGTCATGCAGAGCTTGTCTTCCTGTGCCCGGCTTATTTCACTCCGAGCTCACCTGCGCCGCGGCCTGTCAGGGCCCCCTCCTCCCTGAAGGCTGAGTGATCTCTCATTGCATATTCCCCACGCTTGTTTATCCACGCACGGGTAGACATGAGAGCTGTTTCTGTGTCCCTAATTCTGTGAACACAGCATGGCACTTCTCTCTCATTGCACATCACATCTTCAGGACGTGTCATCGTGTCATGAGTTGTAAAGAGAAACTGGCTGTGGGGCAGGCGGGAACTGTGTGTTGTTTCCCGTAACTACCAGGTCCATCTGAAGTCATTCCACAATAGAACACTGATTTTAAAAGCAACTTCCAGTTCTTCCGTCACTCTCTACCAACCACTGCACTGAGTATTTACATGCCAGATACAAAGGAACTCTCCTCCAAATGGGATGGGGACCGCAATTAGAAGCTCCATTTTACCGCCAAGGAAGCTGAGGCCCCCACTACAGAGTCCAGGCAGAAGTCCTGAGATCAGGCAGCTGCCCAGACACGCCAGGGTCTCCTAGGTCAGCTAGCTGAGTGGCGATCCAGGTGATTTGTCCTGACTGGACTCCTGCTTCCTGTGCACTGACCTGGAGAGCTTAGCCACCACCCTGCCCCCTTAGCCTGCAGATCCTTTGGGGAGAATCCCCACCTCCAGGGCCTTAGAACATCAGCCTCAGAAGCTTACCAAGAGAAGATTCTCTCCTCCCTCTGTTCCTACTGGCTTTTATCCCTAGCTCTGAGCCTGCCACACATGGAGATAGGCCCTGTCTGTGCGCAGCCTGCTCGCGCTTATCAGGGTAAATCCCTCAGCTTCTCCCAGCCCTTTCCTGGCCCCCTGGCCTGAGCTTCCAGTCTGGAACCTGTCTGGGTTCTGGAAGAAAGGGAGAGATTCCTTCTCTTGCCCCGCTCCCTCCAACCCTGTTCAGCCCAGGGACAGAGAAAAGTCTGCAGTTTCTGAGTCTTCTCTCTTCTTTTAATTTTTAAACAATTTATTTACTTTTATTTTATGTGCGTTAGTGTTTAGCCTGCATGTATGTCTGTGTGTGGGTATCAGGTCCCCTGGAGCAGGAGTTACAGACGGTTGTGAGCTGCCATGAGTGTACTGGGAATTGAACCTGGGTCCTCTGGGAGAGCAGCCAATGCTCTCATCAACTGCGGAGCCACCTTTCCAGCCCTGAGTCTTCTCTTTTTAATGTCTTTGCCCTATGAAGTTCTGAGACTCATGGCCAAGGCTGCCCAAGATGAACTGATGAGGAGACACTCTTGTGGTGGCGGTCCCACGTGTGTGGCTCAGGTCGCTGCTGTCACCCGCCATCACCACAGAGCCAGGCTGCCTTCCTTTCTGTGAAGAAAGAATTACGGAGGACAAGGGGGTTGTCAGGCACACACATGACAACGCAGGGTGAATCCAAACTCACGCGTCAGACAAACAACACGTCAGGCTTTGTTCTCGATGGTCCACCGACCTAATTAGAAGGAAAAAGATCTCCTCATCTCGCACACACCCCAGGTTTGAACCACTCCCTAGCACCCAGCAAACGTGGCCACAGCTGAGCTGCTCCAGGGTATTTCACGCTTAGTGAATAATTATGTGAACAAAATAACACACCGTGCTTGCCAACAGCTATTAAACCTGTGAGAAATGACGATCGAAGGCTCCGTTGACTGCTATCAGGGGCCTCCGTGGAAAGGAAGGAGCCAGCTGCAGCTTCCCGGCTGTCAACTCCAAACGCTACCAAAAGAGAGATTGTCCCTGAGTCCTGATGAGAGTCGTCCCCATTCATCCAGTGAAAGCTGGTCTCATTCCTGGGGTCTACTGGACCAGAGCGACGGCACCCGAAGGAGCTTTTGTCCGCTTTAGGATGGAGGCAGGTGTTGGGAGCCGAGTTGAAACGCCATTATAAGATGGTGCCGGTTTCCTGTTTCCGGGTTCTTAGTAAACAAGTAACAGCGCAGGTGCAAGTTGAGTAATCCTTGCCGCCTATGCTAATGAGGTTCTGGACATGCATCCAATTGTTGATGGTCACGTTGCTTGCCGCCTCCCCCTATGCTAATGAGGTTCTGGACATGCATCCAATCGTTGATGGTCACGTTGTTTGCCGCCTCCCCCTATGCTAATGAGGTTCTGGACATGCATCCAATCGTTGATGGTCATGTTGCCAATATAAGCAGGGTGCCTCACACATTCAGGGTCTTTCGCTGTCAACACTCAATCAAGCTACAGTCCTCAATAAAGCGTGAACCAGAAGAATTCTGTGTGCGGCGTCTTCCTTGCAGGCGAGGCGGGCGTCCACATTTGGTGCCGAAACCCGGGAACCTGACCATCAGCTCAGCACCGGCGAAGACCCCTGTTTTCAGGAGGATTCAGAACTGGAGCGCGGGACGAAAGTGGATCCAGACTCTTTCTGAGAGGTATGCTGTTTTATGAGATTGACCCTGCACTAGGTGCGGTCATTTTTGCTTGTATGGTTATTGTTGTTCTTGCTTGTTGCCTTTGTTTAAATTGTCATCGCCCAGTAACCACCGGGTCTCTTACAATCCCTTCTTGGGGTAAACTAGAAGGAGAATTGCAGAGAGAAAAGGAAAAGGGAAGTTTCCGTGCCGGTACATGGCCATTATGGCGTATGGTTAATAAGCGATGTCAAGAGAGGGTAAGGGAAGGACAGCGAATATTAGCAAAACATCAAGACAGCATGTCAGAAACAGAAAAGAGGAAGAGGCCTAAAAAAGATATAAAAAGGGTAGAAAAAGAGAAAAAAGAACAAATAAATAGTCAGAAAAGGGTATACCCAGTACTAGCAGAATTTGAAAATTTAAATAATTCATTTCAAGCATTGAACGGTGATTCAGATTTAAGCAGTCAAAAAAGTTTAACCAGAGCAACAGAAAAGGAGTTAATTCAGGTAGAAAGCAGATTACAGAATGCAGATGTAAATTATCTAGATCTCAAGCTTGATGGTATGCTTTCTGATAATTCCTCTACTGAGCTCATGATACAAAAGGAAGACAATATTTTAAAATGGATCATTGCAAAAAGCAACTCAAAAAGCTTGGGCAGAATCTATACTGCCTGTGTTAGAGTTTTTCTCTCAGCAGCCGCTTGGCTACGGTTGCTAAATAACAAGCTTCGCTATGTTCAGGAGTTTGGACCAAAAATTCAGCCAACTGGTCCTGGTCCTCCAGTACCTGTATTTGGAAGTTTGTTTATGGTTAATGTTTGAAAAAAGTTCCAAACTTCAGGTTGTCGTGGACTACAAAACCCATAAAGCATTGCAGTGGCTAGATGTTCCTGTTATCAGCCACAGCTACAACTCCCTTGACTGGCATGTTAAATGAACGTCCAGCAAGCAGGAAAAAATTATTGGATTTCAAATTATACATAATAAATAAAACTTCAGCTAAAATTTAAAAAAAAAGGGGGAATAGGCGGCCCCAGTATGGGACCTAAAAGTACCATTTCCCTTATATTATTTACCCTAAATTTTTTGAATTTGGATGCTGCTGGAAGATCTGCAGCAGATAGACATGCTATGTCTACACAACCTCCACTAGAAAATGTCAAGTGGAAAGATGTATTGTCTAACCAATGGAAGGGCCCGGATCAAGTTTTAATAAGATCCAGGGGAGCTGTTTGTGTTTTTCCTCAGGACCAAGAAAACCCCATTTGGGTGCCTGCTCGTCTGACGAGGACAGTGGAACGGCCCTTGGAGCCTGAAGGGGATCAAGAGCAGGATGAGGATCTTGAGAACGCTACTAGCTCTACAGATGATCCTGATAAAGTGGTCCCCGATACGCACAGAACAACGATGGGGAATACTAACAACACTCCCCAAACCAATGCCGGTGATGCATGACGAACTCTAGTCTTGATCTTGCCTATTTGCCTTATGAGTCTCAAAATAGCGGTATAGGGAAAAATTGTACTATGGCAATTGGCTCAATTAGGTTGTGAATGGAGGATGCTTGGTTTTTGTGTGACATCTGTTCAATATCATAATTATACTGTTGCTGCAAATTTGTCACGGGAACTTTCTCAATATCTCAAGACGGATTGGTCATCACAATTTGATGCTACTATGAGGGACCTAAGACTGGCCATTGCACATGTCAATTCAACTCGTGTGGACTTATCCATGGTAGCAGGACTCTGGGATTGGATTAAGGATGCTACCATGTATCTCAAGGAATGGGCAGGTCGGGGAACTATGGGTATTATGATGATTGCTTCTGTATTATTCAAGCATTTGCTGCCCTTGATGTGGGACATTCCCCTGCGGCCTGGTTAGCAACGCTTAATTGTTGGGTCGATGGTTGATATGTATTGTCCAACCCTCTTATTAATAGTTAAGCTGTGTGAGCCTAGGAGACAGAAGTCCATCTCCCCCACATGTTTTCTTTCAAGACAATTTTGGGTATGTGGCCTTTGCACCCTGAGGGCTTGTTCCCATTGCACCAAGAATAGGCACATCCCTTATTCGACCCAAGGTTAGCCTTTGCACATCTCAGAGGTTCTCCTCATTGCACGAGATAAGGTAACCTGGGTATTTAGGACATGCTTAACTTCCTTGATCCTCACCTCCGTAGATGGAGGGGGTTGATCGGTGACTTAGCATGTTCCTTTGTCCTCAATTTAATATAAAAGGGGGAGATGTTGGGAGCCGAGTTGAAACGCCATTATAAGATGGTGCCGGTTTCCTGTTTCCGGGTTCTTAGTAAACAAGTAACAGCGCAGGTGCAAGTTGAGTAATCCTTGCCGCCTATGCTAATGAGGTTCTGGACATGCATCCAATTGTTGATGGTCACGTTGCTTGCCGCCTCCCCCTATGCTAATGAGGTTCTGGACATGCATCCAATCGTTGATGGTCACGTTGTTTGCCGCCTCCCCCTATGCTAATGAGGTTCTGGACATGCATCCAATCGTTGATGGTCATGTTGCCAATATAAGCAGGGTGCCTCACACATTCAGGGTCTTTCGCTGTCAACACTCAATCAAGCTACAGTCCTCAATAAAGCGTGAACCAGAAGAATCCTGTGTGCGGCGTCTTCCTTGCAGGCGAGGCGGGCGTCCACAGGCAGGTGGGAGGCGATCAGGAACGCATATCCCCGTGGCCTCCAATAGAGACGTTCTCCTTGAAGCCCCCGCCTGAACGTCGGAAGTGATGGTCCAGGCCACCGCTGACGTCCACCCTTGACAGGAGAAACCAGAGCCAGGTAACAGCCTCCCTGTCAACTCAGACCAAAGTAAGTGGTCTTGGGGGTGTGGAGGGGGGCAGAAAATAGCAGAAAATCAGTCTTTGTCTCATGAGGTCGCCTAAGCCACACCCCTCCACATCTCCGCATCACACAAAGAACATGGCTTCGCGAACCACAGACCTGGCCCTGGCTCCCAGCTTCAGCACACCTTAGCTAGGTGGTCTTCAGGAGGGGGCTTTAAAGCTACCTTTCAGGGCTTTGGTTAAAACCAGAGACAGCGTGCAGAAGCTTCTGGGATGGCGGTTAATTGCACAGACTCACAGAATAAACACTGGCTACGTCCATGATGAGAGGGTGACAGAGTCCCAACAAAGACTAGGAACCTCAAGACCCGGGGGATCGCCAGGTATCTCCACGGTCCCCTCTGTGATAACGGCCCTCACTGCCCAGAGCCTCGCCGCTCTCACAGCCTGCCTGCTCCGGAGAGTGACAGCCCAGGATGCCAGATGTCCCATGCCAATGTCCACCTGCCTCTGTCCCAGTTACCAGTCTCCCACATAAGACTCTTCTGACCCCGCTAAGTTTTGACACAGCAACACCTGTCCGGCTGCTGGGGACTTCTTTTCCCATCTGCCACCTTGTCGAAGTTCTATTTATCTTCAGAAGCCTGTCAGAACGCCCCGGCCATCCATAGCACGGTAATGAAATATCACTCCATCTGCCTTCTCCACATCCATGTTATCCAGCTCCCTAGACCTTAGTTTCTGCATCTGGAAAATGGGATAATAACCCTAGTGCCAAATGGAAGGGTTGGAAGGATCACATGACATTATACAGATGAAATTATCTGACCCATAATCGTCCAGCAAAGGCTGGTGACTGCCTGGCAACTTGTGTGGCTTAGTGGGCTTGCCAGCCTACTAATGGGAAAGTTCCCAAGGCTGAAACCTGGGTGGTCCCACAGGAACAATATGAACCCTGGCATGATCAATTGCTCCACAAATGTTGGCTGATTAGGATTCTCTTGGGAGGTTAGCATGCAAAGGTGAGCTGCTGCTTGTCCTGGCTTCTCGGAGGGGTCGCAGAGGACAAGCCACTCCTCTGTGAGCACGCGGAAAAACAAGGCCCAGAGAGACAAGCTTTAACGAAAACCATGCATGACCTTCCATGCAGAAACAACGCCACTCAGCCCCACCACCACCCTGAGAGTCACACCGGCCCGAGCTTCTGCCTTCCTTCTGCACCCTAGGCCAGAAGGCTCCTCCTACAGCGGCGGCTGGGGCCTATGGATGGTCACCGTGGAAGGGCCCTGACACCCAGTTCCCACTTCTTTCCAAGCCCCGCACGTTTAGCCCCATGGTAGGCAGAGCCACGGAAGCTCGAGGACTCGGACTTGGGGCTCCTTCCCAGCCCAGCTGTTCTCGGCTTCCCATCAGGAAACAACCCAGAAGCAGAATGGAGCAGCTGTGGCTGAGGAAAACGCCAATTCAGAACGAGACATCGCGTCTGGCACGTATGGGCCGCAGCCTTGCGACAGGAACGCTCACACTTGTGGTGGGGCTGAGCCCACTCTGCCAGACCAGAATTCTCAGACCAATTCTCTGTGCCCAACCCGCTGCTCGCGTGCCGGGGTCAGGACTGGCCGGGCCATCCTCTCCCTTGATTCCCTTTCAGAGGCCACAGTTATGTGTGCCCGGGGTCCGTGGTTCACTGTGCTGGTCAGAAGCCATATTTGAACCAGAACCTACCAGTGAGTGTTCATCCTATCCACGGTCTGCCTTTCGTCCGGACTCACCCCCTATGGGACTGGAGGAGACCATAGCCTTGTTTGACCAAGTCACTCTTGCACACGTGTTATTCTGCATTCTAGCACAGGATTCAGCACATTTCCCTTGGATTCCTCTTCCAAGCCAACAGAGAAAGGGCCATTTCCCAAAAAAACAACACATTATTAACAAATGAATAAGAGCCAAGAAAACAATGCAGCCAGCATATTTAGTCCACACAGCTTGTTTAGAATGCAAATTGAAAATATATTTAATTCACAAGGCCTTGGGGAAAACTTTCAGACCTCTTATATCCGGCAGAGTGGAGAAAGCCACCCAAGCGAGCGCTGCCCACTGGCCCAGGGCTACCACAGACAGGACAGTACCAGGTCCCCCGGAGCGGGGCGACTCATTCCCGGAGCCCTGAGAAGGCCCCTCACCTCACCCACTGGCCAGCCACACTCCTTCATCCCATGGTCTGCCTTTGCCTTGAGAGTGGCCAGATGGCCACAGTCAACAGCTTTCAAGACGCTTCCCTGGGAACAAAGGCAGGTTACCGACAAAACCAAATGCCACTGGGACAGCCTCCATTAATACACGGCAGAAACCGGGCCCTGAGTCCACGGAGGTCCAAACCAGCTTGATTTATGGAAACCAAGGAAAGTTTCCAGTGGGTTTGGCACATCTGCAGCACTGGAGGAAAGCCTTAATTATACTGCCTTTGCTCATTAAGTAGATAAGATCTTAGCAGAGGCAAGCTATGTTTTGTCTTCAGGAAAAAATGTAAATTCATCTGGCTCCATATTTTACAGTAGTCATCAATATCCCGAGGCCATGTGAAAGGCCCCAGTTTTATCTTCCTGAGAGGGGAGGCGGGGTGAAACATCAACAAGAGAGCTCTTTGATGAGGATGATGGATCGAGCGTTCCTGCCTCTGCAGAACTCCAGAGCCCAACAGGCACCTCTCAGGGACTAGAGCAGGTCCAGAGAAGGAACAAGTCCTGGAGTTTATCAGAAATGCCTCCTGCTAAGCAACCAGTGGAAGCAGTGGATGAGAGCCCACTGAGACCGCAGCACCCTTCTCGGTAGCCCTGTAGCCGATTGCCTTACACAGAGTCCTTTGAGGGACATACTGCTCTCTACTGAGTGCACCCCACAGCGTAGGCCCAGAAGATTCTACTCAGGACTCCGAGGAACAGTCAACTGTGAGAAACTTCACAGCTGTTAAATGGAGTCACCCCCAATCCTAGGACTTTCATCTCTCTGGCCTTCTTGATGGGGATTTCATGAGCTCATACGTTTTCTGTATCTCCTAAAAGCTGCTTGTCCATGTCATTATTCCCCAAATCTTTGATTTAAATCCGATTGCCAACTTAACACATGAAATTTAACATGCTCCTGTTGTAGAAGTTTATTTTTAGTTATATATAAAACAATTGTTTTATGCACTGTTGGATGAGGAACTGTCAAGGGCATTTTGTGTTGTCTGCAGGGGTTGGATTCCTGTGGGGGATGTTTGATTGCTCATGATCTGCACGTGCTGTCAGTAGAACACCTGAGGAGTTCTGGATCAATAACAAAACCTGAGCTCAGATGCTCAGGGTTCCACCGTCGATTGAATATGGTGCTGGCTAGAATGGTGGTTCTCTCTGCTGAGGTCTGGCAGGGTTCGCACACATGAAAATGCCTCTATCTCTTCCTTGCTGAGCCACCACAGTAGCATACTACTACATGCTCCAAAACAAGCTTCAAACCAATCAGCTGGTGTTTGGCCTTAAAATGATGCTTAGTTTGTTTCATTCTAGAATTTTCCCCCAGAGGTAGATTTTCTACATACAACATGTTGCTTGCAAATAAAGATCATTCTGTATTATTCCAATTTGCATTGCCTGTAATTTCTTTCTCTTAGCTTATCTTACTCTCTAAGTCACTAGCACCGTGTTGAATAGAAATGTAAAAGTAGACATCCTTGCCTTGTTAAAACCAAGGGATGTAATTCTTCATTTTAGATATTTGTGCTTTAAACACTATAAAACAATCCAAGTGTAAATGTTAATCTCCACGTTAAATCTACTTTCAAGTTCTTAGACATACTCTCTCATGAGCCTCAGGAGCAGCTGTCTTGTTTGCTGTTTCTTGCTATGTCCAACAATTTTTATTTATTCCTAACAGTATACCTAATTTCCAGAAGTCTAAATAATATTGTCACCTGGTGGTGGTGGCGCACAACTTTAATCCCAGTGCTCGGGAGGCAGAGGCAGGCATATCTCTGTGAGTTCAAGGCCAGCCTGGTCTACAGAATGAGTTCCAGGACAGCCAGAGTTACAACAGAGAAACCCTGTCTCTAGGTAGATAGATAGATAGATAATAGATAGATAGATAGATAGATAGATGATAGATAGATAGATAGATAGATAGATGATAGATAGATAGATAGATGGTAGATAGATAGATAGATAGATAGATAGATAGATAGATGATAGATAGATGATAGATAGATAGATGATAGATAGATAGATAGATGATAGATAGATAGATAGATAGATGATAGATGATAGATAGATGATAGATAGATAGATAGATGATAGATAGATAGATGATAGATAGATGATAGATAGATAGATAGATGATAGATAGATAGATGATAGATAGATGATAGATAGATAGATGATAGATAGATGATAGATAGATGATAGATAGATAGATAGATGATAGATAGATAGATGATAGATGATAGATAGATAGATAGATGATAGATAGATAGATAGATAGATAGATAGATAGATAGATGATAGATAGATGATAGATAGATGATAGATAGATAGATGATAGACAGATGATAGATAGATAGATAGATAGATAGATAGATGATAGATAGATGATAGATGATAGATGATAGATAGATAGATAGATAGATGATAGATAGATAGATGATAGATAGATAGATGATAGATAGATAGATGATAGATAGATGATAGATAGATGATAGATGATAGACAGATGATAGATAGATAGATAGATGATATCGTCATCCTTTAAAGGACGCTGCCACCTGTTGTTTAGGGTAACTAAGGTCACCGATGTGTACCCGCAGTCCTGTTGAGCTTAGTTTTATTCTTGTTGAGGCTGGTCCACTTTGGTCTGCTGTCTCCGTAGCCCTGAGTTATGGCTCTTACCCTAGCACACACCTGTACTCTTAAGATATGCTCTTTCCATTATAGTTACTGAAGGTTTCAAGTGCTCATTGAGTTATTTTGATTCTGCCTTGACCACCTCTCAGTTCTTTGAGATTTGAGATATTTCTATTAGGCTCCCAAACCCAGGCCATCTATTTGCTTTGGAGAATCTCTCCCTACTGAAAAAGAACACCCCATCCCTCAGCCAAGGACCCACAAAGACTCCCACTTAAATTCCTGCGGTTTCCTGCTCTCTGATACTCCATCCTACGGTGTCTTCACAATCTGATGTCTGACTCATCTGTCCAGTCTGGTTTGCTGTGTGATGCATTCTCACGGAGCAGCGATCTTTCTGAGCAGCACACAAGCGCAGGGAGACTTCAAGTTTTCATGGACCAGCACCACCCTAGCAGCTCTTGATACACATAAAAATAACTCTCTTCATGGTCTTAGGATCATCACACAAAGTTGGCAGCTAACAGCGGCCTTGCCAAATAACTTTCGCCCGAAGGAGCATACTGAAAGTGCTTTTGATACATGTTCGTGTGTGCGCATCATTTTGAGGAGTCCCCCATTTTTTCAGTCCTAACTAGTCGTTTACTCTGATAGCTGGCTGAGAGGCCGATGCTATCTAAGATGCTTGAGTCTTTGCCAATCCAGGTGAAGTTTCTAATCATCGCTGTGAAGAGAAGATGAAAGACTGTGAAGAGGGTAACATACAAATCTGAAAGAGTATGTTTCATATTTTTGAGAGCACAATACTTTGACTTCCTGAGCAAGACCGGGAGGAATCCCATCGGGTACTTACGGAGAGCGAGGCAAGGTTCTGGAGCCCATATAAAGTGAATCACGTGTACAGGTTGTATTTCTTTACATCCAAGGCCAAGATGTGCCATTATGGGCATCTCAATTAAACAAGGCTATGCTAGTAGCAGCCACCGAGACATCTGAAATCAAATCACCTTACTCCTGTTCTATAACTCATCAGCCTACTGTTATTGTAAATACAGTATCGGTAGAATGACTTATCAAGAGAACCCAGCCCTGTGGCAAAACGACACAGCTTCAGCCACTGGGGACTAACCTCCATTTTCAGGTCTTGTAAAGTCCAGTTATCCCAGTGTGCTCACAATCTGCAGGCTTGGGCTCACCCCCGAGCTGCTCAAAACCGAAGAGTCTCGTCCTACCCAGACCACGACCCAGCCACTTTTAAACAGGATTTCATGATTGGATTTGTTCACTAAACTGTGACTATCATGACCACCAACATACTTGATTGTTTTGTAAGAAAATCCAGGATTTTGTTCACGTATCCAACGACAAATATTTGCTTCGCTGACGCCAGCCTTGTACGCTTCCGGTCAGTGTTTCAGTGACTGAGATAGTGTATACTTTACAATGCATTACAAATATCGGTTACACCTAACAGGCATGCTCACGAGGCGTACACCTCACAACTGAAGGGACGAAGTAAGCAGCCAAGAACAAGTTCTCACATGTCCACGTGGCGACAACACCGACTCCGGGGCTGCCAGCAACTGTGTGATGCCAGCGATTTCAGGTGTCCGGCTCTGACATTCTCCTTGCGTCTTTGAGACAGGGTCTCTCGCTGAGCCTGAGGGCCAGATGGCCAGTGAGTTCTATGGAGCCTTTGTCTCTGCTCCCCACCGCACTGGGGAGAAGGGCGTGTGAGTGGCACACTCGGCTTCTACACGGGTGCTGGTCCTCAAGCTCTGGCATCAGGCACTCTTACCCCCCGAGTCATCTCTTCAGCCCTATTTTACTAGGAAGGGCATGGGTAGGATTAGTTTAAGTCACCTTGTGCCCACTCCAAAGCCAAAGAACTACCAAACAAATGCCAGTCGACGCAGGTGCCATGAATCACTGCATTCAGTAGAAATTGGGTTGTTGGGGTTTTTTAGATTGGTTTATTTTTACTCTTTACGTGTGAGTGTTTTGCCTGCACATGTCTGTCCACTATGTGCGTGCAATGCTGTCAAGCCAGAAAAAGTTGCTGGGTGCCCAGGTACTGGAGTTACAGGCAATTATGAGCTGCCGTGTGGGTGCTGGGAACGGAACCTGGTCCTCTGCAAGAGAGGCAAGTGCTCTTAATAGCTGAGTCATCTTTCCAGCCCTGAGAGACTGGTTTTTAAAGGATACCTTTCATACTCTGACTCTACTCCTAATGGATGCCCTCTCTCCCATCAGCACCGAGGCAGCACAGAACTTGACCTCCTTTCGTAAGCCCGTAGGAAGTGGACCACACTCCGGCAGGAGCTCTCCCACATGGCTTGGATTGGCAAGCCAGAGCACACGTGTTTCTCTGTGTCTGAACATGGTATTGCTCAACCTCAGTGGTAACAGACTTTGAAAACTGGAGCCAAGCCCAGCATCTGAAGCCTTGGCTACTGTGTGAGCATTTCCTTTAGAGCACGGCTCCAGGGTGAGAGCTTTGGGCTTAGTCCATTCTACATGCTGAGCTATTGATCACATTCATAGTGGCACTGGTGACTCTCCAGGCTGTCACCGAAGCCCGGGCTGATCCCTGCAGATGTGTGTGTGACAGAACCACCCAGAACTCTGCTGGGAATCTGGTCTCTGTTCTGAGAAGTCAACTATGCTAACGGGTCCGTTTCTGTACTGTGGACACCGGGAACAGAAAACTATGATCACGCCAGCAATTTTTAGATGATTTACCACCGCAGCTTAAAGGGTCATGACATCTCAGACCGCCTAGCCAGAAGTGACCTTTCCACAGAAATGCCAGAGCACAGACTCTGCCACAGACAATGCTCTTAGATCCCTGGCCAGCTGTGCCCCTCCCTTCCTAAACTAAGCCCCGTAAGAGCTGAGATCGCCTCATTCAGTGTTCATCCCAGTGTCCAGCCAGGGCTTCCACAAAGTAGGTGCCTCATTGTGCTCACTGAAGGTCACCGGAAACATAATGTGCTGGTGGAATGGTCTAGAAGAGGCTAGGCTAGAGATGAGTCAAAGATCACTATCTAAAACTGGTCAAAAATGATCATTCTCGTGGGGCTGGAGGGGTGGATCAGCAGTTAAGAGCATTGGTTGCTCTTCCAGAGAACCAGGGTTCAACTCCCAGCACCCACATGGTGGCTCACAACCACCTGTAACTCCGTTTCCAAGGGATCCAAGTCTCTCTTCTGGTTTCCCTGGGCACCAGGCAAGCAAGTGAAACGCAGACATATATTCAGGCAAAACGCCCATGCGTAAATAAGAAGCAAAACCACAATGAAGAGAACGATATTGGTTTGTACTAGACTTGTTTACCATGGCCTTAAAGTCCTCTTGTGTCCCTTAAACGTCTGCAGAAACAGGAACTAGAAGTGGCGGTTGGAAAGTTTCTCTTCAAAAGCTCAGCTGAATATAAAAGAATGACAGATTCGAGATTGATACAATTTTCTAAAATATTTGCTTAGGGATGGGCAAATTTGCATGCTTACATGATGAAACCTGGCAGACTCACAATAGAAGGAGAGATGGAGTGAGCCAGGGATAGACCCACAATAGAAGGAGAGATGGAGTGAGCCAGGGATAGACCCACAATAGAAGGAGAGATGGAGTGAGCCAGGGATAGACCCACAGTAGAAGGAGAGATGGAGTGAGCCTGGGATAGACCCACAATAGAAGGAGAGATGGAGTGAGCCCGGGATAGACCCACAATAGAAGGAGAGATGGAGTGAGCCAGGGATAGACCCACAATAGAAGGAGAGATGGAGTGAGCCAGGGATAGACCCACAGTAGAAGGAGAGATGGAGTGAGCCTGGGATAGACCCACAATAGAAGGAGAGATGGAGTGAGCCCAGGATAGACCCACAATAGAAGGAGAGATGGAGTGAGCCAGGGATAGACCCACAATGGAGTAAGCCACACAAGGGGTGGTGAATCTCCTGCCTCTGAGGTGTCCCTTTAAGAGTCATCAGCAGGCGGCAGCAGCATTTGGTCTGTCAGGTCCCAGGAGAGCTACTTGTGAAAGTTTCTTCCCAACCCCACTTGGGGACACTGATAGCTTGAAATCAGTCAACTGGCAAAATACAAACAGAGTTGTTATCCTTTCCCCAGAGAGCCAGTCATTCAACATTTGCCAAGATGCTACCGATGGGGACCCCGCACCAAAACGCCATTTGGCAAGGTGATCCTAAGGCTCCAGCAGTGAGGTTTTAAAGCGTCTTTAGTCCCACAGGCAGAGGAGAGCCCCAATCCCGGGCTAACTGCTTCTGACATCACCGCCAACTGCCCAGGGCTGACTACCTCACCCCCTGGACCTCACTGATGGGCTTAGCTGGAGGTCCGACTCTGACACCAACACTGCCATCACCAGACACCAGCTTTAGAAGCCGGCTGGCTAGTCAGCTCAGAGCCTGAGTTGCCAGCATTCTTGGGACTGGGTTCTGATCTGTAGCATGAAAACATTGCACAAGCACCCCGCGGGGAAGGAGCAGCCTGGATGCTCTGCTCCTGCACCAGCCTGAGGGCAAAGTTCCAGAGACGCAAGGTATCTTCCGTGCCGGTGTCTGGCATCCATGCTTGGGGAGCAGGACATGTGGCCACTGAGATAGAAGGATAGGTACAGGACTCAGGAAAGACACGGGAAGAGGCAATTAGCAGTTGTCACCAAAGAAGACTGCAACAGCAGTAGCCCTGATGCCTGGGGGACAGCTGGCTTCCTCCCGTGAATGGAAATCATAATTAGTGTTCTTGACTCCACATCATACAGCTTTGGCTACTTACTTTTCAAGGTGCAGGACCCAGGCCTGCTGGCCTACAAAAAACAAAAACTAAAAACAACACAAAAAGAAACTCTTAAAAAACATTTGCTGAGTGAGCTAACAATGAAAAAAACATTGGAGAGCTCCGATTTCAATCCCCGCAGAGACTCCAAAAAAGTCCATCTTCTACAAAAGACCTCCCAAACTTAAGTGTCAAATAAATCTCCAACCCAGGGTATCGCCAACTCCCAAACCACTGTTTTCCCTCCCCAAAGCCTCCTGGTGCGCGTCAGCCAGGCCTGGCCTTCTGCTTGTGTTTATCTTGCTTTTTCAAGGAGACATGAGCTCTGTGACAGCAAGAACCACAATCTTCCTTTCGGTCTCGAGTCCTTCCATGGGGTCTAGCCTGAGCTACTCATGTCACAGGGGCCCCACGAAATCATGATGGTTGGCCATTGGCCAAGATCTCATTCACTGGATCCAGTTCGGCTCTAGAAGAGCTCCCCCTTTGAAGACATAACATTTTATTAATTCTTTGAGAATTTCATATAATATATTTTGATCATATTCACCCCGCCTCTAGCCCCCAACTCCTCCCAGATCCACTCCTACCTCCTTAACTGCCCCCCAACTTCATATCACCGTTTAAAAAACAAAATAACTACCAAGTCCAATTTATGCTACCATATACTTCTAGGTGTGGGGCCACCCACTGGAGCCTGGTACCGTCGTCCTGCCAGGAGCCACAGCCCTAAAGGAAACGGACTCTCCCTCCCCAAGAAGTAATCAACTCTCCACAGCTCCCCAGTTAGGGGTGAAAGCTAACTCATGAGCTATGAAAATGCCACCTTGTCATTCCTGGTGCATCACCCGTAACAGTGCGACACGGAGACAGCGTCACACCTGCAAACCCTGCCAGACCTCAGCAGAGGGAACCACTACCGACGGCAAGCGCCACCCTGCATAGGAAACAATCATCTGATCCCAGGGGTTTGGAGTGACACAGAAGCTCCACGGGTGTTCTATTGACAGCGCATGCAGATGGTGAGGAATCAAACACCTCTTTGACATAAGACCAAGACTTGCAGACGATACAAAACGCGAGGCCTAGGCAACCCTTCCCCCAACAATGCACAAAGCAACCCCTTCAAACGTAACTGGAAATAAACGTCTGCATCACCATTCTTTCCCTGTAGCCATTCTCTGGTTCCACAAGATTCCAGTATTGCCCTCTGCCTCCCGATGCTAACGGAGTAGCCATCACAGCCCCAGTGAGGAAAAGCATGATCCGTGCGCCAAGAAGAAACGATGCTCCGTGACTCAGATAAGCTAGAGTTAGTTCCCCGTCCCACCCCCTTATATTGAGAGTGAAGAGCAAACCGGACCAAGGAGGGGCAGAGCCATTGCAAGGTACCCCGCAGAATCAAGGAAGCAGCAGAAGGCACTGGCTTTCCCCCGTTCTAATCTGGGCTCAGCTCGAACTCTGGGAGGAAAATATTTTCCCCATGTTACTGAGAAAATCCAGAAGTCACACAGGGACTACGCCAGGCACTCTGCAACCTAAGATATAAATTACATTTTTAGTTCCTTGGAAAGCTTATAGACTTTGTACTAAAACCAAAAAACCAAAATATCTGCTACTTCACCATTGCAGAACAAGATAATATCTCTTCTCTCTTTTAATCTTCTTAGATTAAAACTCTAAATCCAGAAGACTTAGTGTCATGATTGATTCCAAGCTTGGCTCCATGGGAGCAGATTTGTTTGTTCAAATCAAATACTCTCATTATATCCTCCTCACAAATACACATCTGTCTTCGTACGGGCTGCCATAACAAAACATCACAGACATTTATTTTCTCAACGTTACAGAGACTGGAGGTCCAAGATCAGAAGCTAACACTACTCCAGAGAGGGTTCTTCCCCCTTACAGACAGCTGTCTTCGAGTGTCTCCCATGGCCTTTTCCTCCCATGTGTACCTGAAGTCGGGGTAAAGAGAAATGGGGACATAAAATTGAAGGCCATCAATCCTACTGAATCAGGACTCCACTCATCTGAGATCTTTAACCTTAATTATATTCTAAACGCCCGTCTCCAGACATGGCCACCCTTGGAGCTAAGTTGCAACATAAACATTTGGAGGTGGCGCACAATTTGGTCCACAGCAGCATCTGTGAGAAGTTTCCCTATGACTCAAGTTCAAAGTCCTTCCAGACTGGGCATCATTCTCATGGGGGAGGGGGTCTGTGACTAGGATGCATAACCCACTTTCTTAAAAGAAACCTGTAAAAAGTAATCTCCGTCCACACCCTACTGTCTTCCCACTGCTCAGATCAACCCCCTCCATGAGCACCATTAAACCACCGAGATAATTACCCATCTGAGGCCCGCAGTCCTCCCACCTGAAGCCATTGCCGTGTGTCACAACAGATCATTACTTGGACTCTGAGAGCCAGCCCTAGGAGCAGGAAGAATGCTCATTTTCCTCACCCTGACAGAGTCTCAGAAAGAACTCAGCTCAAAATAGACGCTATTGAAGCTGGAGACACACGAGGAGGTACACAGCCTATCAATACCTCCTCGCCGGCCCCTCCCCACCCTCCCATCCTATTGGCTGCATGAGAGCCTCCGCTGGAAGCTTTGTAATCCAGGACCATTAAGTATTCGCGGGGCTGGCAACCACGAATAGAAACTGAGTCGGCTCATTCCTTTTCAAGTTAGTATAATGACATTATCTGGGAAATGATGGTTTTTAAAAAGAGTTCAGAATATTGGTTTGAATTTCGTGCCCACTCTTCTGCTCAGGCTGGCTCTGTCTTTCGCAGTCTTTCTGCTGTGCTTTGGAGACCCCTGAGTTCCACAGGGTGTTCCCAAGGAGAGGCTAAAGTCAACGTTGACTTTGTGTTTCCCTTCTGCTTCTAACCTGGAAACTGCACTTCGCCTTCTTTGGCAGTTCAGTCAGTCAGTCACGCACGCACGGAGCCCTCCGAAGCTTCACATCTGAGATATCCTTGAATGTGCCTCTCTTTGGCCCTCCAGCCTCTCCTCTTCCAGTGCAGGAACCACTTGTTTACCTGGGATACACGCCTGCTTCCCTAACAGGTCTCCTGGCTGCAGGTTCTCCATAGCAGCAGTCCATTCTAAAAAATGGATGGCACCCTCTAGACATCACACTTCCTTCCTCAGTCCTCCAGGTCCTGATGTGAGTGCTCCTGTGGCCCAGGACAAAGCCCAGGCACTGCAGAGGGACGGACAAGGCCTCTCACCTAGTCACCTGCTAACTAGTGGTGTGACCATGGTCCAGGCCTCCAGTGGTAGTTGAAAAGACCATCAGGCTTCATGAGATGTGACTGAGGTCCAACACACCTTTAAATCCCAACCTTGGCATGGCCAGGAATCACACAGGTAGAAGGGAGACCTGATGAGGTCCCATGTGCAGGCCCTGGTCTCTAGCAGAGACACACCGCCATGTCCCAAAGACACCCTCTTTCCTTGGGTTTGACTCTGAATGTGTCCCTCTGCCTTTCAGTGTTTGGATAGAGAACAAAAATACCACTCGAAACGAACACTGTGCCCAGTGAACTTCACATGAAGGAAGGGCTTGAGAAATTCGCCGCACGGCTGTCCTTCCTACAGAGCTGAACTCAAAGCTTCACATAGCACAGCGCTTCCGATGACTCGTCCCGGGGACAGGCTCCTCTCCAGAGTAGGCCACTCCTCTGTGATTACAGCTGTCATCTTACACAGCACGAGAGCCACTCTGACAGTTCTGCTGATCCGAGGAGAGGAAAGGGGACAAGGCAGGCAGAACAGATTAGTTCTGGAAAATTAGGCATTTGCTGGGTCACCACGGAGCCGTCAGCTTTGAATTCAGTCTCCCAGAGCAGAAAGTCGGCCTGAAATCTTCCTAAAATAAGAACCACTGAAGTGCCAATTGCAGAGAGCTATTCTTTGCCATTTAGGAGCTGTGTGGAGATAGAGGTTACAAAAGAATGTCAAGGCTGCAGCATGGCTGGAGCATGGCTGGAGCACTGCTGGAGCACAGCTGGAGCACAGCCGGAGCACAGCTGGAGCACGGCCGGAGCACAGCTGGAGCACAGCTGGAGCACGGCCGGAGCACAGCTGGAGCACAGCTGGAGCACGGCTGGAGCCTGGCTGGAGCATGGCTGGAGCACCGCTGGAGCCTGGCTGGAGCATGGCTGGAGCATGGCTGGAGCACCGCTGGAGCACCGCTGGAGCACAGCCGGAGCACGGCCAGAGCATAGCTGCACCGCCACATCTTAAAGTCACAGTGTGCCCTGGGCACTCCCTGCCCCCTCCCAGGAAACCCACTGAAGGAGGCCCCACCGGAAGCAGCCAGGGCTTTAAGGGAAACTTCACTTGCAGTCTGTTTCCCCATTCATCTGCCATTCCTTCCTAAATAAACCATGATTCAAGCCACAGAGAACCCCAAGCTCCGTACAACAGGCCAGTTGGTCTCCTCACAGCCAGCAAAAGAAAAATGACCAAGACTCCAACTGGAATCTTCCTGCAGGAGTTCAGGGCCTGTACCTGGAGCTGTGGGCTCAGCCCTCACACATCACAGGCCTTCTCTCCTGGTTTTCTGGAGTTGGTTATACCACAGTGCAGAGGCGGTGCTGCCCCTTCAGGCCAGGCCCAGCCAGGACCAAGCTTGCTAGATGATTAAATGGTTGCTCAGCCCTCCCTTCCTGGTCACCTCATATTCTTCTGCCTGTAGGCTCATTGGGCAGGAAAATATCTGACTTCTGAGGCTCCACCAGCTGGCTCTGTATCAGTCACTTTTCTGTTGTTCTGATAAAACACCATGGCCAAAAGCAATCATGAAAGAAAGTTTATTTGGGCTCCAGGGGGATAAGAGTTCATTGTGGTGAGGAAGCATGATAGCAAGCTGCAGGCTGCAGGCAGCAGGCAGCAGGCAGCAGGCAGCAGGCAGCAGGCAGCAGGCAGCAGGCAGCAGGCAGCAGGCATGGTGGCAGCAGGCAGCAGGTAGCAAGCACCAGGCTGCAGGGAGCAGGCTGCAGGCAGCAGGTAGCAAGCATGGTGGCAGGAACAGAAAGCTGAAAGCTCACATCCTCAACCATAAACATGAAGCACAGAGGGTGAACTGGACAGTGTGGCGCAAGACCATAATCACCAGAGCTCACTCCCAGTGATGCACTTCCTCCAGCAATGCCACACCCACAGGTTCCATATTGAAGTCCTGAGCTCTGGATGCTCAAGTCAAGGCTCTGCCCAGGCTTCCTACATGCAGTTTGTCATCCTTGAGAAAGAGCCTCACTGTGGGATTTTTCTCTCCAGGGTTTCCTCCCTGAGCCAAGCAAGCTTGTGCATCTGCAGTGAATGGCTGGGCTCAAGAGTACCTTCTGGTTTCAACAGACTAAGTACAGACAGAAAGATCACTAGCTGCCTCCTCCCAATCCCAGCGACCCACAACATTCTACCAAAGATGTCTGTTCCTTGGAGTGGGCATGCGCCTTTCCCCTGTCTTCACTTCTGGTAGAAGTGAAGAGCACCACCCACTGGATTCCCAGTGAGTTTTTCATGTGGGTAAACCAGTCAGATCATGAACCCCTTGGGATCCATCACAGGTGTCACCTTGCCTATTCCTTCTGGACCACTCTCATGTCACCTTGCAACGTCCCGCTCCACGTTCCTAAAGCTCTCTACGGTTTTCCTGGACTAGTGCGGCCTGCCCAGCTCAGGACAGAGAAGGCCAGCAGGGCCCAGTAGTTAAAGCTTAACCTATCATGGCTGGGAGTTGAGGTTCAATGCTCCAGCTCCTTTACCCTAGAGTGACAACTCAGGACTCATTTCTCCTGTGCCCAGGAGTTCTCAAGCCTGATGCATCCATTAACAAAGTCAGTCTCCTGGACATGTCCCATGTTGGTGCCTTTCCCTTCCCTCCTTTCCCTTCCTGCTCCACCCCGCGCTCAGCGACTCTTGGGATAGACGCCAAGTCTCTCTGACTCCACTGACAGTGCCTACCCACTCCATCCCTGGTTATCCCTCAAGAGGCAGACAGGGGAGAAGAGGGGCTCCTAGAATCCTGTCTGTGGGAGCCCATGTGGCCTCTGAGGCAATGGTTTGACCACAGGTGCTGAATTCCTGACATTCCGCGCCTGGCCTCTGTATTCCGCTTCCAACCCAGGTGTTTGGCTGATTATCCAATCCAGGAGGTTTTTTTTTTTTTTTTCTTTTCTTTCTTAAACCTGGGCTGCCTCAAATCTGCTTGATTGACAGGGATTCTGGCACGGGGTACCCCTTAGATCCACTGCAGCCTCCAAGTTCTACAAAATGACCCCCAACAAAAGACTGGGAATGTGGAACCCTCCCTCAGAAGTCAGGGTTGAATGTTCTAATTTTGGGGTCTTTATGAAAACAGAGACTGCAGCCTAATTAACCCAGCTGCAGCTTCCGGGCCCCATGAAGTGGACATATATTGTAGTCTTCACACATGTGCTCATCTGGACTGGGGTGGCCTCTGGGGACTGAGGCATGGAGATGAAATCCCACAAATCTCCATTATTAAATTCACGATTTCAAATACATTTGAAATCCCATCCTCCATCTTGGTCACGATGCCTCAGACATCCCTCCAAAGTAAGAGGGAAGACATGGGGAGGGAAAAGAGATGGGGTTTCCTGTCATTTGTCCCATTCCCACCAGTCTCCTTCCCACAATCTTCCAATAACTCCCCTGTCCCAGTAAGGACTGTCACAGGGCCTGCCACCCGATGACAGACATAAATCCACTCAACTCTGCTTGGTTCTGTATCCCCAAACTGCCTTGAGCTAGCTTAGCGTAGAAGAGCTCCTGCCCTTTACTGTGGTCCAGAATTCTCCTTGACTCATAGTCTCCTTTCTCCCTGTGTTCCTTACACCTCAGTGCTGAGCTAGACCTGGATCAGGGAAATCTCTGTGTGTCTCTTGTATGAGGATACCCAGCCAGGCTTGACCAGTCTCTATAAGGAGCCTGGCAGCAAGAGTGATGTACCCAGTCCCTGCAGCAGACCCAGAGCAGACAGAGTGCCTAGCTCCTTCATCCCACCACACACATAAAGTCAACTCCCAGGCTCATATGGCCAGCCTGGTCTCCCGGGCTGTCATGGGATGCAAAGACTTAATGCCCTACTCCATAACTCATTCCAATGAAAGTACCAAAGTAGCATCAGAAAGGTTGCTCTACAAGAACATGCTCGCGTGTGCATGTGTATACCACCCACCACACACATGCACACACATGCTACTGGAGTTTTCCCAAAGTTTGTAATGCTGATTCATTTCTACCCTTGATAAGCGAAGGCTTACTGACTTGAGAGTCCAGTGTTCTAACATTAACATGCCACTGCACACCAGAATAGACAATCAGAGCTCACATGCCTGTGGACATTTACAAAATCACATGGAAGAGTCATCCTTGAGTGTGGGGCAGTCATTGGCTTATGGACAACCCAGGGGTTAGCCAAACCCATAGGAGACATGGCCGCTAGGAACTCAAAGGCCAGTGTTGGTGGTACTGTTGTATTTGAGAGTCCTCTCCCACTCACGTGTTCCCAGAGGCAGCAGGCCTATAGTCCGCCATCTCCACATGGAGGAGCCACACGGGAACATGGCATGGCTGGCCCTGGTCCTACTGAATTCTCTTCCTGTCTTTGGGGGAGCCCATAAGTTGGCGAGAACACAGGAACTTGGGAGAGAGGCGTCTGGGGGCAGTCTCAGCTTTAATGCAGCATGAAGGCACATGTATAGGGGTACAGGGGCAGAGGAGTGCAAGGTTTAAGACAGGTATGCAATTCTTCCAATCGCAGGTGGCCCTCTTGTGGGGGCTGCGACTTGCGCAGGGAACCCCGGTTTGTGACGCAGGAGTGAGGGGCCCGTGTTCCTTTTCTGCTCCGGGAGCAGAAAGACACTAACGCCCTCTGACCTTTCTGCTTGACTTTCCTGGGGTCCCACATGGTACAGCTCAGGAAGAGGCTATCTTTGGGGTCCGGGCAGCCAGCTTCTTAATCATGGGGTGTTGATGCTCTTCTACAGTTGGACTGTCCCTGACCCTCATCCTGTGACCCCAGGGATCCTCCATCTGGCGATTGTTACCACTAGCACAGACAGGAGAATGGGAGGGGTTCTTGCTTTCCTCCCTGTCGCTCACTTTCTTTCCTCTGTCCCACCCGGGCACATGGAAATGTGACTTTACCGCAGTTGGCCACAGACACAAGAATCTCTATCATCTAACACAGTCAAGACAGTGCCAAAAACACGCACCATCTTCTCCACAATACTCAAATAAGCTTTAAAAAAAAGGCACAAAATTGGAAAAGTTGTGATCCAGCCTCCTCCAGATGTGTACCAATGTAAGGGCTCCTCTATTTGCAACCAAGCACTTCAGAAACCTCACAGACAAATAGAGGAAACCTTCAGTTTACAAAAACAGTTGTGTGCAGAACAGCATGCCCTGGGTGGCCACTGCCACGCCACTGACATGACAGCTCCCCCCACACTCTCCCCAAGCTGTACCTGACTGTACAGTTTTCACCACATTAATATTGTGAAAACTCTTTTATTCCAGCTTATATGATTCATTCAGTGTACTTTATATTTCTCAATCTCCATGAATCTGAGTCTGAAACCGTGGGCATTTCAAAAGACCTGGCTGCATTCAATCTGTACAAAGCCACTGTGTGGCAGCCCCAGTTTGTTCTGTCAACATCTTGATGCTGGGGGTTGAAACCTTAACATTCTCCTCCTCTGGATCAGGGACCACGCACAGCTCTCAGGATGACTCATGGACCCTGCCCAGTGGCTCCTAAGGGCCTAGCCAAGGAAATTCCTGCAAGCAAAATTTGCAAATTCTGCAAGGCAAGGCAGTAAGTCAAAGCCAGGCTTCCTGATCATTTCGGGGAATGATCACACCCGCCCCAGGCTCATACCCACTGCCTCCACCCTCAGGACGCCCCTGCAGTTAAGCAAATTGGCACAGGGGGCCCTTTCATGCATGCCCAAGAGCTGCCGGCTCTGGTGAAGGAGGTCCAGGAAACCTACCGCCTCCTATGGATGCCTGGGACAGAAGCCATAGCAACAACCGAAGCATCCCTAACGATCAGGATGATGTCAATGTGCCTTCCTAGAAGTCCTGCTGCAGTGCTGGGCACGCTGTAGCACCTGACACGCTGCTCATTGAGCATGGCTAACCTTCGGCAAGGCTGCATAGAAGAAGAGGTCATCGCAGTTCTAACTACGGGCACTTCCTCTGAATCCTGCAGGGATGAAAACTCTGACGTAAGCCCCATATCATCCCTCGAGGTGCTTACTACCAAAGGGAACCTGACTCTAGAAAGGGGGCCTGAGGCCCAGCCTGCTGAAGGGATGTTACTTCTAGATCCTCGAGCTACATACTGCTTTTCCAACCCTGAGACTAGCCCTTCACGGCCATGCTAGCGTCCCCAGGGAGACACCATTATTCTTTCAGAGTGGCAGATACCCCACCCCTGGGCTATCCGCACCATGCCAACAGAGGAGCACCAGGCAGGCTTTGGCTGATCTGCCCGCTGTTCCAGGCCAATGAACTTCCAGGATCCTGACATGAGGCTGAGTGCTGGGAGGGGAAGGAAGAGAGAAGTCTTAGCCAGGAAACTGAATTAAACAGCTCCAGACCTTCCCAAGAGCAAGCTCTTAATGCTAAAAGGCCTTTGCCTTCAAAGCAACGAAGCCAAGAAGGGCTGTCCATGGACCGCCCATTGTTGCCATGGCAACATGGGGATAGGCAGCTGAGAAGATGCTGCAGGCGATCCAAAGAGTTTTAGGGTCTCTGAGAAGCTCTGGTGCCCTCTACACCCCCTATGCTCCATCACCCCAAGTGCTCCCTCGTCACCCTCCTCCCCTGTTACCCCCTCATGCTCCCTTGTCACCCTCTCCCTCATAATGTCCCCCACCCCGTGCCCCTCATCACCCCTTGGTGCTCCCTCTCCCCCCTGGAGCTCTCTCATCACCCCTCCCCCCAGCCTTCCCATCTGTCTTCACGGCTCCTGTACAATCGTTCAGTTTGACTCTGTTTCTGCTTTGAGGAGCTACCTACAAGCCCGAGGCGACTGTCTTTCCCGTTCCCATCACCTTCAGTCAACTCACGTCACAGATCTCTCGTCCGGTCTCATCTTTTCACGGCCTCCTAACATTTTTCTCATTACAAATATCTGCACGCTGTGCAGTCAGAAAACCCGACACGTAGGGCACGAAAATCCCCAAACCAGCCACCCCGACGCGGAGTTCCGCTCACAGGCTACTATTGCTCCTTCGCTTCTTTCCACCATTTTTATGCCTCTGGTTATTTTTTTATTTAAAAAAAAAGTGAATCGTGCTATCTATGGCTCGTGCGGCAGTGTCTTCAGCTAGTATGTTCTCTCGCGTCCGTGAGAGGATGCTCCAGAAACATGACCGCTAACGACCAGAGTATCCATCATGGGAACCGCCGGCGGCGCTAACTCCTACCGCATTGCTGGACGTTTCATCTGCTTCCAATTGTTCCCCGATTAAAATAACGCAACAGCGCATGCCCGAATATCTAAGCCCGCGTGTGGATCCGTGACGCTTCCTCAGAGCAGATCCACACAAGTCCAGCTGTGTGGGCCTCACCATAGGCATTTTTCAGATTCTTAATAAAAAGCATTTTAGAAAACTGGTCCAATACGCGCACTCAGCACCTGAATATCAAAGCGGTCGTTCCACGACATCCTCGGCATGCCTGGACGCTACGATACTTAAAGCTTTCCTCTCGTGAATTATGAAAAATGACACGCTGCTTTATTGTGAGCTTTTTCAATGTTAGCGAAGTTTGGCGTTTTCCTTTTTCACGTTTCTTTTATGGTTTGATTGTTCATGCCCTTTGACTTTTTTGTTATAATTTTTAACTATAAAAGTAATAAAGGAGCGCTATAAACATGCCCTCCTATCGTCTTCAGGCTCCAGGACGCCTCTGACGTTCACCCTCTACCCATCTGGAATATATTTGGATGAATCTTACTCTGCAACAGTTTCCACATTTTACTGACAACTGAGCCCCTTCCATCTCACACCCTTAAACGGAGCTGAGGATCTTATAAGTGCCCCCCACCAGAGGTTACAACGCCTTTAGAAGAAGCTTGATAAACACTGATATAAAGAAACTATTTCTTTTAGTAGTGAATGAATGTCTGGCGTGTTAACTAGGTGACCGTCACCAGCTGCTGGAAATGGGAGCCACACACTGCTCTCCAACATGTGGTTAGGTCTGCCCTAGGCCTCATTTCTCATGTCGAGACCGCCCTCCTATGGTTAGCAAGACCGCAGACTACACAGATGCCTCTGTACACCGACATTTTCACTGTGTGTAGGTGTGTGGGTCTGTGCGTTCGAGTGCCGTAGCAGAAGCCAGAGACGGTGGGTCACCCTGGAGCCGGAGTTACAGTTTGAGTTACCTGTGGGTTCTGAGAGTCCAACTCAGGTCTTCCACAAGAGCGATCTCAAGCACTGAGCCACCTCTCTCTCCGGCACCGCGTCTCTCATTTTTCAAAACTTTGACTGTTCTCACCAGCTTGTTAAGATCAGACACCCTCTGCAAAGTTGCTCCCAAGTCCTTTTAGAATTTTTCTGCATGTGCCCATAAGCTGAAAACATAACGTAGAGAAGCCGACATGAAGACAACAGCTGGCCACCCCTGAGCCATTTCCCCACAGCGGCCACTGTTCCCGACGCTACGAATACAGACCCGCGTGGGCAGATGTTACCATCTCCATTTCATGGATGAGAAAACTGAGGCTGTCAAGTAGCAACTTGACCGATACTACACACCCAGCTAAGACGCTGGCTATCACTTGGGTCTGGTGATTTAACCACCCCCACCGTGGGCTGCATGTAGCTCTGTCTCACATACTCAAACCACACTCTCTTGATTCATGAGCATAGCATGTGTTTCTGTTGATTCAAATAATCTGTAATGGCTTTTGGAAACGTCCGGCAGTTTTCCTAAGTATCCATCCTGTGTCTCGGTTCCGTTTTTCCCCAGGTATTTTACATGTTAAGACAATTAAAATGAGATCTTTTGTATTAAATACTTTCCCAACTGGCTTATTATTGGTATACAAGAAAATTATAGCATACAAAGCATTTATGTTGTTTGCCAACTCACTGAACTCTTTTATTAATACTAATACTTCTCTTGATGCTTTCAGGTTTTTGGAAGGTAATTATACCATGTTGAAATACTGGGGAGTTTCTTCCTTTTTTTCTCAACAGAATGTCTTTTGATTATGGTTATGTGCCTTTTTGCATGGAGGGATATCAAGTAGGAAAGCCATGGGGACATTCCTATCACGGCTGTGGCCTCATAAATAAATAAATAAATAAATAAATAAATAAATAAATAAATAAATAAATAAAAACGTCCCTATTTACTTTTCCTGTTTTCTACAGTTTCAGCTGACAGCTTAGACAATATCCTTTGTGTTAAGGAAAAAAAAATTGGCACCATGTCATTTAAACTTTTTAACTATTTCTGGGCCCCAGAGATGGCTCAGTTATAAAAGCACCTTCCCTGCAAAGCATGAAGATACAAATTCAGACCCCTGACACTTGGCAAGGCACCACACGCCTGGAACCCCAGTCTTGGAGACGGGGAGATACAGACAGGCAGATCCCCAAAGCAGATCCCGCTGGCTATACAGCTCAAATCAGTACGCTTCAGGCTCTTTGAGGGACCCTGTCTCAAAGACCAAGGGTGGAGGACGTTTGAAGACAGACCCCTGATGCCAACCTCCGGCCTCCGCGTGCACGCACGCGCGCGCACACGCGTACATCCATAAAATAACTTTTAAACTATTTCTGATTTTTAGAATCTAAACCTGCTGCCTGTCTTCCTTCTCCTTTAAACAGAAAATGTGGAACACACACTGAATGTTCAGAATAATCTATTGCAGACCCATTCCCATATGGCTTCCAAACAGATGGAACTCCTCTGTCCTCTTACCCGCCCCTTCCCCAACATGGTGCCTCTTGGAATCTCGTCCCTACGCTCGTTGCTGTGTTACTGTGGTGTTGTTTCTTCCTACCAGAGGATCCGTCTCCTTACCCGGCTCTGCCTCCCATTTTGTCAACATTGGAATGAGAAAACTCCACCCAAGAAAATTACACACGAAGTGTGAATAACCTCTCTGGGAGTAATTTTATATGACTAAGAGTCAAAGGTCTGTTTCATAACGCACCTTGAACACTTGGACCATTCGGCAAACTCCTCTTAGCGTTGACTGTCTCTGGTCTGGAGAGGAAAGGACTCCAGGTAGCCAAAGGACTATGCAGAAAAGCAAACACAATAGGCCTTAGGAGTTTCAACAACAGGAGCGAGCTGCACAACAAATCAGGAAATTAGACTGGTTCCTACACACTCTGCAACCATCAACAGGCATTCCAAATGCTTACTGGAGGTTCGGTTCTAATCCTAAATCATGATGAAAGATATTTTCATCAAAATCCTTACTGCCCTGGAGTGGGTATGGAAGAACAGGGAGAAACAATCCAGAAAGGATGAAATTGTTCCATTGTGTGCATTCTACTCTTGCTGAAGGACTGACATTGCACAACGCACGAGACTCTGCGGGGAATTCTAGGGGGTATATAATTCTGTACAAGCATCAGACTTGCACATAATTAGAATGAAGTCAGCACACGCATAAGGGTTAGGGCTATAATTTTTCAGGCCCGAGAAACATAAACAACTTAGGTAGGAATATCAGCCGTGGGGGATAGGCACCCCTTCATGTACAGAGAGAAGAAAGCCCGTAAAACTGAGTCTGCGCATGTGTGGATAGATTCAGGGGTCACTCTCTCCCCCCGCATGGGTTCTCCCTGCCAGAGCTGGCCTCGGGCCCATCTTTGATCCAGACTGGGCTTGTTTTGCTGGCACCTGGCAAATTTTACATATCCCTCTCTTATTTTTGTTACCAAATGGCCTACAGACATTTACTTAAGTAAGTATGCACTTATATCTTTCAAAACTGAGCTTTTCATTGTAAAGTGATGTAAGCACATGGTTAAAAAAGTCAGTCAAAATAGACACACACTGAAGTTCGTCTGTTTTACCTCAGCCCCTCAACATACATACATACATACACACATACACACACACACACACACACACACACACAAATACACCCCTCAGTTTCTGGTATATCCTTCCAGAGAGATCTGCATATATGCACAAACAGTCCCCTTTTACACAGATCCCAGCAGCCTGCATGACTTGTTCTTTGCCTGCCTTTAGTTGGTGTTGTGTGACACTGCTCCATAGAGACGTGAACAAACAACTACTCACCCCAGAAAGAAAACCAACAACAGACCTATGTCCACTTGGCGGACTAATGAGTTTTATTGGGTTTACTTAAAGGAGTCAGTCCTTCCAGGAGCAGGATGACTCAAAGGCCTCTGCCCCACCACACCCACCCTAGCATGGGTGACAGCTAGTGGATGCTGGATACCTGGAGCTCACTATACAGCCTGCAGGTGGGAGAGAGGCCTGTCCAGGTAGCTCAGCTGCTCTCCGCTTCTTCCATGTCCTTCGGCTGACCTGAGCATCCTCTACGCCACCAGCTTATCTGAGCATGTCTCTCATCTTAATATGCTTGGAGTGGGGTAGGTCTAGTGAATCTAGTCAGCCTTGGGGACTTCCTGAAGTTAACGAGTTGTTTAATGATCTTCCTTGCAGGGCAGAATGCACTACTTTCCCCTCAGAACACCTGCCTCACCTCCCGTCTAACATCCTCTGTCCTCCAAGATGGAAGGTTCATCTCAAGAAGACTGCTGCACAACAACTGGCTTTCTCTACACTGAATGGGCTCAAATGATCTCCCACAGTTCTGGTCGGGAGAATTTCTAGGCCACATGCTGGGGATGGTAACAGGACTGTGTCCCTCCACCTCAAATAGGTTCTGCACCCTGCCTTTTTGAGCTCATAATTCAGACCCAAGTCACCTTAGAGATGAGTCTTTGATCCAAGGAGCACCTTCTTCCCCATGCCATGCGACTTCTTCACCACATCTAGCGCCACATCCAACAGTTTACACGCCATTTGTTTATGGCGCATCATTAGTCTCTCCTCGTGTGACAGTGGCTCCAGGAGGGCCAAGGCTCTGATGATCTGACCACTGTTACCCGGCACCCAGAGCTGCTGCCTCATGGCGGGTGATTTGTGTATCCTCAGTGAGCAAATCATGTGACACTGTGCCTATAAAGCTCAGTGACTTCTCAAGTAAGGATAGGTGAGGTGCTAGGAGATGACTGGGGTAAGAGCGAACCCTAACTTACAGACGGAGAAGTAGGTTCCGGTCCCATGATGGACCACTGGTGAAGTCAAAGGAACAACTCAACATGACCCCAAGACCCATGTCTTTTCCCCCTGCAGGAAATGCCAAGTCATGATGATTGAATCTCAGCTTCCAAAGAGCCATGCCTGCTTTCAAATAGCAGTCCCACTTGACCAAAGTCCCCAGAGGTCCATGACTCCTTCATATCCTCCTTCTAGTTAAGACTAGGGATGTGTCGCAGGTCACTTCGGGAAGCAGCAGGTCTCTCAACAAACACAAACCACCCTCTACACATTCATACCTCCATTGCCACCCAGCCTGCCTACCTCCGTCAGTCACTGATGGGTGCGGTGAAGCCAGCCAGCCTGTGGGTGTTGTCACCCTACACGCTGCAACATGTGCGCTGAACTGCAGAGCCCAGGGTGGGGAGGGATGGCCCACGGTGAATCCTGCACCCCCCACACACACAGATGCACCCTGACTTCTGGGAACTACCTCATTAGCTGGCCCACTGGGAGACGAGCCAGGCCAGTTCCACGTGAGAAAAGGTCTACGCCACAGACAGCAGCGGCTCACTGACAGGCGCTCTACACGCTGCACTGGTCCTCACAGCGGAGCCCGATACCACCGTGGCCTAGACTGTAAGGGCCATTGGATGTATTTTCCAAATTAAGCCTATTCTGAGAGTGGGAAGGGGCGTCTTAATATTTACACAGGGATTTCAGGCCATTCCAGGCAAACCAAGCAAACGCTACTGACCCAAGGTAACAAATCCGCTGCCTGGATGCATTTCCAGGCTTGATCTTCTTGCCAAGGACTCACTAGGCTGCACATCTCCTACCGCCTCATTTGCTTATTTTTTCAAACCCCTAAGCTCTTTCAGAGCCATATACTATTCTTGGGAGCAGTGAAAACAAGCGCAGCCCACACGTCAGAATGAAGACCCGGAGGTACGGCGAGGACCCTTGCCAGACTCTCACAGGACGCGGTGGCAGAGATGGGAAGGGAACTCAACCCAGTACAAACAGCTGATTCTGCCTCCTTTTCCACGCCACGCTGATTCATAGAGGTGCTGAAGGGCGAAAAGGCTCTCTTAGAAGTCTCCAGGATGAATATCCTAGGAATTAACTGACCGATATTCAGTTAAGAAGCCCCCAGCTAAAGGAATTGCCTTCTCCACCTGTCACGGTTTGGCTACGAAATCTCTTCCACAGACTCGACTCAGCTCCTGGCTGCTGCCGATCTGGGGACCTAACAGACAGAAGGTCACTAAGGCCAACCTTTAATGGCAGCCTGGCCCTGCCACTCTGCTTCCTGGTCTGAGCAGCCTCTGCCACACACAAACACCCTACCATGAGCTTCTCTGCCACCCTTCTCCTCCATAACCCTCAAACTGTGGGCCAGAGCCCATCTTCCCATCCTTAAGGTGTTTCTGCCAGGTACCTTGGCCAGTGACATAAAAGTAACAGGCCATTTAACACAACTCCTAGGGTTGTCTCCTTAGAAGCAGGAAAATTTACGCACTCAGAGCTGCCTGAGCAGTCCTCGGCAACCGCACCTAGGACCTGCACGCCTCTGACCAATGCGGGTCTCATTCCGGCGCGTGGTCTGGCTTCATCCTCCTGGCGGCAAGAAAGCCCAGTCTAAACACAGCACCTGGTCCAAACAGCCCTCACCAGTGGGTGAATTACAGAAGAAATGTGCATTTCTAAGTATATACATGCGTGGAAATGAATTTCCCTTCTGGTTGCTCTGCAGCTTTCCATCAACAAAATATCCGAGAAAAATCAACCTCACAGGAATAAGGACTTATTTCGGTTCACTATCCTAGAGCTAGAAGTCCATGGTGGCTCTGCAGCCCTGGGCTGGGTGGATGGGGTGGGATGATGTGGTGGGACAAAGCTGCTCACCTCCTTTCATTTCCTCCACAGCAGAGAGAGGGAGGGGAGGACTCCAAACTACCCTTCAAGGCCACACCCCCTTCCTTCTACCAGGTCCTTCCTCCCAAAGCTTCTGCATCTCCCAACAGCTCCGCAGCCCCATGGCCGAGCCTTTGCCAAGCTCTTTGGTGACATTTAGGATCAAATCACCATGACTAAAGATCAACTATAATTACCTACATAAAACGTGAAAGTCGATCACAGTCCAGCTTAGCCTTTGATGTCAACTGCTGTCCCTGTTGATAATTGGTGGGCGCTGATGCAGGAAAGGAAGGAAAGGGCCTGGAGAACACTCTACCCCCCCCCCCCCCAACGAATACAGAGAGCGCAGGAGCCCAGCTTCTGAGAAGCGGCCTTTGGAAGGCAGCCTAGGTGACAAGCTGACTTGGTGACACTTTGGAGGCTGGGGGTCCAGACCACGTCCCCTGGGGAAGAGTTCCTGAGGCTGGGGTGAGCCCAGGATGGGTCGCAGCAGGACACACTGTGAAGAGGGAGGGAGCCCAGAGACTAGAAAAGGAATTGTGGGCTTCACAGGCAAGGAATTCTAATTTACTCTTTCACAAGCCATCGGGGTAATTTCATGTGTTTTATTGTTCCTCTGAACTATAAAAGCAAACCAAACACATTCAAGGACTGCTTCTCTAGGCCTGGAAATCCTCTCCTCTATGGTTAGGGGGGCTGTTCAGAGACCACAAAAACAAAAGCACCAAACATAGAGACACTATGTTTCCCAGGAACCCCCTTGCCGGCTGTTGAAAAGTACAGACCCCAGCTAATTTCCCTGGGAGGGAGCCTGTCCTGTGGAACAGGGAGACCGTAGATCCTAAAGGTTGGGGAGGGAGAAAGCCGGGCCCTGGATCAGGCCTGCCATTCATTAGACGGGGACCCTGGGGAGCCCCTTAACTTCTTTGAGCCTGGATTTCTTACATGTTACAGTTGACAGGAGTGCTGGCTTGGGGCAGTTATAAACTATCATGAAACAGGGGAATGTGTCTTGACCTTGAAGCCTTCCACACATGTACACTGGGCTCACCTACTTGGGGGATTAAAAACCTGGTGTTTTTTCTGCTTATAAAGCTTCTGAAATATTTAAAATAAAAACGTAAAAACCGGAGTCAGACTCTAGGCAAACAATGAGTACTTCTAGGGTCTCAAATTAATGTTGAGTTGAATCCTAATTAACACATTGCCCTGCCTTGCCCAAATACCCATAACTCTTATTCCGCTCCATAAAGATGGGCATTTTATGGGGAAGAAAACAAGACTGGGAGTGTGCAAGTCCACACAGATACCTGGGTCTCTTTCCAGAGGCAGGCCCAGGCACGGCCGGGTTGCGTGTAGACGCAGTTCCAGTCCAAAGAGTTCTGAGCCTGTCTGCCCTGACTGAATGGCCGGACGTCATTCTTTCCTCTAGGGCTGAGACTATCCTCGGAGTCCTCTGCAGAGAAAACGTAGGCTCACTTCCCGCTGCTGCTGAACACTGAGTGTCTTTTTGAATGGAGAAAGAAATTGCCGTGCTCAACACTGACAATGGCTACAGCATGTGCAAAGCTGGCTTTGCTGGCAATGAAGCTTCCGGGGCCGTGTTCCACTCCATGGTTAGGTGCCCCCAACAGCGGGGCATCATGGTGGGCATGGGCCAGAGAGCTCCTATGTACACAGATGATGAGACTAAGAGCAAAGGCTGTATTTGAACCACAAGGGTGATGCTATCACCGGCTGGGACAACGTGGAGATCTGGCAATAGATTTCTCATGGTCCCCAAGGATCACCGGGGGTTTCTGACTGAGGCCCCATGGACCCCAAGGCTAACAGAGAGGTGATGCAGATAATGTTTGGAACGTTCAATACCCCATCCATGTACATGATCCTTTAGGTGACCAGCACGCCTCTGGGTACATCACTGGCATTGTCACGGACTCCGGTGACCAGGACACATATGCAATGCCCACCTATGAGAGCTATGCCCTTTCTCAAGCCATCTTGCGTTTGGACGTGGCTAGCCAGGTCCTGACAGACCATCTCATGAAGATCCTACTGAGAGGGCCTACAGCTCCACCATCACGGCTGAGTGGGAGATTATAAGCGACATGACGGAGAAGTTGTGACGTTGTCCTCAATGTGAGCAAGAAATGGCCACCACTGTACCTTCCTCCTCCTTGGAGAAGAGCTCCAAGCCACCTGATGGGCAAGAGACCACCATTGGCAGTGAGTGATTCTGGTGTCCAGAGTTGCTCTTCCAGCCCTCTTTCCTGGGGAGGGAGTCCTGGGACACCCATGAGACTGCCTTCAACTCCGTCAGGAAGTTGTATGTGAACACTGCAAGGACCTGTATGCCAACACAGTACAGTCCGTGGTACCACCATGAACCCAGACATAGCTGACAGGAAGAAGAGGTCACACCCTAGCATGAAGCACAGTGAAGATCAAGATCATTGTTCCCTCTGAGTGCAAGTATTCTTTCTGGATTGGAAGCTCCATCCTGGCCTCTCTGTCTACCTTCCCGCAGATGTGGATCAGCAAGCAGGAGGATGAGGGGTCGGGCCCCTCCATAGTGCACTGCGAATGCTTCTTGATGGACTGACCGGTTCCAGGCATCCGCTCCAAGAGCTTGATCACTTGGCGGCTAGAGAGCATGCTGTGCGGAGAAATCCCCAGCCTGGTGAGCACTGTGCAGTGATCTGTGCAGAATGCTAACCAGCAATGGACTGTCCTAGGATGTCTTGAGGCTGGGGAGGGTTCCTGAACCAGTTAGCACTTTGTCTTGCGGGCCTAACAGGATAGTTCAAGCCTGAGGACCCGACTTCCATTGTGGTGTTTCCTCTCCTGACCAACGTGGGTTGTTACTTGCCTTGAGTTAGGAATGTTTGCATTGATACTTGTAAATGTCTTCATCCTTTGAATTTATGTGACGTCGTGTGTGCTGAACTCCTGAAGAAATGACAAGTTTTGGATTCCCACTCTTCAGTGAGAACATTAGGACCCAGCAACACACCGTTGTGTAAAGAAAACTAAATAAAGAGAGAGAGAGAACTTAGACACAGGACCCATGCCTCCACTTGAACCTTAAATCTGAAGATAACATGAAACAACCCTGAACTGCTGGCTTAGACCAGCAAGCACTCTCCCGAGCAAGGAGGTCATCTCTCCACACTTGCATTTTCTGTGTCCACGCGCATGTCTCTCTACTCATTACCGAGAATGGTAAAAACAACCATGTTCCTGAGTGTCCGTGACAATGCAAAAGTGTCTCTAGAGACGTCATGATGTCTCTCGACATGGGACAGTCTTCAAGTTCACTAGCATATTCAGAGACATCAAACTCCTAGCAAGAAAGGTCATGCCGCAGACATGTTAAATGCTCATATTTTAGAAAGCTTGTATTCAAACATTCAGTCTACAGTGTCCATTGTGGAAAGGGTCCTACAGCACTTCCACAGGAGATGGGGACCACCCAGGACAGAGAAGAGTCTGGAGGAGGCAGGCCAAGCCAGCCATGCTCTCCAGGCATTCAAACGGGCCTTTGAGTGTCTCCAGACAAGAACTTCCAACCTCTCAGAAGGGCACAGTACTCTCCAGTTAGAACTGACCTCATAACGGGGATGGGGCTAGAGTCTGGCATACAGAAACACTCTTTGTTTTAAAATGTATTTTTTTAATTAAAGTAATCCATGCTTTTTGTAAATAGAGAACATATAGAATGTTACAAAGGAATTAAAACCATCCAATTGTTACAACAGAGACAATCATCTGCATGTACATAAAGGCAGGTGTACACAGAATTAGAAGCGTAATGTATATAATTTGGCAGCCCACAGTTCTCACCTAAAATTACTTAAAAGCATCTTTCAATGACTCAGTGTTTGCATTTCATGGACACCCACACAGCACTTACTGCGTGCCAGAGTCTGCTCTAAGCACCCCACAAGCACCCACCCGATCCTCACTGCAAGCCCATGAGGGTTATTATGAGCCCTCTGCATCTGGGGACCATAAGAGACCATGGAGCACTGACGAAATGAATTCATTCTTTCCTGACTCCCAAGGCATGCCCTTGACCACAACCCTGGACATCTCTGTGGCTCAGAACCTTCCTGCTCATGACTCTGTAGTGATCCAGCGTGGCCTTCCACAACTAGGACAATGCCACACTAAAGTCCTTGAACTCCCTTCTTGTTGAGGTCCCTCCAGGTCTGTGACTACAAGATAAAAGTGGATCCACCCAGACAACTCATCGTGATTTGTGGGGAGACACTGCCCAGGCACTGCGGCTGCAGGCTGTTCTCACCCTGGCCCCCATGTTCCTTGGGTCTGGGGACTGGCTAACCTCGCTTACTGGAAGGTGACACTGAGTGACTTGGGAGTCACTCCTCACACCTGCCGTCTGGGTACCTGGCTGAAGGAAAGGGAAGTCCCATCTGCCTTTCTGTCCGTGTCCATCAGCACCTGCTGGGGAGACAAGGACAGATTCTGGAGACTGATGACCTGGGGTAGAAGACTAAGCATGTCTGAAATTCAGAAGAGTTCCTTAACTGCCTCGATCTGTCTCCTCTTTTATGTCAGGTAAGCCCACACATAAGGCTCCTGGGAGGACTTTGCGAGATAGCTCAAGCCAAAGAAGTTAGTCTGCCTCTAGCAAGGCCTCAGTGGGCCACGGCAGTGGGCTTTGTCTCCGGCCCCTTGCCCACACCTCTGCCCTCCCTGTGCCCATCTGCTCGCCTCTCTGTTGCTATGAACCAGGTAGAGAGAGGGCAGCGAGCAGCAACTCTGGTCTTGTGATTCGGGAGCCCTCAGCTTCCCCCCAGTTTCACAGCTGAGGTGGTCAACATGCCCACAGTCACCAACTATGAGGAACTGGGAAGATCTCCTCCACGGTTCCCCAGAACCACCAGCATCATATTCCTGAGCATCTTAGTTTGCTCTCTGTTGCTGTAATAAAACATGACAGCCACAGACAACTCAGAAAGTGTTGACTTGGCTTACATTTCCTGGCCGCAGTCCATAATTGAGGGAAGCCAAGGCACAAACCTGAAGTCGGGAACTGAGACAGAGGCCACAGAGGAACGCTGCTTACTGGCTTGTTCCGGACTCTGAGATAGCTCGAGCCCATCTGTTTAGGAGTGGTGCTGTAGACTAGGCTATCTACACCAATAAGCAATCAAGAAAACGTCCCCCAGACATAACCACAAGCTAATCTGACAGAGGCAGCCCCTCAATTGAGGGGCCCTTTTCCCAGGTGTATCAAGTCCACAACTAAGATGAACCACCACACTAAGGGAATCGCCTTCTCCTTCCAGAAGGTAAGCTGGAGGAGCTGTGTCCAGCCCCTAAGCTAGGGGAGCCCCCTTCTGACACTCTGTTAGTTCCAGGGATCCCGAGACATGCCAGAAACTGGCCGTCATCACCACCCAAATTGGCCTCAGGAGCTTGGCTCCCCGGGCTCGGAGCAGTACCCCCACCCATCCAGAGGCACAGGGAGGGGCCGTCTGGGTGTGTGGCAGAGGCAATGCCAGGCCTGCAGAGAGGCTGCCCTTCTTCATCAGGATTTCCACTCTGCCCTGGAGCTGAAAGGAGAGAATGGGCTCCTTGAAGCCCCCGTGGCAACTGCAGGAGGCACTAAGCCTAATGAGGCTAACCTCTGCCCTCAGTCATCCACCTTTGCCCTCCTAACTGCAGTTTCTCAAAGCATCCCGAGGGGCCAGGAGATACATGGTGCTGTGGAGGGTTGGGAGCTGGTGTCTAGAATCCCTAAAAGGGACAGGGCCTCAGGAGGCTTGAAGGGTAGGGACCAAGAGAGTAAAAACAATCCCAAGTCACAGTGTGGGCCGCTGAGTGTTGGGGAAGTTTATTTTTAGTTATGTTTGAAATTGTCTTATGGACTGTTGGAAAAAGGGTTGCAAAGGCCTTGATGGTTTGTATTGTCTGCAGGTGTTGGGTTTCTGTGGGAGTTGTTTAGTTTCTAATGATCTGCATGTGCTGTCAGTAGAATACCTGAGGAGTTCTGAATCAATAAAACACCTGAGCCGAGGCACTCGGGGTTCCACCGTCGACTGAGTATGGCTCTAGCCAGGACAGTGGTTCCCTCTGCTGAGGTCTGGCAGGGTTTGCACCTATGAAAGCCTCTCCTTGTCTCTCTTGGTGAGACCACACAGCAGCCTAACTACTACAACTGAGGGTAATTTTTTTTCTTTTCCTTGAAGCCTATTTGGCTTAACTGGTAGAGACTGCATGCAGAGTCTCCCAGGTTCCTCTGGGTCTCTGCTGCTCAGTTGCTTTGCTCTGTTACCCACAGCCTCCTGCTGCCAGGCCTGAGCAGACAGTAGTGTTTAAGGGTGTATGGCCAGCGGAAAGGCCAGTTCCCATCTGGGGGCCTGGCTCTTTACCCAGAAAACTACATGTCAGGGTGTGATGGCTGCAAAGCTCGGCCGAGAGTGAACATTACTTTGCAACAAGAATGAAGCAAACATTCTTTGTGGTAACCAAACACAGCCTCAGGACTCAAAAGCTCCAGGGCAGAGACCAGCAAGCCATCGCACACAAGCTCTCTATGGGGACAAGGTGGAGGCAAAGGTCCCTGGAAGCTGGTCTCTCCCCTGGGACTTCAGAAGCCCATACTCCAGCCCCATAGAAATGTACACTGAAACATGTGGAACATCTGGCTTCCCACGTGCTTGCTGGTGAGCACACGGGTGGGGAACGGCCGCTGCATCTTCTCTGCTTCCGCAGCAGCGCGGAGCAACATACGAAGATAAAAACAGGACTCACCCTGTCCCATGCAGAGGAGCTGACGCTTGCCATAGTGTGCGCTCCTGCGAGGAGAGAGGAGGTTTAAAGACCGGAGCCTGCCCTGAGCCAGAACGCGGATCCACGCCTACAATGTGCTAAGTGGCAGGCAACTGGCAAGGATGACATTGCTCACAAGAAGCCTATGGGCTGGGCACTGTCAACGCTGCTTTGTTAAACGGAGACACCAAAGCCAAGAACCATTAAAACCCAGGGCCATGAGCAGCCGAAAAAACTGGATTCAAACTCAGGGCTTCTGGCCTACTTGGGGTCCCGGGAATTTGAAATTACAGGGACTTTTCACCTGACCAGGCCCTGACACAGGTGACAAGGGGAATGAAGGGATTGTAAAAGGCAGAAGCTAGGGCTGAATCTTGCTGACCCTGTCAGCACCCCTGAAGCCCAATAGAAGGGGGCCAGGGTAACAGTGGGATGGACCAACTGGATGGTAGAATAGAAACCTGGGAATGGAGAAAAACTTCTTCAAATGCTGTTTGACCCCAGGGATCCCCTGTCAATCCAACGTTCCTTCCAGAGGAGTCCATTGTGAAATCTTTCCCAGAAGACAAGCTAGACAGACAGACAGACAGACACAGACACAGACACAGACACACACACACACACACACACACACACACACACACACACACATACACGGCTGGTACCAGGCTCACAACATGAGATTCCTGGGGACATTCCAATGAGGAGGGGCAATCTATTGTTTTGAAAGTCTGATAGCCAAAGGAAGGGGCAAGAGTGTCTCTTTTGGATACCTTTAGGAGTCCTGCCAGGGCCTTACATGAGGACCAGCACTACTGACCCTGGCCTCTGGGTCCTCGGACCCCGCAGCTGCCAGCCTCAGGAGCTGTAAGCAGCCCCCAGAGAACGTGGAGACAGGCCTTGCCCAACCTGGAGCGAGAAGACCTGTTACTCATCAGCTTCCCAACAGGTTCCATGTGGAATGTTCCAGCAACCATCAGCATGGCCCCGGAGCCATGAAGGCCTGGGAGCATCTTTCCTACCTTATTAGTTTAACCTACTTTTAATCAATCAAGTGCCAAGGACAAGTTCCCAGCTCGAGAAGCTGTAACGAGGCCGGCAGAGGTATCCTTGTCAACTCAAACAGCACAGGGATACACTGAGCCCCGAGGAACGCACGCAAAGACAAATGGGTTTTGTTTTGTTTTTTTCCTTTCAGACATGACATGGCAGGGACAGACAGGAACAGGCTCTTCCCAAGGTCACTGCCATGTTCTGACTTCCCCCAGGGTTTCTGAAGTTTCACCTGGGGCTACGTCTTCTCCATCACACTTCCCTGCACAGGGACAGGTCAAAGTGACACCAACCAATGTCAGCTGGATGAAAGGAGCAGGGAGAACGCGGCTCCACCCTTCCTCTGCCTCCTCCATAAACACACCAAGGTCTGACTCTCCCACTCACAAACAGCACCAAACTCCCTCCCTAGTTCCCCTCCCCCACCTCCCAGCTACCAGGTGTTCTTCCTTCTCCCGTCAGAACCAAGTTACTATTTTAACTTCTTTATTCCTCTAACAGCCTGATCAAAGCCAGCCTCGGGCAAGTCACCTGCCTTCTTACGCTTCGGTTTTACTGCTGGCAAGCTGGAGGTCATGCCGCCTGGCCCAAGGTGCGGGACACTGCGCTGGCAAGTTTTCCGTATGCCATCTCCTTCTCCGCAGACCTACTCTTTTCAAACAGAGTGAGTCATAAGTAGTTCGACAAAGCCACACAGCTAATAAGTAGCACTGGATTTCAACCCCCTGACAAGTGTACCCCAGCACTTCATCGAAGGGAGCAGACCTCCAAAAGCTGCCGCGTGGCATCCGGAGGATAAACTTGCTCAGTGTATCCACTGGACGGAAGAGGGACAGCCAACTCTGGGATCATCACTGCCTGGTGACAGCGCGCGGCATGCAGCCTCCGAGGGTCGCTAGGGGGAAGGTGATCTGGTGAAAAGCGGGGCGCGAGGCTGTGCATGCTTAGCAGCTTATACAGGATGAGGACTCCCTCCCACACACACACACACACCTGCTTTATTAAAGAATGCATGGGAAATTGACAAATGGAGATCATGTTCAAGACAAGATGGCCGGCCATGTTCCTACCCGGTCACAAACACCTGAGCACATGCGGTCATCTCGGGCTTATATCCATGAACTCTGGCCCTGAGAATCAGGGAAGAGATCATTCAGATGGCGGACATGAGAGGGGATCGGGGTGCATCTGACAGCGGTAGAGGCTGAGCCCTTAGGCCAGACCCCGGGCCCTTCAAAGACCCTCTCTCTAGAAAGGGACAGGGGACAGTTTTGCTGATAAGCCTTCCTAACCCATTTGCTTCCCTAGAGACTTTCTCTTGGCTGCTTAGCCCATGAGTGAGCTATGACTCTGTGCATAAGTTCAACAACTGTAATTTGCAGGGAGTTAATTACCTTCAGCCTTTGATCTGGTGGAATTTCATCTCTATGGTTACCAGTTGGGTATAAACAGTTATCACTTGTCTCTTTCTCATAAAATATTCTTGAAAAAATACCCCCAGGGCTCCAGTCATGGAAATCAAATATACAGAATGTTCAAGGACTCTTAAATGTTTTATGAAAAGTTTCTATGTGCTATAAATAATAAGTCAAAGATGGTGAAAGTTTGCTTTCAGCCCAACCTTCCAATACATAGGCCTCCTGTGTGAGGCAAGTGTGGAGGGGGTAAGGGATGAGATGAGTGACGGGAGGGTGCCCTGAAAGCAAGACTTGAACTGAGGATTGTTTGATTCCAAACCCCCATACACCTTACCATATACCACCAGCTCTGGATTGAGATAGAGCTTAGAGAGCCCATCTTCCACGTTCTCCTAAATCTCTTTGACTCCATCCAAGAATCCCCAATGAAGCCATTTCCCCTAAAGAGAAATTTAAACAAAGAAGCACTCCACAGCTAAAGAGGTGTCCATCTCAGCAAATGCCAAGACTTAAAAGAAGCTGTTGCTTAACCCTGGTCCTTAGACCCAAAGACAAACTCACTGTGGCAGCCCCTCCAGCCTCTCCTCCTTGATCACTGAGGTGACTGTGGCTTACAGCATCTTTCTTGCTCTTGAGTGAGCTTTATTCCTCACCTAGGGTGATCCCTCTTGGAAGTATTCATTTAATTAAAGCATTTTAGCAAGCCCCTACTGTGTGCCAGATGCTAAGCCCAGACAATGAGATGATTGGTTCCTGTGGTCATGTAGCTTGTGGCCCAGGGTGATGATCGCGTTTCTATAGAAACGGGCCTCTGTTTATCTGTTGGTACACACCTCACATGCCGTCCTCCAACATGTCTCCTGGAATGCCCCAGGAACTGTGTCCAGCCTGGGAACTGCAGACGTTGCTAAGTTCAACGACATTGCTGCCCCAGGTCCATCAAAGCCCCCTTCGTTTCCTATTTCAACGGTGTCTGCCAAAGTTTAGAAATGCTGAGTGTCTGTTCCGTGGGGCCTGAGATGTGGGCTATGACTGGAGTTGACTCTGGGGGTCACAGCACAAAGAGCCAGATACGGCTGAGTCCCTCAAGGAACAAAGTAAACGGGTCACTATGGTTGACCAGTGTCCCCTGAGGGTGTGCTGGGTGCTTAACCCTGTGGCCATCAAGGTCAAGACCCTGGTTCTGCCCTCTGCAATATGAATGCTGAGAACTTAACATAGTCAGGAAGAGGAAAGGAGAAGAGGAGGAGGAGGAGGCGCAGGGTTAGTAGAAGAGGCAGTTGTTAGTCACTGGTACAGGCAATGAGAGTCCATATTTTGCCAATATCCCCCAGAGCTGCCTTTAAAAGGGAAAACTATTCTCTCACCAGCACCCATGTCTGGGAGGTACATACGCTGGCCTTTCACAGTCCCTCCTGATCTCCAGGCTGAGCCCCGGAAAGAACAAAGGGGACCACTGCTTGGAAAATGCCCACTGTGAGCTGCCCTCCAGACAGCCAGAGAATGTTCTGATCCAAAATCCGGCAGCCGGGCTGCTGTCTTTCCTATGAAGCCTCCACCCAGCAGCGCAGGCCGGGCCCAGGTGGTGGGGAGGAGCCTGCCAGCAGAGCCCTGGAATCGCTCAAGCTTTACAATCCCCCAGCGTCTCTGTTCCCCTCCACCGGCTCAGCCCTAGGCCCTCAGACATTTCAAAGTCATCAATTTAAGCGAACCAGGTGCCTTCATTTAAAAAATAAAAACCTACAAATACAAGTGGTTTCGCAAGGAGAGTACGGTGTGTTCTTGGTGTCTCCAAACAGTTTTACAAGCCCAGACACAAAGTAAAGGCACTCGGGGACCATGCAATACTTCCCAACACCCACAGGCTGCCTGCCAGAGTCAGGTCCTGTGGCAGAGACAGGGCCAGAAAGGCCCCTCCTCCTGCACCCATCCCTGTGTACCTGCAGCCCTGCACCCCTGCACCTGGAGGATAGGAGGACAGAGGCCCCATTACATGGGCTCCTGCTAGGGGCCTGCCTTTCCCCTGAACGTGCTTTACCGGGGGGAGCATTTCAAATCCCAACACTCCGGGCACCTATGGAAGAGCAGCTGTATATCTGGGGATATACAGCATCAAGGAAGACAATAGTCTGGGTTGAAAGGGCATCTCTAAAGTGTTCCATATTTACAGCCCATGAGACACCAAAATTCAACATACGAGACTGTAGCCACCACTCGATACACCGGACACGGGCAGCTGTGGCAAGAGCTGTACCGTTATCTCAGCTACAGAAACCAAGTTGTGGTAAGCTGACATTTTGCGTAAACCCTGATCTCCTGCACAATAATGTTTGGAACACTCACCTGGCGCCCCAGAGGTCCGAGCCCAGTGCCTCAGTGGCTACAGTCAGCCCAGCCACCTGCTAGGGGCCCTGACACACCTCACTCGCTGTAACCCTGGAGGCAGCACGTGGCTGCAGGAGGGAGGGACCAAGCTTCCTAAACCCACACTGCAGGTATGCACTAGAGAAGTTTATTTCAGCCCCCAAACTTAAAAACCACTAAGCCGAGGCTCACACATATTTCACGAAGCCTGCATCTTCCCCCAGAGTCCTGTTAAGCCTCTCTGCGTATTTAACATGTTGTTTCAGAGTGGTGGGGTTGGCTTGGTTGGGGGTTTTGTTTCGTTGTTTTGTTTTTGCTTATTCGAGCTTGTTTGTTTCCTGTTTGTTGGTTTAAGTAAAGAAGAGCTGCAACGGCCTCTAGCAATTTTCCAGGTCTCTTACGTATGCACTCCCGGTACCAGACTCAAGCTTCTTGCCAACGTCCACCTCTCCTGGTTCATGCCCTGTCGACACATCATGCAGAATCTCCCCGGTCATAACCCACATCTAACTTCCAGCTCTTTCTCCACTGTTCTGCCCTCCTCTACCTGTGGAGGGGCCACCTGTCCTTAAAGGTCACAACTGCCTGTTGAGGAATACTCTCCTGAACACACAACCTAGAACCCACGATATCTTCCCAGGCTGCTGGTCTGGGATGCCTGTTCCCGAAGACCTCCAGTGAGCCGCCGCCTCGCAGCCTTGCAACCCAACACAACCCATCCCCTATCCTGGAAAAGAAGGGCAGCCTAGTCCAGCACATGCCTGCCCACTTCCAGTGGGTTTCTCCATGCCTTCGCTGCTTTTTACCCCTCTTTGGAACAAACACAATTTAGTCTCTACACACATTTTAAACGGTGACACCAAGTGTTGAGCCTTCAAAGACAAAATCTCAGAACCTTGAGAAATGTCTGTCAGTCTAACACATGTAACCTTGGCTTCTGCCTTTGCCCCCTTGATCCTGGGCTTCCGGCCAAGGAGTGCAGGCCACAACCTGAGCCAACTTGAAGCAGGGGTGCCTATCTCTGCAGAGGGGCCCTTGCTTAGCATCTCTCCCTCCTGCCCCTGTTCCCAGCATCCACATCTGGATTCCCTTCAGCACAAATGTCACAATGGACAGATTTTGCACTTCGAGGATTTATGATTCCTGCCGCCCCTCTTTCTTTTGATATGATTCCATTATGTGCTTAAAACCTGGGCTGTGTTCTTGGCTCCTGGGAGCTGTTTATGACAATTCTTTTATGGCTCACTGTTAAGAACCTGGTCATGTGAGAAGCAGCGAGCAGTCACTAAGACACAAAATTGCAACATGTCTCAGTAGCCTGAGTTTTCTTCATCTGAGATTAGTCAAGGCTAACATTCTCTTGGCAGGTAAATCCTCGAAGCAACGCCTTTGACCCTGTTCTCCCACCTGGACAGCCTGATGCTCACTTCAGTGCAAATTAGTCACAATGCCTCGCCCCAAAGCCAGTTACTTCCCCTCTCCCACTGGGCTCCTGGCTCTAATGGCAGACAGTCCAGACAGAAGGCCCTTAACAAAAGGCACCAACATCACAAATGCCTCACTCTTAATAAAGAATTTTCCCTGTCTGCATTATATTTTTCAAGAAAGAGCCAAGAATTCCAAGAAACGGAGACCAACTGTCAAGCTGTCGGCAGGATTTCTCCTGCTCACCCCCCAACCTCCTCCTGCCAGCTCTCCTTCCCAGGCAGAGTGCCTCCTCAAGGCTGTGGGAAGAACCCAACCCTCTGGCCTGGAATCCTCCACTGGGTCCTGAAGTGGGGGTTTCTCAGCAGCCCCACTTTGCCCAGCCTGGGGTTATTCCCCATAGCGGCCTCACACTGTCCCTGTGATTCCTACTCCTTGGCCTCCCCAGCCCAGAGCACCGCTGAGCTGTTGCTTACCCTGCAAATCTCCCCTGCAGCCTGTCAGCCTGTGTCCCCTTCTCCATTGCATCCAAAAAGCCAATGGTGCCTCAATTGAGTTCAGAGCATGCCCGTCTCTTCTCCTACCACCCTGGACTAGCCGGACCCCAGAGATGTAAGACCCCCTCTTAAAAGAGGATGGACCAAACTACATTGCCACCCTCTAATACAGGGTTCAGGGTTGCCAGTTAAAGTACAGGACATTTAGTTCCATTTCAATGTCTGATAAGCAATGGGTAATTTTTACAGAAGGTCCCAAGTAGCACGTGGGCCTCCTCCCTCTCTCTTGCTCACTCTGGCAGCCCAAGTGGATGGGAGCTCTGGAATGGTCTAGAAGGAGAGCACTGAGCCCTTGACAGCATCAGGACCTGGAGAGGAGGGCAAGGTAGTGAGGGGCACCCCCTTTCTCCTGGGAGACAGCACATGGCAGCTCAGAGCAGGACTCCAGAGGCAGGCTGCTCAGAGCTGAATCCCAGCCTCAGTTTCTCCTTCTCCAAATGAGGTTAGCCACATCAGGAAGATGTTATGAGGATTAAATAATATCTGTATATTCCTCAGAACAATCCTTGACACATAAGTGCTATAAAGGATTTAATGTAAAGGAAAGGAACACAGTCAAACAAACTCCCAGCTCGGGCTGAGCTGAGGAGTTGACTGCTCTGATGTGACACGTGGGCATCAGTCACATGACAAGGCACGGCATGACATGGGTGTCCTGTGTCAGGTCATTTAATCCTCATCACAGCTTAATTGTGTATTCATTACTGTTCTGTTTTCTTTTGTCTTGTTTTCTGACCACCCAGCAATAAAGGTATAAGGTTGTTGAATAGGATTCTAAACCAGGAAGCCTGGCTCCATAATTTATCAGGAAGCAATAAAAAAAAAAAAAAAGTTACATTAATGCTCAGATTGTCCACCTGTTTTTTCCTTCTCTGGGCACCGACTACATGCCAGGCCCTGTTTGTGCTAGGGCACTGGAGTAAGAAAGCCACAGAGCAACCTATGGCATTAAATGTTCTCAGTCCACGAAGGGGAAGGATCTAGAAGGTAACAGGAGCCAGCAGTTAAGGAGCCAGAAGAGCCTGCCCTGCACACAAGCAGCCTGAAAGGCTTTAGGTTGGGAAGCAGCTTTCAAAAAACTGAAGACTAGATGGTGTGGCTAGAGGCAGGGTGGCAGTGCAGACCGATAAGGGGCATTACCAGACACCTGGGAAATAGAGGGGCTGGCAGGGCCTTCGTGCTGTGTCACCATGAAGTTCAGCCGCCAAGAGAAGCCTAAGGCAGGGTAAGACAGGATGAGTCAAGATCCAGCCACATGAGTGGGCTGTGCAAAAGGAGTATACCTCTGAAGACAGGCCCTGGGCCCTGAGCATGGCGTGGTCCACCCAAGGACTCTCTCCTGAAGCGTCAGCCACAAGGCCTCACATGCTCCTCACCATGTCCAGTGGTATTTGCTGGTAAATAAATAGCAGAGTAGATGCCACTCTCTGACATGCCTTATTTGCTTCCAGAATTTTCTCTCGTGTCTGGATGGATCCTTCAGAGTGGCCCCTGTTACCCATTTAAGAACCCCTCTGCTGGCACAGGGTGTAATCCAAAGCCACCTGGCTGGCCCCAGCACCAGTGTAAAGAAAAGGCCAGGCTCTGTCCTTGGGGACCTCGGTCCTTGGTACCCTCCGCCTCAGAGCAAGACTCTAGCAAGGGAACTAGTATGCAGGCCTGCAGCCAGGGGAGACCAGCAAAGGAGGTGCTCCCTACCTGGAGTTCCACAGGCTGGGGTCACACTCAGAAAGAGCCACACAGGCCACCAGGCACAAGGAGGAGCTGCAGAGTGGGAGGTACTGTGACTGTTTAATCTCTTCTCTGTTGGTGGGATTAAACACTGACCAAATCCCACGTGTAGAGAAGTCTTAGTAGGGCTACACATCTGTATCACGGGGACAAAAGGGAAGTCGGGAAAGGAACTCAAGCAAGGCAGGAGCTGAAGCAGAGACCACGAAGGAGTGAGGCTCACTGGCTTGCTCCTCATGGCTTCTTCAGCTTGGTTTCTTATACAACTCAGGACTACCTGCTCAGGGGCGGCACCGCCCACAGTGGGCTGGGCCCTCCCATGTCAATCATTAATCAAGAAAATACCTCACAGACTTGCCTACAGGCCAATCTGATGAAGCCAATTTCTCAATCAGGGTTCCCTCTTCCCAGAAGGTTCTTGCATCAATTTCTCACACACACACACACACACACACACACACACACACACAAATGTCCAGCCAGCACCGGTACCCACCAGACTTGGACTCACTCCGTGGAACCAAGTAGAAGCAAGCATTTACAAGACCCACTGTGTCATGCGTGGCAACAGGGATACGTGTGTGGCTGAAGATGGGACCCTGCTCTTACCTAAACACCTAAGGAAAGGATCCTGGCTCACACAAATGTCCTGTTCCTTGTGTGAAAGCATACACCTTTCCTATATGTGCAATCGGGTAAATGAGGCTTATACCCATCTTAGTGCTTGATTCTAGGATTCCTGTCCCTTCAGAGCAGAGGGACCCTCCTGCTGAGGAGGCTAGTCATAGACAGAGCTCAGGGTAAAGAGGGAGAGACTCTCCTTGTCTTCTAGTTCCTGGGGCTGGAAGGAAGCTATGACCAAGCCCCACCAAGCCCCACCTCCCAGCAGAACAGCAGTGACCTGGGTGGAGAGCTGTGACCTCCAGGTACTCTACCCCATACCTCTTCCCAAGACATTTCTGTTCTGAAACGAATGTGGGAGACAGAGCTGGTTTTGCCCAGACCCTGGGGCTGCCTGCCACAAACACCCTTTCCTTCTCCACACGAGCAAATACACACACATTCTCAAGTATAGCCTGGTACTCTGCACAGCCTAGGTTCTATACATCGCTACAGCCCCAAGCTACTGCCTGAAGCATGCTCCTTCACCCAATGGATGCAGAATGAGGCTGTATTAGTTACTTTTCTGTCGTTGTGAAGAAACGCCACGACCAAGACCACTTACACAAGGAAGGGTTACTTGGCTTACAGCTCCAGGGGTTAAGAGTCTAACGTGGCTGAGACCCACAGCAGCAAGCAACAGACCAGATGCAGAAGCAGAGGACTCACCTCTTGCACAAGCTAGAACAGAGAGAGTTCCCTGGGAATTGAGCGAGCCTTTCTGGAACCTCAACACCCGCCCCCAGTGACGTACTTCCTCCGGTAAGGCCACACCTCCTAAGCCTACTCAAACAGCGCCACCAACTGGTGGCCGGAGACACTGCGGATGGAGAAGACTGAGAAGCCCCCTGCAGCGCACACCCAAGGAGCGTGAGAGCATCTGCAGTGGTGGTGGTCTGTGACGCGGCATCTAAAGCGATCACCGCACAGGGAGCGGCTTCTGCTGGGCTGCCGGAGTGCGTGGGCCTGAGGAGTGGACACGGACACAGAGGATGAGGAGAGGCCACCGGGAAGAGCGCACGCTGTGGACAAGAGGACTGGCGAGCAAAGAGTGCCCATCTGGGAACATCGCATGCCAGAGAGATAAGGCAATGCAGGATTTCCAAGCATGGCCAGGGGCAGGGATGGCAGGTGCCCGCTACGGAGGTGGTGGGGTGACATTGTTGGGAATTCATCTGGGGCTCCGGATGAGATCAGGAGCCAGGGAAGGGCTTGAAGCAGGGGCACCCCATGGGAGACCATTTTGTTAGCAGAATGTGTGAGGGGTAGGAGTGTCCTCTCTCCCCATCAGCCACCTTACGGTCCTTCATGGCCAGCCCAGGGATCATTTCATCCCAGAAGCCATCCTTACTCTGCCCAGGATCGCATCACACAGTATCAGCTTTTTCATGGTATCTGCCCCGGAGGCATGTTCATGCTTATCACACAGTCGTGGTGGTACTGTTGGCCCATCCCTGAGAACAGGTGCATGTGCCTGCTTGTTGTAAATTCCCAGCACCTGCACAGAGCCTGTCCCGCAGCAGGTGCTTAATACGCATAAAAAGAAAAAGATGACAGATTCCCAGGGGGAGTTTCCTTCTTCCCAGGGATGGCTATTCTTGGTTGTCAACTTGACTACATCTGGAATTAAAAACCCAAGCAGCTAGGCCTACCTGTGAGGGACTTTTAGTTCACTGGATCACTTAGGGAAGGAAGACCCACCTTAAATCCAGATCATCTGAGGTCAGAAGACCCTCCCTAAATCTGGGCCAAACCATCTGGTGGCAGCCTGCATGCATAAAGGACTTGGAAGAAAGCAGCTTTTGCTTTCTCCCCGCTTGCCCTCATTCTTCCTGGCGAGTTCATCTAACCTGCTGCCGAGGCATCCGTTCACTGTGTTAGAGACTACTTCTTTGGGATTCTGGTGCATACTGACGACCAGCTGAGACATCCAGCTTCACGGACTGAACAACTATTGGATTCTTACACTTTCCGTTGGGAGACAGCCACTGTTGGACTAGCTGGACCACAGCCTGTAAGCCAGTCTAATAAATCCCATTCATTCTATCAGTTCTGTTCCCCTAGAGAACCCTGACTCATACACGCCCTCATTGAGTCCTGCTTCTGCTCTTCTTCCTCTCTCCATGTCCCCACACCTGCGTCCACCCCTCCTGTAGGACCCGCTGGCCATGGTCATGCTTATGCAGACACACATCAGACTGACCTCTAGGTGACAGGCGAGGACAGACCTCCTTGAAGCACGCAGTATTGTTGTGCAAATGACTTCCTCCTTTGTGCCCACCTAATCCTGCCTCCACACCCTACTCAATGGCCCCTATCTGGAACTCAGTAGAAAGTAGCTTGAGGCAATCTTGGGAGTCCAGTTCTTGGCCAATGTCACACACAGACTTAATGGCAACAGGAATATTACCTTTTCCCGGTTCCAAGAGCGCTCGCTCACAGAGAGGATACGGTGTGTGCACTTTGCAAACCAAAGATCAGCATACATAGACTGAAAGGTACCCCTGAAGGCCAAAAGCTGGAACATCTGACCTCAAGTATAGCCCAGGAAGCTAGGAAACTTTGGCCCATATTTTCAGGGTCGATAAATCTCAGCACTGGGTCGGTGGGTTGGCTCAGCAGGGAAGCGTTTGTGGCCAAATCTGATAACCCAAGCTCAATCCCTGGGACCCACACGGTAGGAGAGAACTGACTTCCATCGGTTGTCTTCTGACCTCCATGTGTGGGTCATGGTACATGTGTGCCTACACACACACATATAGTTAAATGTATTACATTTTAAAAATGAGCTCAGTACCTATCTTTAGAGATATCAAACCTACTTAGTTAATCAACATATTATTGAACCAATATGGTGGCACCAAATTTTCAGTAGCAAAAATGCTTTACATACTCTGATAAAGAGTGATAGTTAAGAAATTCCCTTTGCAGGATTAAGGTGCATGATTATTTCCACGGAGTATGGTCATTGTCAGCGAAAGCCTTGCAGGGCCATGCTCTATGATCCAGAGGCTCTGTTTCTGAGGACTGGTCTGGTTTTGGAAGGTTCTCTCTAACTTGAAGGGCAAGGATGTCTGTCACACAGCACTACTGACAGGAATCTGTGGTGAGAAGCAGCCAAGGGCCCAGCAGAGAACGATCAGTTAAATCAACCATGGCATATCAGTACAATTCTGGTATCCAGTGTCCAAAATAATAAAAAACAAACAAATAAGCAAAAAAAAAATACAACTTCTGCGTACTCAGTGCTGCTGGGGGTCATCCTAAATTCTTGACAAGAGTCATTACTTTTCCTTTTCACTATGCTGAAAGTACCTTCATCATCCCCATCTCACAGATGAGGAAAACTGAGGGCTGGAAGAATCATTTGCCTAAAGTCATATGCAGGCCGTCTGAAATCAGACACAGACCTCTTAGCCACTGTACTACGTGGTTTCAAATGAGTCCATTTTTAAAGAGATACAAAGCAAGACCGGCCCCACAGAATGATGGGACAAGCAGGTAATCAAACCAGACATGCGGCTGGATCTTAGCTGCTCACATGCATTCAAACCCCAAAGATGGTGCTGTTTTCATCTTGCTATAGACCTCTAAGTGGGTAAAATTGGCAGCAGCCTGTTTTCTTATTTTTTTCTGAAATAAGCCCCTGCCGTTATACATGAAGAAAACAAATTTTAATTCTTTAAAGGCAAAAATCATCTTGCGTCCCCTCTGCCTAACCCAACATCCAGCTGTCAGCCTGGCTTAGGACAAGCACTGCGGGGGGGGGATTGGGGGGGGAACGGATGGGTTCTGCTTGCTCTTCAAGGCACAGCTTCCTTAGAGGCAACAACATTCTCCAGACAAGAAGAGAAAGCACAGATTGCACAACATCACCAGTCCGCCAACTACCACTCCCTGCCCAGAAGCCCCTCTGGAACCTGGCACCCTTAGGAGCTACCAGACTAACACAGAACACAGATGGAGAAAGCTCTGGCCCGGGAGCCAAGACCAGACCTCCATGAGTCTAAGATGCATGGACCCCCATCGCTGGGTTCCTCAAAACATCTCCTCATCAGAATGGAGGGGCCTGGAGGCAGGAGAGTAGTCCCACTCTGCAGCCACATATACACAGACCCTTCTGGCTTAGTCCCTGCTTCCTGCTTCCAGAACCTTGAACCAATCATTCTTCCTCTTTATGCCTGTTTCTGCACTGGCAAATGAACAACTTAAAAGTACCCAGTCGAGAGAAAGTTGTCCCACCGGCAGTGATGTGTAAAACATGTTCACTAGCGATGCCTGTAAGTGACATTGTCTGAGCACTGTGTCCGGCACCCTGCTGGTTTGTATGATCTTGTGTCCTTCTCACAGGTGCCTTTGATGGGCACTATGACAACCCACATACAGTTCTACAGATGGTAAAAAGAAGCCTTTTAGTGTAAAGTCACATGCTGGTAAATGGTGAGGCAGGGTGGAATTTCATCCACTGCCATCTGATGCAATGGGCACACGGTGCTACAGGCTCCATCAGGTTACCATGGCCATAGCTGCCTACCGGGCTCTGCCTGGCTTTAGAGACTCACGAATGTATGTGACGAGTACCCGGGTTCTCCACAGCCCCTGGACAGCTGTACATGGACACCGAGCCATAGACCCCTTCTAGGAGTTGTGTAGTCCCCTTCACTCCTCACCACCCGCCCCCCAACCCAGCGACCCGACGATCAAAGGCTTATACAACCTGCGGCGAGCCCCTAACTACACCTGGCCTTGAGCTCTGACCACCGAGGCTTCTGGACCAACAGAGACCCACACGCCGGTGGACAGGCCTGCTGGCATTCTCCCTTGGCACCTGCTGGAAGACTCTAGGATCTAAGCCAGGCTTGGAACTGTCGGTGGCTCGGGACGGTAAACCTGTGTGGCCTGAGAAGTAATCACAGGAAACAGAAAAGCAGCACCCTTCAGCAGGCTGCGCACCCTCCCAGCCTCTCCAAGGCAGGGCAGCCGAACCGAAGTCTGGGTGTACAAGTGCGTGAGGGCGGTGTGCCGTGGAGCGGGAGGGTAGCGGATGTGAGTGTGTGCGTGTGCGCGCGTGGCTCCGAGTGTGCGCCGCTGTGATCACGACGGGGGCTGGGGCGGGCGGCGGGGCGGGCTGGGAGATCTCCTCCCCCCACCACATTGAGAAATCTCAGTGAGTCACCGAGTGCTTCTGCATATTAATGAGCTCGCTCTCGGAGAGGGCAGGAGCGAATTTAAAAGAGGCCAGGGCGGGCGGAGGGAGGTTGTGGGGAGATCGCGGCACCCAGCGCCAAGCGCAGCGCAGCCCCGCGACAGACGGCAGGACGACGACCCACGACGGGCGCAGCTGGAACGAGCCGAGCCGGGAGGCGTGCTCGAAGCCGAGAACCGAGCCGGGCGGCATCCCCCGGCCGCCGCACGCACGGGCCGGCGCCCTCCTCGCGTCCCTGTCCCCCACCGCGCCCCTCCGGCCAGCATGAGGCTCCTGGCGGCCGCGCTGCTCCTGCTGCTCCTGGCGCTGTGCGCCTCGCGCGTGGATGGTGAGTGCCGGGAGGGCCCTCTGTCGCCGTCCCGTCCGGCCCTAGGGAGCCCAAGAACCACTGAGGCATCCCGGAACCCGGGGGGTCCCGGGCGGGCACCTTGGGCAGTCGCGGAGCCGGAGACCCCCCTGGCGACTCAGCAGCCCGGCCCGCTCTCCCGCAGGGTCCAAGTGTAAGTGTTCCCGGAAGGGGCCCAAGATCCGCTACAGCGACGTGAAGAAGCTGGAAATGAAGCCAAAGTACCCACACTGCGAGGAGAAGATGGTGATGTGAGTTCTGAGGGAGCATGGCCCGCGGCGGGGCGCAACCCGGGGCTGGATCGGGCTGATTCGCCTTTCTCCTGGCCTTTGCCAAGGTCCTGGGGAGCAGTTTATAGTCGCCTGGCAAGTCCTCGGGACATTGCCCAGCGGTCTGGAAAGGGGGTCTCTGGCCGGCCTCTGTGAGCCTATTCTTGTTGGGGTTCAAACTGTCAGGTTAAGGGTTTGCTGTGGGCTAGAAATTCTGGTGCGCCCACTCAAAACCTCGACCCCAGGCCCACGCGGGACACACACCCAGCCTGTTGGGCAGGCTGTGCTGCCTTCCTCTTACTGAAGAGAGAAGTATCAGAGCCTTGTCCTTAGTTGCAACTTTCCTTTCAGTGCCCCTTTCCTTTCAGGACCCCTTTTCAGTAAGGGGTCTGGCAACAGGGGTGGACAGTTCGGGACTTCCAGGGCTCTCGTCTCTTCCGCCAGCAGCCCAGCTCCTTGTGGGTCCGTGAGTCTGAGCGGTGTTGGAGGAAAGGCTGTGCTGGGGTTAATGTGCCATGCCATGGCTGCAGCCTGCTTGGTGGGGAAGCCGGCAAACTCTTAAAAACTGGGGCAGAGAGAGAACACTGAGTTTCAATCCGCCCCGGCCTTCCCAATTAACCACTTGAAGCCAGCACGGCCGTTTCCCCATCAATACACTCTTGGCCAGGAAGGCAGCCCTTGGCAAAACAGCTCCCAAATATTTGCCATGGACCATTGGCCCTTCTTCCCCTCCCCCAGAAACAGGACACACTTTATTCTTAGTCTGGGCAAGTGCCTTCCACCGGCTGGCCTTGCCGGCCCAAAGGCCTTCACGCAGCGTCTGTGAAGGAAGGGCACACCCCCACCGGGCACCTCACAACCTCCACCGCAGCAGAAGTTGGGGGAATTCAGAAATCCGCAAGGCCTGAGCTGACCCGAGTCATGAGCTTCCACATTAGCCTCCTTATCCCGGGCCCTTGTCTTGCAAATCAGATGAAGGAAAAGTATCCTTTTAGGTGTGGGCTGGCTGGGGGTAAAAGAGCCCTGGAAGAATCACAAGCACCTCAGGAATCACAAGCACCCCAGTATCTCTAGTATGGGGTTTCAAAATGCCAGAGAACATTGCAACTTGTCTCTGAGACCTTGGAGGGGACAAAAATAGTATGGGGTGCATCAGCAATTCAAAAGGACAGACTCTCCCCACTCAGGCTGATTCTTTTCTTGACTAAACTTCTCCCAGTAGAGAGGGAAAGTACTGGCAAGTGAGTGCATGGGAAGGTTTTGTGCAGCTTTGGGGAAACTTTCAGGGGCCTTATGAGACCAGCACCGCTCTCTCCTAAGCCTCCCTCCCCAGCCTTCCTGGATAGCCCAGGGGCTCCTCTCCCCTTCTATCAGACGAGGGACTCTTTGCTAAAACGGATTTTCAGCCACAAAAGCTGAAGACTCACCCCCAGTCACCCAGAGACCTCTCTGCTCGGGGTGGGGAGCAGGGAGTTAGTGTGTCCTTCGAGTGCAAGTCCTTCTAATCAGGATATGGGAAAGCACACGTTCCCTTAAAAAAAAATTTTTTTTTAAAAATGTGCCAGGCGGTGGTGGCGCACTCCTTTAATCCCAGCTTTTGGGAGGCAGAGGCAGGTGGATGGATTTCTGTGAGTTCGAGACCAGCCTGGTCTACAGAGTGAGTTCCAGGACAGCCAGAGTTACAACAGAGAAACCCTATCTAGAAGAATCAAAAAAATAAAAAGTGTATTTGTTATTGGGAGGAGTGGGCATGCCACGGAGTGGAGGAAACTTCGCAGGAGTTGGGCTCGCTCCTCCCACCAGGTGTGTACCAGGAGTCAGACACAGCTCCAGGCTTGGTGGCAAAGAGCCATTTCACAGACCAGTTCCAGGTTCTTGAAGAGATATTTATGTCATACATCCATGGAATTCTCACCCAACCCATTGGCACCCCAGAGCTGTTGGGGCATAAGACCCGGAATTTCTGATAATTATTAGGTCTTGGATCCCAGGTTCTGTACCCTGCTGCTGACTTACATAGCCCCAGTATTCTGATGCAGCTCTGAGCACCTCTGCGGGGAGCAAGGGGCTGAACCCTTTGTGTTCTCCCTGACCTTCAGAAGGGAATGCTCAGTCTGGGCTCTTACCTATGGAGAAGAGGGATTTCCTGGAGCTTGCCACTCAGAACAACAACAGCATTGTGAGCCTGGAGGAAATACAGGTGCTACTTCCTGCAGCATGGTAGTGATGTAGAGGGGAGGGCCCCGAGCTAGGAGCCTACAAGGATCCACCTGTCTCCAGCCAAGCACGATCCAGTTACCTGGTATTATCAAATGTCCATCCCTGGTCGTAGATGAGGGAGGACAGGTTCCCTGCCCCCATTCTGCTGGCAAGACTGCGTTTTCCATCCCTACAGATTGGGAGATTGCGTTCACAGCAACCCACCCCCCTTCTAGAATTTGACCTCTAAACCCTGACTTCCCCTAGGACCAGGTGGGAACAAGCTGCCCTCCCCACTTTCCACTCTCCTTACCTCATCTCTCTTCTGTGGCCCCTCAGGGCGTCATATCTCCACCTTGCACGTTCCAAGTGGACTTCATTCTTGACCACCAGCCATCTTCCCCTTCCCAGAAGTCTGTAACTCCCACTATCACCCTGGTCACCCTGACTGACAGACCGCCAGGACTGAGCTTACATGTGAAGCTTGTCTTCTGGCTGCCTCATCTTTCACGACTAATTAGTAATAACGGTGGTTACCAGACACCGCCCAGAGACTAGGCACTCTGATGGCTATATCTTGAGCTCCTTCTATTACCCTGTGAGGTAGGTCCTAGTTAACAGAGGGCAGACAGAGTCAGATAGTTATGAGGACTCAGACTCAGCTCACCGCACTCAGTACCAGGCCCTGCTTCTCCACTGCACGGTTAGACCTCCATGGAGTGTGGGAACTTTGGCTGAGAGAGACCCAGAGAAGGAAGGTCTTATTTTTCTGCCCTCAAATGAGATAACTGCAGCCTCACACACAAGTGTCAAAATGGGCTACCGGGTCAGCAAGGACCAGCTAATGGTGGGCCTGGGGACAAACATGGGCGTTGGAGGATTTCTTTAATATTCTTAATTGCTAACTGAACCGGGTCCTAAAGGACACTGGCCACAGGACAACACCAGAGGGCTCTGGTACTGGGGTTAAGGGTCAGAGACTATGGTATCTGCAGGTCATGTCTCAGTCCCTCTGTGGAGCTCTTCAAATCCAAACCTTCTATCAATGGCTCTGTCCGCCTCTGGACCACTGGAAGATCTGCTCATTGCTCCCCAAGACTGCTGGGTGCTGCAGTGGGTAGGGACTCCCAAGGGAAAAATAAAGCCACTCACTGCATCCAGGCTAACCCTGTCCTGTAGGCTGAGATGCAAACCACGGCAAAAGACTGGCCAGGGATGCAGTACTTGGGTGTGTGGCTTCGAAGCAGGGAGGCGCCAAGCCTCAGTGCTCCGATCCTACAGACATCTCAACCCTGTACCCCATTCTGCTCTGTTTCAGCATCACCACCAAGAGCATGTCCCGGTACCGGGGCCAGGAGCACTGTCTGCACCCTAAGCTGCAGAGCACCAAACGCTTCATCAAGTGGTACAATGCCTGGAACGAGAAGCGCAGGTACACTGCCTCTGTGCCCCATCCCCACCCTTTCCTGCCCAGAAGGGCTTGGCTCTTCCCTACAGCTTTCAAGGCAGGAAGGAACCCACAAACCATGTCATCTACTAGCCTCATCCACACCCCATAATATCCACAAAAGTGCACACTGTTTCCATACCTCCACTGATGGAGAACTCACCACCTAACAAAGGGGGCTGCAGCTCTCTGTCCAGCTACAAGAGCTGCAGGTACAGCCTTCTGCGAACTAAAATCTGCCTCATCCTGACTTTCACATTATAGTTCTTTGTGAATACTTTTTAAAGATTTATTGTTATCTTACGTATATGGGTGTTAAGCCTGCATGTATGTATGTGTACCCCTGCATGCCTGGTGCCCAAGGACTTTAAAAAAGGCTCATCAGATCTTCTGGCACTAGTCACAGATGGTTGTGAGCTGCCACGTGTGTGCCAGGAACTAAACCCAGGTCCTCTTAATTGCTCTTTCTATTTAAATCACATAAGTTGGAAATGACTGAGTGAATACTGACCTAGTTGTCACCATGATCTTTATGACGGAAGTATGGTGTTCACTGATAACAAGGACAGCCCTGCCAGCAAGGTGCCCTCGTCCTGTTCTTCCCCTGCCAACAAGGTGCCCCAGCCCTGCTCTTCCCCGATATCTGACTCCTCTTCTCAGGCAGGTTCTGGAAGGCACCTGGGTTCAGCACCTTCCTGCGAGAGCTGCTTTACCCAAAGGGGCAGCAGTTAGGATGATCAGTGCCTAGGACCAGACACCACTGCTGACTGGGCGATTTCTCCATCATCAGGAAGGGGTGCCTTAGTCCTAATCCGAGGGGCCCTGAGACTGGAAGGACTTGGAAGGAGAGGCCACTTCCCAGCTCCTGTGTGCATGTGGCAATGAGCAGGCCACTCCTTAAACACCAAAGGCAGTTACACCTTTACCTGCAAAGCAAAGCTGGGGGGAGGGCACTCAGGTGACTGCCAAGGACCCAGGGCCTTGTCCTAAGAGGGGGAAGCCGAGACCAGGTTGGGACAGGGTGTAACTGACTTCACAGCTCCCGGAGAGGTCAGGGCGAGAAGCCGGGACCCTGTAAGATGTGTGGGTCCTGGTGCTCCCCCAAGTCCAGCCTTGTGACCAGATCCCTCAGAGCTGACACTCCTGTTCAGCTCCTGCACCTGAATCACTTTTTGCTCCCTTCAAAACCCATCCGCAGTTGCCTGAAACAGAAAGCGGTGAGGTGAGCCACTGTTTCCTGTGCATCTGATGAGAGCGAAGCCCTCTCTCTGGTCAGAGCACGCAGCACACATGGCAAACGTAGGGCCTGCACAACCCAGCCCCTGCCACCTTCCAGGCCTGTGTCATCAAAAGGAGAATGACCCCCAGGGCCAGCTCATGGAGGGTTGGGAAGTTCTGCTCAGACTACTGGAGACATTCAGAGCTTCCGCCCACCTTCTTTCTCCCCCCTACCCCCCACACACCTGGGCCGTGGCTTTAAGAGGAGGCACCTGTGGGACCCCGCAGCTACCCCATGCCTCCAGCCACCGTTTCTACTTTTGCAGATTGCTCTCATGAGGGCTCTGCTGCCAGCCCTATGCCAGTTTGCTGCACCAGCTCAGCCACTGGGGGCACTATTTGCTTGTTTGTATATTTGTTAAGACAGGGTATCACATAGTATCAACTCAACCTCAAGGAAAGAGGTGACCTTGAACCTTAACCTTAACCCTCCTCCCCACCAAGTGTTGAGATTATAGGATTACAGGCCTATGTCACATGCTACTGAATCCATCTCTTTCTTAGGATACTAAGACATCCCAGAACAGGATTCACCATGCCCGCCCTTCCCCCTTTCTGCTCCTCCCCCTATAAAGGATTAAAAATGACTTCATGAATGTGGATGGAGATAAACGAACTGTTCAGAGAGAAAGAGAGAACATATATGCTTTACAGGTCAGGATGAAGGACAGAGACAGATGCACAGCAGGACCAGGTCCCTGGTCCATGGCACCAACAAGTGAGCTCAGAGCCCCGTAGAGACCTGAACCTCTGGCTGTCACGAGAGGCAGCTACATCGAGCATTTCGTTTCTGTTTTCCTTAAGAGTCTGTGAATGTGAATGTGAATGTGAATGTGTCTGCCGTGTGAATGCAGGAGCCTGAGGCAGCCAGCAGAGGGCTTTGGATCCCCGGAGCAGGAGTTACAGGTGTTTGTGAACCACCTGATGTGGGTGCTGGGAAATGGAATTTGGGTCCCCTGGCACAGTGGTGACAGATCTTGGGCACCATCTCTCCAGCCCCCAGGCGGGTTATTTCAGTGCGCGACTAGGGGATGTCACTCGGAAATTGGGAGCAAGGAAGGAGCTCGTGAGCTGTGTGCGAAGTACAGCCCAGCGCTAGGATTACAGGTGTGAGTGACCACACCCATCTTTGTGTAAACATTTGTATTGGCTTTAGTCACATCCTCAGAGCCTTCTCTCCTATCCTGGCCGAGGTCCTGAGAGAGGGTCCTTAGCTGAAGCCTTGCAGCAGCAGCTGTGAGTAGCCCGCACCGCGTCCTGAGCTTCTGACACCTGTGTCCTCTCTTCCCAGGGTCTATGAAGAATAGGGTGACGGATCTCAGAGAGAAAAACTCCAGGCCAGTTGAGAGACTTCGGCAGAGGACTTTGCAGATTAAAATAAAAGCCCTTTCTTTCTCACAAGCATAAGACAAATTATATATTGCTATGAAGCTCTTCTTACCAGGGTCAGTTTTTACATTTTATAGCTGTATGTGAAAGGCTTCCAGATGTGAGACCCAGCTCTCCTGCACGCCAGACTTCATCACAAGTGGCTTTTTGCTGAAAGGGACCGGGGGAAGGGGGGGTGCGGGGGGAACCTCAAGCCTTTCCTTTTTAAAATAAGGGGTTTTGTATTTGTCCATATGTCACGACACATCTGAGCTTTATAAGCGCCTGGAAGGAACAATGAGCTTGGGTGAGGCGTTTCATTGCGCCACTGCTCCAGTGCAGGCTTGCGAAGCTTCCGCTCAGAGGGCCTGGCGCCTCCACACAGCTGCCATGGGCTCTCCCGGGCTTCTGGCTGGTCCGAGTTTCAGTGTGACTCCACAGTGGCCCCTGTCACAGGGCAAGTGGGAGCAGGCCCTTCTACATCTGTGCCTAGAGGAACTTAGTCTGGTTACCAGAACAACAAGCTTTATCCCCTCCCCACCCCCAGTTCTGCTCTGTCACGGCCAGGCAAGCCATCCTTAAAGGAGCTGGGTCCCTCTTCCAACTGCAGGGTTTCTGAAAGCTTCAGTACTTTGGTAGTGATGCTTCTGAAGCATGGGAAGTCCCCAGCACTGTGAGAAAACAACCTAAGGAGAAAACAGATTCAAGAATATATGCACAGCACACAACACAAGTCCTGTCAGCAAGGGGAAACCATCCGGACGCTGTTTCTTCCCCTCACCCCAATAGAGAACCACACTCCCCCTCAGTGCATATGCAAACAGCGCAGTCCTCTTTGGGAGTCTGGATGATCCTGTGCCCTCTCCTGTGTATATACCGCCTTCAGAGCACCCCGCCGCCGCTGCCCTTCAGTAGAGGCCGCACTGCACGGCTGTTTGTATGCTATGTAAATGCTCAGAACCATTAGTGCTGCATGCAGGTTTCATGTTCTTTGTAAGACAAAAAAGAAAGTAATAAAATATATTTGAAGTTACCAAAATTATAGACTCCTGGATTTTCTTTTTCCTCTCATTAAGCCAGATAACAATAAAATGTTCGCGTCATCTTACATAAGTAGGCACAAACATGTTGGGAAAGGAATCGGTGTTTCACAAGTACCCATCCACAGTATTGTGGAATTGGGGGAGGGGGGGCTGTTGCTCCTTATGGAAGCCAGGAGGCCAGGCCTGGAGGCTAATGCTCCCCATGCCCCACTGCAGGATGATGGGAGCTGGCAGGCGAAAGCTTGCAGGACTCAGGAGTCACAGGGATGAAGCAGTCCAAGGTGCTCGAAGCTCTGATTCCCCAGTAGAGGGGCAGGAGTGCAGGCACCAGGCTGTGTGGGGGCAGAGGAGGGAGATGCTGAACTGAGATCCTGATTCTGCATCTGGGACATGCTGTGACTGCAGAGCACACCCAGTAGTGTTTCTGGGGACTGGGTGACCCAGGCTAAGCACTGAGAAGGACTCTGATGACCTGTGTCTTACTGAGGATAGCTCAAGACAGCCAGATCTGTCCTCTACTCTTGCTGTCCAAGGGGACATGTCCCTAGACTACGAACCTGAAGCCATACTTCTGCAGATGGTTTCCTGACACTGGCTCTGCACACATTTACAAGGACACACAAGTCCCCTCTGCTAGTGTGACCCTCAGGGTGATGCTGTCACCCTTTCTATGGTGGCCATGCTTCCTCTCCACAGCTCCAAGCCACTGCTCATGAATTAGTGAGCACTCCGAGGACAGTGAGATTAAGAAAGTTGCCCAAGGGTGATCAGGGCCCTTATTACCACACTCTCCAGGATCTGGATGGCAGCATTTGTGCTGGGAGACTCCGGCCATGACCTCACCCACCTTTGCCTTCCCCTCACTGCTGAGGAAGATGGCATAGTAACCCTAGCCCAAAGAAAGCCAGGGCCAATAGACTTTACAGAATAAGGGAAGACCCCCCCCCATTGAGAGGCACAGGCTAGAGCAGGACAGCGGAGGCCAGGCTCTGCCTCCCAGGGACCCCAAAACTGGCTTGGTCCTGATGTAGCACCAGTAGGGCCTCACGAGCAGAGACCCTGCACAAGCAATCTATAGACAGAGCCCTGCTCCCAGCTCCTTCGCCGCAGCGGACGGCATGCAGTGCTGAGCACTCTGCTGTGCCAAGTTCTACACACGCTTTGCCCTTCCACACACTTTACATTCCACAGGTCCTCACATCCTTGCTCCGCCAAAGTGCCTATCCTGGTCACCTAGACTCCGGTTAGAACTGGCTACACGGTTTGATCCCTGTTCAAAGGACCCTTGAGCAGGGGGTGGTGTGTGGGGAGGTGGATATTACAAGACAGGTGTTCTGGGGTATGGTCCTCCAAACAAAACAGCCACCATGATCAGATCAGCTGTGCCTGCTTACAAGAGACCATCGGGAGAGGCCTGTGGACTGTTGACTTTCCCTCCGAAGAGGTGTTGTGGAGGGTCACTAGACCCTCACCTGAGACTTTAGCCGCTAGGAGCCATTTGTGTGCAATTCTGCCTTGATTGCCCTTGCTGTGCCCAGGTGGCACGACCTCAGGGTCGTGGGAGGGGCTAGAGGCAGCGGTTCTCAACCTGTGGGTCGTGGCCATCAGGAACCGAGACTCCGCTCAGTAGCAAAATCAGTTATGAAGTACCAACAAAATAATTTTATGGTTAGGGGGTCACCACAACCTGAGGAACTAGATTAAAGGGTCGCAGCATTAGGAAGGCTGAGAACCACTGCTCTAGGTAAAAATAATTGTTTGCTGTGTATTTTAAATAGGGTGTTTTGAATGTTTTGGCACAACGAAATCCTTACTGTTTGAAGCAGTGGATATGCTAATCACCCCGGTCTGATTACTGTGTGTGGGACCCGTGTATGGAAACACCACACTGTACTGAGTGGACAGACACAGTTTGTTTCTGTCGATTTCAAAAACAAGGGACAAAGGAAAATGGCACCTTTCAGGATGGCCACAACTGAACATTAAGCAGCACGGGTCCTTCCCAGCAGGCCCGGGTGGCTCGCACATGGCGAGCCCGAGAGGTAGCCTGCCTCCAGCGTCAACTTCAGACCTGATCCACTGGCCTCAGATTACTACCGGATTTGCTCTGTGATGGTTTTGAATGTTTAATGAGACGTGTTCTTAGAGACCAGGGACTATCTCTTAGACATCTCGGTTTAAAACCGCTCCAGATCCATGAAGGTCCTTAGAAGGCTCAAGGTTTGCTCCTTATCCACGGGCACTGTGAGCCACCATGGAGGCCTAAAACTGAGGACAGTACTAAGCCCCGTCTAGACTACCTGAAATAAAGTTTAACTTATAAACTGGGTACAACAGAAGCCCAAACACGCCCCGCTGTAGATGAACGACCTCATCATAGCACCAGGTCTTTACTTATGGAATCGAAAACTAGCCTGGGGTGGAGCTCAGCAGCGGAGCTCTTGCTGGCACACAGGCGGCCCTGGGCTGGATTATCAACAACACAAACAGCCTAGCACTCACCTGCCACTGTTAGCTTCAGCTGTTAACTTCACGCAAGCCTAAAGCCTCTTGGGAAAAGGGAACCACAATGAAGAATTGCCTTTGCCAGACTGGCCTGTGGCCACCTCCGGGAGGTGAGGGGGTGGATGGAGGGGGTCCACCTCGCTGTCAGAGGGGCCCTCCCGAGGCAGGTGGGCCTAACTTGTGTAAGAAACATAACTGAGCAAGCCATGGGGAATGAGCCAGTAAGCTGTCCCTCCATGGTTTCTGCTCCAGCTTCCTGCCCTGGCTTCCCTCAATGACAGCCTGTAACCTGTAAGCTAAAATAAATGCTTTGCTCCCTGACTTGCTTTGGGTCATGGTATTTACCATAGCGTCAGAGAATCAAACTAGGATACCACCTCCTGTGCTAAAGGAAGCACTTGCAGCTTTCTCTTGGCCTGTATCAGTCATAACTGCCTTACACTGTGGGGTCGTCACGGACCCCACAAGCTCACCGAAGAGTTGCTCACACAAGCACCGCAACACTGAGCGACTGATGTAACAGCCAAAACAACTAAACGGAAGGGCAGCGCATACAGTGTGGAAACGCTGGACAAGAGGCAATCCGTGTTGCTGAAAGACAGGGCAGGAAGCTGCAAGATGTCATCATGTTATTAAAGAGGCTTATGATCTAAGATATTGTTTACTTCTGGAACTTTGTTCGCAGACACAACTGGCTAGCTGTCAGCATTCTGGCTTCAGGACTCCTTCAGAAGCCGTTCCCTCCACGAATGCACTGAGCAGCTGCTGTGCAGAGTTCTGCGTTGAGACCGCTAAGGGCTGTGCCCCTGCGTGAGCTGCAGGAGGCAGGGAATCCCCAGAGTGAGCGTAGTGAGAGGGGAGAGCCACCATCCTTCCTTGTGACTGGACTTGACAGAGAAAGAGAAACAGGGGAGGAGTCAGTGCTGAGGGGAACGGTCAGAACACCCCTTTCCTGAGATGGACTCACTGGCCGACCTGAGACATCCAAATTCCCACTTCGCCCCAGGATCTCTCCACCACCACAGGCAGACTCAGTGGGGGCTTTTGGGATATTCCCAGGCTCATGTCAATGTTGGTGATTGAGACGTGCAGAATTCACATCTCCTACAAGGGCTCTTCCCCATATACTTGTATGAGTTCAGGCTCTCCGACCTTCACACCGGGTACTCCAAGATGCTTCAGTAACGCATTAAAGGGCCCTCACGTGTTCCTCACACGGGTACAAAAATGTGTGCATTAAATGAATTAGATTAACTCTGAGTCACCAATAATGTGTCGGTGCCGAATTAAGGAAAGAAACAGAAGCACTTCCCCTTGGAGTCATTTAACCAAGATGGAGTCCAGGTTTGGGTTCTCTTCTCCATGCTCCCTGTGTCTTCTGCCTGTGTATCTCCCTCACCGACATAGGTCTGTGCTCCCTCTTATCGGAAAGCACACAAAGCATCACAAGGGGGAAAAAACGGGGTACTGTTCAGAAACATTTAACATGTTTTGCAAGGGTTTAAGTCACTGGCTCTAACTGATCCAGATACCAAAGAGTACTACCAACATCGTTGCTTATCCACCAATATCCGAAAATGGATGCTTTCATCCTCTGTGGGAGATTTTAGGAAGTTGCTTTGAGTCTCTGTATCTGCTGCTTCAGCAAATGAAACACATGGCTGTCTGGGTCGGGGCATTGATAGTGCTTACGTTGAAATGGTCGATTGCATCCAAGGCTGGTTGGTTACATTGCTTACATTGGTTACACTTTTAAGGCAGATGAAACGAACTGGCCGAGCACACAGTAGGACAGCAGTCTTCAGTGACATCAAGGTGTATTATTAATGCCTGCTGTTAGGTCCAGCAAAAGCTCCAGTTTCTTAGAGATATTTTCATAACATTGCATCGCCACAACGAGGAACAGAGAGTGAGACCGTCGGTCCCTTTTCCTTAGAGGCGGAATCCACCGTTCCTGGGTACAGCCTCTGCCTCCTCATCAGAACAGCGCTAGTTCCACGCTCTGAGCTGTCGCCAGTGATGTTCTGCTATCGGCGAAGCAAAGACACTGCTTAGATTGCACGTCGGTCCGCATACCATGCAACAGGGGCACACGGCAGGTTCTGGAGGAGGCACCTCCAAAACAGTGCCTGGTCCCAGGTTCAAAGGAGACCCCGACCCAGCACTCTGTCCGTCCTTAAAACTGCCCACAGAAAATGGCAAGTTATCAACTAAGGCAAAAGGCTGCTTCCGTCCCTGCTCTGATGAGGCGCGTGGCCCTGAGACCTGACTAGACAGGCCAGGCCAGGCCAAGCAGAGAGGAGAGTGCTGAGGATGTGGGGATTTAGAATGGGACCAGGACACCAAGAAAAAAATTAAAATCTCAAATGATGCTCTTGCTTTCTAAATACATCTCCTGCTTCCTCCGGAGAGATCATGCTAACCAGAGGGCACCAAAGAGGCTTGGGCTGTGGACCCTCCAGGGTCCCTGAGTCGCCTGAAGGAAGCGGCAGGAGACAGGTGTAATTAATAGCCATTGTGAGCCAGAGCCGTGCGGGGGCTCTGTAAGCCTTCCCACCGCGGAGCTTCTGCTGTGGCTCGAGATCACAGGTACGGGAATGGAGACTCGGTACGGCCCACGTCAGCCATCTTTACACCCCCCCACAAGGCGTATTAGTTGCTTTTCTGTGGCTGTGATACACCATCACGACCAAGAGCAGCTTGGAGAGGAAAGGTCTTATTTAGTTCGTACTTGCAGATCACAGCTCATCATCAAGGAAGTCACGGCAGAAAGCTGGAGGCAGGAACTCATCAGAGGCCACGGAAGAGGGCCGCTTACTCGCTCAGCCTGCTTTCTGATACAACAACTGGTGGGCACCAGCCCACACCAATCATTAACCAGGAAAATGCTCTACAGTGTTGCAGAAGTTCACTTTTAGTTAAAGTAATTGTTTTGTGCACTGTAGGGTGAGGGGCTGTCCTAGGTCTTGGCCTTTTGTATTGTCTGCAGGTGTTGGATTTCTCTGGGGGATGTTTGATTGCTCATGCTCTGCACATGGGATCAGTAGAACACCTGAGGAGTTCTGAATCAATAAAACACCTGAGCTCAGATGCTTGGGGTTCTGCTGTGAGTATGGCACTGGCCATGACAGTAGTTCCCTCTGCTGAGGTCTGGCAGAGCTTGCAGATATGAATATGCCTCCTTGTCCTGTTTGCTGAACTCCACAGCAACATACTACCACAAATGGCATACCAACAGGGGGTACAACATCACACCAGCTAAGCCAACGTGGGGTCAAGGAAGAAGAGAAAGAAACTCAAGACCTCACAGAGTCCAGTAAAGTACTCTCAGGGAGCTACCAGAGGATGGAGATTAAGGTATTAATTGAAAGCTCCTGAAGGAAGAGCAGAGGGAGAAAGGAAATAAGTCTCTATGAAGAGGAAAAGCTGTGAAATCAATAAATAAATGAGGAAAAAGGCTCCAAAGTGAGAGCAACAGAAAGGAGGCCCTTAGAGATAAAGAATTCAGCTGGGAGCAGGAAAAAGCAAGGTTCTTACTGCTTTTCCTGATCATGGATCCCACGTTCTCTACCACTGCTGGTGGTAGAGTACTGTTTCACAAACTGAGTTTTCTGATAGCTGTGTTGTGTTTGAGATCTGTGAAGAAGGGTATATGTTTCCCTTAGTGGTGATAAAAAAGAACTCCAAATGGCCAGAATGTTTCAACTGGAGATTCTTCCCACCGGCCCAAACCCCCTCCTGCTGTGGAAGCCACAGCTTAGAGCCAAAAAGATGCTTAGTTAAACTGAACAGCTTTTTTGGTTTGTTTGTTTTGTTTTGTTTTTTTCCTGAAAACCTGTCTACAAGTGGACCAGGCACTGGTGATGATGAGAACTCTACATCATGAGGGAACTTTTCCTGCAGATAAGGACTAGTTGTTTTTCCTGCAAACCAGACTCTATCTTAAAACCTGGAAAGTGTTCCCTAAGGGTCAGCACACAGAGCTATCTTCCAGAATAGGCCATGGTTGTATCTTGTCCTGGCAGCTGAACTTGATACTGTAAGAGTCACCCAGGTGGTATTGTTTTGAAGGCATGCAGGGGTCTTTGGAGAGCAGCTGAAGAAAGCACAGGAGAGGCCATTGACAAAGGTGCAGCCTCAGTGGCAGTTGAAGGCTTGGGTTGAAGGGGTCATATAAAGAAGTTGAGGCTTGGCACCATAAAGAGAGCCCAGGAGAGGCTATTGGTGAAAGTGCAGCCCAGTTGCAGCAAGGGACCCCAGAAGTTTCTGATATAACCACCAAGAACAACAGCAGCAGTGGAGGGGAGCCTGAAGGCCAAGCTGTGTGTGCTGCAGAGGGAAGAGCCAGATCCAAGCCCTTTGCAGGATCCCAGAAGATCATGAATGAACTCCAGATAATTGGACATTGATAATGTTTTTCTGCTGTCCAAGGACATTGTGAAAAACTTGGTAGATGTCTGGTTTCATTTGGTCCTGTGCATTAGCAACCCATGTGATTGTTACTCTTGTAAATAGCTTTGTTGGTGTAGTGTTAAATTGTGTTGTAGAGATAAAGGAAAAGCATTTTTTTTATACAGAAAAGGGGAATTATTGCAGAATTTTTTTTTTTAGTTATATATAAAATAATTGTTTTGTGCACTGTTGGGTGAGGGGCTATCCTAGGTCTTGGCATTTTGTATTGTCTGCAGGTGTTGGATTTCTGTGGGGGACGTTTGATTGCTAATGATCTGCACATGGTATCAGTAGACCACCTGAGGAGTTCTGAATCAATAAAACACCTGAGCACAGATGCTTGGGGTTCCGCTGTGAGTATGGCACAGGCCATGACAGTGGTTCCTCTGCCGAGGTGTGGCAGAGTTTGCATCTGTGAAATGCCTCCTTGACCTGTTTGCTGAGCTGCACAGCAGTGCACTACTACACTACAGGCAATCTGATGGAAGTAGTTTCTCAATCGAGGTTCCACTTCCCAAATAACTCTAGCTTGTGTCGAGTTGACAAAAAAAAACTAACCAGCACAGGAAGAAAATATTTATTTTGGCTTATGGTTTCAGAGGGATAAGAGTCAGTCATGGAAGGGAGGCATGGAACAGGAGCAAGGGGCTGCCATCACATTGTCAACCACAAATTCGGAACGTGGGCGGTGTGAGTCTACGGACAAACTCTAAGAGCCCACCCCAGGGACTACCTCCTCCAGTCAGGCTGCACTACCTGCCCAACGGTGCTACAAGCTGGGACCAGGTGTTCTAATACGTGAGTGCACGGGGACATTTCCCATTCAAGCCACCACCTAAGTAGTGGAGGAAAGAGTCGAACCCTGTGTACCACAGCCATTCTGCTCTGCACTGTGCATTGTCTGCTGCTCCCACCCCACATGACTGTCCTGCCCGGTTGTAAGCCTCAGATAGCAAGACGTAGCCCTGGGCTGAGTTAATCATGGATGGAGGCAGCCATTTAGCCAACATGGCCGCACAGGCCAGCATCTGGGAGTCAGGTTCATTCAAGTCTAGTTGTGTTCAGGAGGCAGGACACCACTCCAGCCGCACGCCCCGGAGGGGTTTCTCCAGACACTCAGCAAAGGGAGCCTCTGTGAGGCAGAGATTGCCGCTTGCCCCACACTGAACAGACACAAAATCTGTGTGAGCAGCAGCCAGCCTACCAGCGCCAGCAACGCGGGCCGCGATCCGGGTTCTAGTCAGCAGCAGGTGGGGACCTCCCGGGTTCTGACTTCCAAAATCAACTCAAAGGCAGCTTTAAAACGGTGAGCTCCAACTCACCTGAAGGCCAGATCTGATATCCTGGGGTGGGTGGTGGACTTGTCTGATGAGATACCAATACTCAGAATTGCCCCAGCGTTTATGGGGAGGTAGGGCAAGAGGCTTCCTTTTAACCGTTTTCTCAAAGGCAGCCCTGGGGCAGCGGTCATTTCTACACCACAAAGGCAGGTGGTTTGGTCACGAAAAGATTGCAGAGCAAGAAAATCATAAGAGCAGTGCAGAACGCCCTTAGTTTCTTTATAGCTACTCGTGCCATGTGAGAGCTGTGGCTTTCCCACCAAACTCAAGCAGGGGTCTTAGAAGAAAACCTAAGGCCCTTGTCCAAGATGGGAGTAGCCAAGAGGTCTCCGGCACGCTGAAGATCTGGTACTCTCCTGAGCAGGGCGACCACACAGCCTGGTCTTCCGGGGAGGGCCTGGTCTTGACAGCTGCCCTCAGCAGTTTCAGAGTGTCCCTCCCTGTCTTAGGAACTTTTCTTCCAGGGGATCAAAACCCTACAGAAAGCAGCTTGAGAAAGATGACTTATTTTGGCTTACTAGGATACAGCCCTTCATGGTAGTGGATAGTGGGATCCAACTAGACCTCTCCATGGGTGTAAAGGAAGGTTTATTTTGGTGTGTTCAAAACTACCTCTGGGAGGGTGGGTAGTGAGAAGAGCTGGCATGGCGGGTTATAAGGGGTTCTGTTGAGGGAGGAAGGTGAGCTGGCTGGAACAGTCTGAGAACTAGCGTGTGGCTCTGAACTGTTGGAGGCTTGTCTGAGTTCATAGGGAACTAGATGTCCTCTCCAGAAGTGGGGGTTTTAGGGCTGGTAAGAAAGTAACGGGGTTTCCTGGCAGAGAGAGCCCTCTTTACAAGGTCTCTGAGGAATACTGACTTTAAGTAGCAACTCTTCTGTTTATCCGGCTTGAGCTGAGCTGAGCCCAGACTGTCATCCATGACATTGATGACTGCACTGCCATTTGGGGGGTCAGGACCTAGCAAGCAGGGGCGTGGGCAAAGGTAAACTCTCATCCATTGCCAGGAATCGGAGCGAGATGGATGGACAGAATCCTCAGTCCGCTTCTCCCTTTGTGTTCATTTATCCAGGACCCCAGATGCAGACAGCGCCACCCACATTCAGACTGGGCTTCCTTCCCAGCCAAACCTCTCTAGAAACAGCACTGGGTGCGTCTCCTAGATCATTCTTATCAAGTCCGGTCAAGCTGATAATGAAGCTAAACCATCACTCACTCCCAAATCCCAGGACAGTCGGTGTGTGATATACAGGATTCCCATCATGAGCCTGGCAGGAAAGCTCACCCTGTGTGGGATCACAGCTTGCCTACAGACTGGTGGGTCACTCCCATCACCTCCTCCAACTGAGTCTGCGTGCCTCTAAAGCAATGGTTTCCCTAAGCTCTCAACAGCACCCAGTGAGTCTTCATGGACCATCTATCAGTTGTCCCTGTCCACTCTGCCCTGCCTCTGCTGCTAGGTGAGGGTGGGATCTGATGCCAAGGCGCTGGTCACCAGGATGCAGGTAGCACTTTGGAGGGCCGTCTGGTGAGTGAAGGCCTGAACCAAAACCAATGACCCACTGTCACCATCCTTCCACCGGGAATGCCCAGGCATTTCAGTTTCAAGTCATTTCAAGCAGGCATTCAGTTCTGCCTTCAGCCAGCCACACAGCCGCACCTCCAGGGAGGCAGAGCGGAAGACTTTCCTTGCCAGTGTGGTTGGCATGAGCTACCTCCGAGCCTGTAACAGGATACCGGCCTTTAACATCCCCTTCCATCACAGGGTAACTGGCAGAGCTGAAGCACAGGGCAGCTTGGGGATCTATGAGACCCTGGGGTGCACCACACTCGTGCACCTGGCCTGAGGACTGAGGGGTCAAAGCTGCAGTACTGTTCTGACTTTCCCCTAACTCTGGATGGGGGCTGGATGGGAGAGAGAGCAGAGACCCAAATGCACACCGTGACGCCTTGCTGGTTCTGTGGGCTTGAGGAGCCTCCTGGAGCCAGGGACGCTCTCGGGTGGCACCTGAGTCCTTCAGGCTATTTCTCTCTTTATGTCTAGCTCTTCGTCAACACCTTGCTCCAGAGGCTTTGGGCTCTGCCCAGATCCCTACAGTTGTAAGCCAGTGACAGTGTAACTATCCAATAACTAGAGCTAAATGAGTGTAAAGTAACCCCTCCATAGTTTAAAAAGCCAAATGATGACCACAAAAAGATGCGTCCTGGAGCCGCCCCTGAGCTCCACTGAGGCATCAGTGATCCCACCCCCCCACCCCAATGCCTGTCTGTCCCCCTGGCCACTCCAGGACGTAGCTCCAAGTCCATTGCCATCCTGGGTACCCTCCCCACCTTCCATGTGGGGGTGGCTCATTTTCCCATCCTGAGTGCAAAGTTTTTATCAACCCCACTTGAGCCCATACGAGTGTCCCTAGCCCTGGCCTTTTAACTGACCTTCAAGGCCTTATTGTGAGAGGGCAGAGCTTCTGCTCCCCAACCCCCAACTCCAGCCTTTGGGCAATCAGCCCTTTGGAGCTGAGCTATTAGTTCCAACTAAATTTAGTATCACCAGCTCTTCCCCCAGAACCCCAACCTTTGGGGAGTGTTTGGAATCCCTGTCACCTACACTGCTTGGGAGCCTTGAGCTGATTGGAACCCCGTAGAGGACCAGAGGACTGACAAGGCTCGCACCTGCCCATGCGAGCCCAGAGCCACATGCCTTGCACGTATCCAAGCTTTGGATGGACATGGAAGAGCCTCTGAAAGCCAGAGCCTGGTGGAGAGGCTGAGGCCAGGAGGGTACTTCATGAAGGGGCCAGCACTGCCTCAGAGAGAGTTTGGCTGCCCGGACTCACTCTGTCTCACCCATTTCTGCCCCCTATACACCGTCCCCTGTGAGGCCCTCACCAGCACCAGGCGGCTGCCAGTGCCACGCTCTCAAACTTCTGTAACTGTTAACTAACTAAACCTCTTTTCTTTATACATTATCCAGCATCAGGTACTCTGTTACAGCAGCACAACACAGATAATACATATCTCTGGGTTTGGGTTTTGTTTTGTTAGGGTTTATTTTGTTTTTACTTGCGTGTTGGGCGGGGTAGGTGGGTAGGTAGGTAAGTGTAGATGTACACATATGAGTTCAAGTCCCCTTAGAGACCAGAAGAAGGCTCTGGATCCCCCGGAGCTAGAATGACAGGTAGCTGTGATCCTTCAGGTGTGGATGCCAGGAGCCGAACTCCGGTCTGCTGCATGAGCAGTTTGTGCTGAACCATCTCTCTAGCCTCTAGCCGTACTTTGTAATCAAGGAAATGGAGTCTAATAAAAATTCAATTATATAAGGACATCCAGGGACCAAGTCACCATGTCGGGATTTCTACCAACCAGGCCTGAGAGAGCCTCCATACTTCAGCACACCTCAACGCTGCTACATAAGATAACATTTTCTAGATACATATATGTCTCTGACTAGGCTTTGGGATCCTTGAATATAGTGAACATATTTCTCTGTGGGTTTAGTCTGGTGTGTTGTAACCTGACGAACATGTGACTTACTGCCATCCACACACGCCTGGAAGGTCCAGTGTCTCTAGCCCTCAGAGCTTGAGGACCCTAAGACTCATTCATCCAATCAAACTCTGGAAAAGCTGACCCACATCCCAGCCACAGCTGGACTCTACTCTGGGCCCTGCAGGGGGGACTCTCATCCTGCCTCTGCCCCTAACCACAGCCTGGGAGACTGCAGGGAGGAAGTCTGCTGAGGGGCACCCAAGCCCTAACTCAGCCTCCCTATAGACCAGATTCTTGAGCAAACTCATAGAACCTTAACCTGGGAGACTGGGCTAAGAAGAGATTCAGAATGACCTGACCAGACAGTACAGTTATCTCAAGCTACAGCGTAGCTGAGGAGCCCAGCTCTGCGCACACACTCCGGGCGGTGCCCAGTCTGCTCATGGACTCACACCTTCTGCCGCTGGATCCTTTCCCCTTGGACAACTAAACACAAGGGGCTCCAACCAAGGAAAGAAGTGGCCTACCTCCGCTCGTACTCTGGAGACGGTGCAAAAGCTCCACCTTGTGGTCACTTCATAGATTGCGCGTCTAAGGGCCGTCTGGAGCCGGCAGCATTGAAAGGGAAAGGCAACATGGCTTCTAGTTCCTCACTTTGGTTGTTCACCATGAAACCTAACGCAGGACGCTTCCTCAATACAATGTCCATCTCTGTGAACTAATGGGGTGGATGTGTAATAACCCAGGCAACATCACAGTGCTGGAGTCCAACAGACCCACCAGGGTTCAAAGCCCAGTGTGGCTACTTTCAAACTATGCAGCTCTGATCAAATTATGTTCCTGGCTGGAAACTCTGTTTCTGTAATAATTAATTGGAAGAATAACAGAAAACCAATCTGAGATCAAAGCTGGCACAGGGATAAAATCACAGCCGAGAAATGGCCCGGGACGAAGATCTGTGATTGAGCTCTGGACCAGTTATTCCCACCTCGCTAGAGCCGAACACTCTCTTTTTCCCAGGCTGATTCATTCTGGGTTTGCTTCTCTATGAGAGTGGAAATCAGTAAAGACTGGGAGGAGGAGGGGGAAGGGAAAGGAAGGGGGCTGAGGAGGAGGAGGAAGAGGAGGACGGTGAGGAGGAGGAGGGGGAGGAGGGGAGAAGGAGGAGGAGGAGGGGAGGAGGAGGGGGAACAGGAGGAGGAGGGGGAGGGGAGGAGGAGGGGGAGGAGGGGGGGAGGGGGAGGAGGAGGGGGAGGAGGGGGAGGGGGAGGAGGAGGGGGAGGAGGGGGAGGAGGAGGGGGAGGGGGGAGGGGGGAGCAGGAGGGGGAGCAGGAGGAGGGGGGAGGAGGGGGAGAGAAAGGGGAGGAGGGGGAGGGGGGGGAGGAGGGGGAGAGGAAGGGGAGGAGGAGGAGGGGGAGGGGGGGAGGAGAAGGAGGAGGGGGGAGGGGGAGGGGGAGGAGGAGGAGGGGGGAGGAGGGAGAGGGAGGAGGAGGAGGGGGGAGGAGGGGGAGAGGAAGGGGAGGAGGAGGGGGAGGGGGGAGGAGGAGGAGGGGGGAGGAGGAGGAGGGGGAGGGGGAGGAGGGGGGGGGGGAGGGGGAGAGGAAGGGGGAGGAGGAGGAGGGAGGAGGGGGGAGAGGAAGGGGAGGAGGGGGAGAGGAAGGGGAGGAGGAGGAGGAGGGGGAGGGGGGAGGGGAGGGGGAGGAGGAGGGGAGGAGGAGGGGGAGGGGGAGGGGGAGGGGAGGAGGAGGGGGAGGAGGAGGAGGGAGAGAGGAGGGGGAGGAGGAGGAGGAGGAGGAGGAGGAGGGGGAGGAGGAGACGGTGAGCAACACCCGGGTGTGGTGGCACATACTTACACCCCCAGCTATTTGTAAAATGGAAGCAGGCAGGTCACTTGACAGGAGTTGAATGCCAGCCTGGGAAGATATAGTGAGATCACACCTGTGGGCCCCTATTCAAAAAAAAAAAAGGATAAGATTCAGTTGTAGAAAGCACACGATTGCTCCACTAACTTGGCAGTTGGCTAGTGAGTTTTGCAGAAGAAATGACTGAGTAAAGGATCATTTCGTGAAACCTGAAGAGGTACGAAATTCGGCAAGGTTGAGAAGCTTGGCCTTCCTTCAGTCGGAAGGGTTAAGACACAAAACTAACTCGAGAAGGAGCTCTGTGCTGCGCAGGTTTTTTGCTTGGGTTTGGTTTTGGTCAACGTGACCCACGCTGGAGTCTTTATTGAGGGAACCTCAATAAAGAAAACGCTTCCATCAGACTGGCCTGTGGGCAGGTCTGTGGGGTAATTTTCTCGGTTAATGATTGACGTGGGAGGGTCCGGCCTCCCACGGGTGGTACCCCTGGGCCATGGTCCTGGGAGCTACGAGAAAGCAAGCTGAGCAAGCCACGAGGAGCAAGCCAGGGAGCAGCACCTTCCGTGGTCTCTGCTTAGTTCCTGCCCTCAATGACTGCCTCGGAATATATAACCAATAAACCCTCTCCTCCCCAAGTTGCTTTTGGTTGTGGCATTTATCACACTTTAGAAATCAAACTAACGCAGAACTCCATCGGGAAGGCCAAACATAAACAGCTGCTGGGTGTTAGAAAGCACCTTCGGGTGCTTCCTCTGGCAGACAGCCCCGCAGCGAATGCGGCTACTCGGAAGTATCTTAGGAATTTCGAATAAACCTTCCGTCAGTGAGCCTATTTCTAGAAGTCTATCCTAAGGGAAGAGCCCAGTCATAGAAAGTAATACCTGCTTGGAGATGCTTCCATAGCATTGTTTACATGGGAAGGAGTAAGTTTTCAGAAGTGATGCAAAGATGCCTGGAAACGCCATAGGGGATGTCACTATCTACCTAACATCACAGACAATACAGATACCTCCATGTGCGCATACACACATACAACTTAAAATTCCTCATCTGGGCTGACTGCTCTTCACAAGAACCACAGACTACTTAACAAGAACCGCAACACTAGGCATGAGATGCCCCCCTTTTAAGTTGTCAGAGTTATCCAAGAGTCTCCCAAAACATAGCACCCTATTGCTGTTGCCCCTGTCTCCAAGGGGTGGAAGGTATTTCTCAAGACACCATGAGCTGTGGACATGGGGCCCAGAGATCTGAGCTGCAACTAATCTGAGGACTAGCTGGTGGCCCTAAAAGGAAGGGAGGGAAGCAAACAGCAGGCTATTAGCATAATATCTATGAGCCACAGACAGCAATCGGTGCACTAGTGGCATGCATACCTTGGTAACCAACGGCTCTCTAATTGACTTAAAGCTTGCTCACCAAGAGGAAAACTATGCCTGTCACTGGAAATCTACCCACCTACCCGGGGGTCAGTGACATCCCGGATCCTGGAGGAGAACTTAGAGCTGCCACTTCCCTAAACCAGCCCGAGTCCTAACTGCATTCTGAATATTTATCCTTCTATCCGCAGGTAAGTATAGTCTTTAATCCTCATCAAAGATACTTCTCTTTGCAATAGATGGAGCCCACTCCAGAAAACCACAGCAATCAAAATGCAGAGAACAAGAGATCACGTGGTGCCTAGCCACGGCTGATACGTTACAACACCGTTCCTGCACCTGAGGCTCAGGGATCACTGAGGCCAGAGACACAGGAAGCCTGCTGCGAGATGTTTTTTTCCCTCCTAGAAGTGTCAGAGAGTCTAAACCCACAAACTCCCATCTGTTGAAAAGAAACTCACCCACGCCCCCCACCCGTGGTTTCCCTTGCCCCTCGACGTGTCCCTGGAAGCAGCCATAGCCAACCTGCAGCTGTAGCAACTCCTAGGTGGGAAGCTGCTGGGGGATGGGGAGGCATGGCATGGCTCTTACCACGAAGCCATGCCAACGAGAGTGAGACCACACTCTCAGGAGAGGCTGTCAGAGGAGCATTCTCTCTTGTTTAATGCAAGGGTCGTTCCATTTATCAGGTTGGGGGTCAGGAAGGATCTTTTTGGTCCAGGGTTAAGATCGTTGGTTAAGCCAGAGACACTGGGATAGGCATATTTTGGGGAACAGGGACTTAAGTAAGCAATTCTGCCAATCGCGGCCCACCTTTTGAAGGGGGGCGGAGTTTTGCCGTGGCTTGTGGTCTGTCAGCACAGAGACTGCAAAGGGGAGGGACCAGGGAACCTTCCAGCTCCTCATGCCAGGGCTGGGGTTCTAAGCGCCCTCAACCTACAGCTACTGCATGGCCAGTCCCATGAGGGCACCACACCCATCAACATGGCTGCCTCAACAAGACCTGAACAAAGACGGCACCAACAGACACGCTAACACGGGACGGGGAGAACTCTCGGGGCCTGTCACAGACCAAGGACCACGAGCAACTGGAGAATGCTGGAAGCAATCATCTACCCCATTGCTAAGAGAAGCATAAATGTCTGTTCCTCCCTGGCTTCCAACAACACATAGGGGTACAATGTCTCCAAAGTTCACTCTGGATAATCAATTAATTTATTGGGCTCCCTTACAGAGCTACAAGGGTATGGGTGCTCTTCCCCTACTGGCTGCACCTGGAAAGCCTTACCCAGCAGGGGTAGATGAAGCCTCTGTTCTAGTCTTTCCTGGAGGGGTGGTGTGTAGGGGGGAGGAGACAGAGAGAGACACAGAGTCAGAGAGAGCGGAGCCTAGCCCCGCCCCCCCGGCCATGTGCAGCGTTGCCAGGGGTAGAAAGCAGCCAGAGAACTGGGAGAGAATCTCATGCCCTACTTGGCTCCTCTGTGTAGGAGTGCAAACCATCAGCCAGCCCACTGCGATGACCTCTGCCAGGGGTTCAGCTAAACTCCCCGAGAGATGACAGTGGCTTGGCTCAGAGGACAGACACCCAGAACACCAGGGAACAGCCTCTCACTCGGTTGCTCCAACGTATGCACGGGTAACATCGCATCTACTCCCAGGCTGTACTTACGGACTTAGGAGTACGTGTTCAGAGAGAGAGAGAGAACAATTTTTTTGAAACGAGGCCATGAATTTTGACAAGGAGTGCCTGGAGGCACTGGAGGCAGGAAGTGGAGGGAGAAAATAATGTAATTACGTTATAATTTCAAAATCTGTTACATATGAAAAGGAGAGTGAACCGACTGCGGAAAGGGTGACGTGCAGTTAAATCTGCGACAGCACGCCGAGGTTGTTAAATACGTACAGCTAGTCTAGCAGCTCGCCCGGTGCTGCGGGAATAACTTATCCGAACCTGCTCTCACAAGCCACACAGGACCAAGTAAAACTCCCAGTGTCAAGGTTGCGCCCCCTCCCTGTGAGCTGGTGGTGCGGGAGACCTTGACCCCACAAGATGTAGATTATTACTTATGTTTGTCTTTATTTTACATGTAGAGCATTTGGCTGCATATATATGTGTACCGTGTTGTGCAGTGCCCACAGGATCCAGAAAATGGTGTTGGATCCTCTGAGACAAGAGTTGCCATGTGGGTCCTGAGAACCAAACGCAGGTCCTCTGCAAGTGATCGTAGCCACTGAGCTGTCTCTCCAGCCCCAGTGATGGCTGCCCTGCTGAAGGCTCCACACACCTTGGTTGCAGAACACAGACAAACTGAGATGGAATTGAGCTCAGGGTCCCCTTTACCTTCCGTACTCCCAGGAGGTGCTGTGCAGGCTGCTGGAGGAAATTACCATCTACAGTCTTACTTGGCTGTGGGGCCTGTGTGTTATACTCCTGACCTGCCACGCGGGTATGCCCACTAGTGCTGTTACCGAACAGCCGACAGCTTTCCAACAAGTTCTGTGACTCGTGCCACAGGAGGGAATGCGTATGCAAACCTGGTCAGAAGACTCCAGCTAGGCTAGTCACAGGACAGCTACTACTGCTGTTCGTTAAATATACAGTGGCATGACTGCTAAATGGCCTTCTAAAGAAGTATGCGTGTGCCCATAAACTAGTGCAATTACCAGCATTGGTCAGAGAAGCTTCTCTTTGCAGCAGGCAGCGGTTACTGCAGTCCTGGAGCCGGTCAAAGTGTTGGGAATAAATGACTGTTGAATGGACAAGTCAGGGCGCTCTCTCTTTCTCTCTCTCTCTCTCTCTCTCTCTCTCTCTCTCTCACACACACACACACACACACATACACACAAGAGAGCCGGAGGAAGAATGGGGTGACGTGGGATGCTGTCTTCCATGCAGGACGTGGCTGTTGCACTCATGAACTCGGCAGCGGCGGTGGCGGCGGCATCTCACTGTCATGACCTGCACAGGACTGGACCCATCGACATCCTGTCACGGTAGGAGGTGGGGCTCACCAAGCCCAACCCCTCCCTGAGGATCTACAGGCTGTTAATGGCTGCTGGGAGAGGGAGAGAGATTTTCTCCAGTGGTGTAGCCACTGGCGAGTTGCCCATGACCCTGTAGATAATCCTCAGCCCTTCTCCTTATGCAACCTTAACTAACTCATCAGTTCATCAAAATAAGATCTGGGATGAAAGTAGCAGGTGAGCCAGTTAGGGATGGTGGCCATTAGGAGAAGAGGGTCGAGGGAGGGGGACGAGGGTTTCATATGACCGGACTACACCATATATGTGTGTGAGGGTGTCGTCATGAAACCCACCATTATTTATAAATAATATGTGAAAATATTGCCTCCACCTTAGGAAAGTACAAGGCCCCATCTTCTCTGAACGCTAAGAGCTTTTCAACCTGGAGTGGTGAGCCACATTATGAGAAAACTAACTGTTGAGACAAACCTGGATTTCTGTCAAGTCATCAGATGTTCGTCAACAGTCACACACCACTTAACAAGGGTGTTCCCCAGGGGTGTATCGTTAGGTACATATGAGCATTGTAGGGTGTACTTACACAAAGATAGCTATGACATCACTGAATGATGTAATCTTAGGAGACTAATGTGTACTCAGCTGTAGTTGTACACTACAATCTTTCACCCTCAATGTAGGGAAAAAGAATTCACTGCTTTTGCAGGCAGCCTTGCTATAGAAAGAGAGAAGGGTAGGAATCCTCACAGCCTCTCTTAGGCTGTCCTAAGCTTGGAGAGGACTAGCTGACAGTGAGTCAGACTAGCGTCTCAGCTCACTATCCGCAAACTCAATCTCTCCAACCTTTGTTCTTTTAAGCAAGAACCAACACACTAACAGACAAACCAACCAACAAACCTCTAACCAATACCCACCCTGGCTCTCGGGGCTTCAGACCTTTTGTACTCTAAGCTAAAGTTCCCATTATCCCACGCGGCACACAATCCCAAGAACAAGCTACACATGGCAAAACAACGGCACCTGACCAAATTACAGCCACCTGCGTCAAGCACTCCAAATCCAACTCATAATCATCCACCACACTGGGGATAGTAACATAAACCTAGTCCAGACCATTTTGCGTTTTCAAAGAAACCAAAACAAAAGCTTCCAGTGTTCTGCTACCCTCAGCCGGTTGCTAATTACAGCACTGTCACACAGAGACGAATGCATTTGGTATATCAGAGTTCAAAGACTACATACTTAATAAAGATAATTTACTATAAGAAAAATATGAATTCAAATATTTGTTGAACACAATAACTTGATTTTTTTTAAAAAGAACCATTTCTTTAAAAGTTTTACGTGTATGAATATTTCCCTAAATGTATGTCAGGCACCATGTGCACGGCTGGTACCCAAGGAGGTCGGAAGAGAGGGTCAAATCCCTTCGAACTGAAGTTATGGGTGGCTGTGAGCCACAGTGTGGGTGCTGAGAACCAAACCCAGATCCTTTGCAAGAGCAGCAATTGCTCTTAACTGTTGGACCATCTCCCCAGCCTCAATAATTCATTGTTTTTATTATGGGCTGTGTTGCGTGTTTTGTGTAATCATTAGGCCTTTTAAAAGAGGTACTTTTTAACAAGCCATTTTGTAGGTGAGTAGGCTGTGGGTTAAAGGAGTCTATAACCTTTTGTGAGAGTAGAAGAGAAAGGATTTGAACATGTCGATCAGAAGTCCACAGACAAACACACTCCCCCACCTTCTGTGAACCAAGGGAGCTGCTGAGAGCGCGTGCTGAGTTCTGGTTACAGGTGCTGCATGTCCTGCTGGGAGTTGTCTCATCTTTGCAGATGTTCTTTCCAGGGAGAGGTGAAGGGAATGCCCGGTTCAGAGTCTTCCAGGGACCAGGTCAGTGCTGGTCCGTCCTCTACCTTTACCTTTGCAATCATCTGTCTTCCCAAGGAAGATTGATATGTGGCTCAGCCAAGGGAGCCCTGTGTAGACAGAGCAGAGGCTAAGGAGCTGGCAAGGGTCTGGGACACGATGATGGACAGGCAGAGGGAGATTTGCAGTATAAAAAGGCAGCGTGGAATGAGGACAGCAACACCCATTCACTGCCTCTCGTCTAGGACAAACACTATTCGTCGTGATTTCCATTAGGTTTCTCCCCAGAGGACTCCTCAGCAGGAAGCTTGGAGGTAGCAATGCTGGGAGGTGGTCAGACTTTGAAGAAGTGGCGCCCTGCAGAAGGTTGTGAGGTCTCTGGCAGCATCAGCACCGGAATGGGTCAATGTAGTTCTCAAGGGGCCCGGCTAGTCCCCACTAGTGTGGGTGTTGTAAAGGCGGCCCCCACTCCTGCCCCGTGCCTGTTCTCTGACATCTGACTTGCAATGCTCATTCGAGCATCCTCGAATGAGCTCCTGCACACTCTCGCACTGCAACAGCGCCCACCATGAGGCCCATACCAGACCCCGACAAATGCTAGCAGACCTCCAGAATGGTGAGTGGCATAAACTTCTTTTGTGAATCACCCCACCTTCGGCATTTTGTTATAGCAACAGAGAGAGGGCTAATAGGCGATCCACAATTGCCTCACCTCGCCTATTAATAGTTCTTCAATCCAGGCACTATTACTCCATTTTACAGATTAGGACATCTGGTGAGTAAGAAGCCCAACAGGCTGTGTGCGGAATGAAGACCCTCTCTATCCAGCAGAGCAAGCAGCCTCTTCTGAGGCAAGCACTCCACTCCAACGGGCTGAGTCTGTGCTGCCTTTCTGAACACTGGACACAGAGAAGACTGGCATGGGGTACCCCACGAGGATCTTGGGATCTAAGGTTCAGAACAGTAGCTGCACAGCTGGTGGGAGACGGGAGCCCAGCGCACCACTAATTGTCCCCTTTCCCGGTGTTCAGTGAAGGACTCCGAAGAAACCAATCTTTGTGCCTTTTCATGGTTAAAATTCTTCATGGAACTGAAACCTCAAAGCAGCCACCCAGCCAGTCTTTGTTGGGTTCCTAGGCAATGCAGCCGCCACATCTCAGCACCGAGCACTCGGACGGAAAGCGCTCGGGCATTCAAAGGGGAACTGAACAAGAGCCTTGTTCTCCCCAGGCTTGGAGTCCAGGCAATTCCAGGCTCACTTTTAATCTCCGGAAGGAACGCTGCAGACTCTGGCACAGGCGCATGCGTCTGCACGCACACTCGTGCGCACACACAAGTTAACATACAACATAATGATAATATAATAATATAATAATATAATATAATATGGTGGATAATGGTTAGGAAGACACATGATGTCGACCTCTGACACCCATGTGCACATGCACACATTCACATTCACGTGTCCACACATACGCAGAAAGGAAGTAAGAAAAGAAAATTAAATGCTCATCCCTGGTAAGTGTCTTCCCTGGAGAAATGAAACCCCTCTGAGGATGAGAGGTGCATCAGCGGCTCGCCGTGCTAGAGATGGGAGCCATTCACTGAGGAGCCGGGTGAGCAAAGAGAGCCCCGTTTCTCTCTCTCTCCTAAGCCAGGACCCATCGGCCACTGCTTTGGAAACTCAGGATCCCTCTGAATTCATTCACCAATTTGGATCTCTCAGCCTCACGAATACGATGGAAAGTACTGTCCCCAGCTCAGCGGCCTTTCCAGTTAGGTGCTGAACTGGACCACCGAGTCAAGGATGTTTCTACCTGTCTTTGGCTCAGCTTTCCCCTCACTCTGAAGGTGGGATGTGTGGGTTTATCTTCCTTGCAAGACAGATTATGATGTCCCCAGAGAGGGGATGACAGACTCCTTGGTCGGAGTTTACTCTGTCTGTTTTATTTATTTATTATTTATTTTTACTTTTGGTTTTTCAAGACAGGGTTTCTCTGTTGCAACTCTGGCTATCCTGGAACTCACTCTGCAGACCAGGCTGGCCTCAAACTCACAGAGATCCACCTGCCTCTGCCTCCCCAGTGCTGGGGTTAAAGACATGTGCCACCACCACCCAGACATATCTGTTTGTTTGGGGAAGGCATTTTCACTCTTGGTGACAAGCTGGGAGAGTTTCTACGTACTGGCCACACTTAGTCGAAAGTTTATACATATGTAATCTAACCCAGAAATCCTGCCTCTACTATACATGTACATGCTTCACATGATTTATAATAGTCTTGTAAACTTACTATAACAAAAGACCGATGGTACCTAGCAGAGTGAACAACAACCAGTGGGAGAATTCATCCAATGGGAAGTTGTTTGACTACTAAGATGTGGGGTCGATGTCACTGCTGGGGTCTGGACGGACACTAGGAAAGTGTCTGTGGGTGTGGGGCAGAATCTTGTTAGAAAAAAAATGAACAGATTCCACAGGCAGGACAATTAAAGACAAAAGTCAGAAATATTGGGGGATTGGCTCTTCCGGTGTCTGAGTGCCAGTTGGGACATCCTGTGAGCCAGTTTTTAAGTTGTTGGTAACTTAAGGTCAGCCACAATGAGAGAATTTGCTCCACGGAAATCAAAAAATGTGAAAAACGGTGGAAGCCAGATGTACCCATGTGCCAGCACAGTTCAGGAAAACACATCAAATGTGGGCAAACTTAAAGACAACCAACAGGACAATTAGTGGCCACAAAGAGCAAGAGCGTGGTGTGTGGCCGCTAAGCCAGAACCACACAGCCAAGACTCAGCAAGACGAGCCAGCGGGTACAGTGGAGCAAATGCTCCAACTCTGCTCTTCCATCCTGAGCTGTGACAAGACACAAGCACCTAGGGATGGAATCTCACTGTGGATCTCAGGCTTGAGGGACCGGAGAAGGCAGAGGTGCGGATCCTATCAGCAATCTCTTGAGGAATAAATTGCCTTCAACATGCCAGGTTAACGGGGCATTCTGTTCTCACCACAAAAAGGCCCTTCTGGCCCTCTAAGGCCACACATGGCTGTTCAAAGTTTCTCATTCCCTGTTGACCCACGGAAGCAAAGGTCCGGGAGAAAAAGCCAGGGCTGGGCTGCAAAAGGATGGGAATTCCGTTTTCCTTTTGGATCGCTTTCCTTGTTAAAACCACTAAGTTGAGGGGCTGGAGAGATGGCTCAGTGGTTAAGAGCACTGGCTGATCTTCCAGAGGTCCCATGTTCACGGGGTAGTTCCCAATCATCTATAATTCCAGTTCCAGAGGATCTAGCGCCCTCCTCTGGCTTCCAAGAGCACTGCACACGTGGTGCACTGACATGCAGGCAGGTAAACATTCATAAATTTCATAAAGAAAAACCCACTAAGTTGAATATACATACACTTAATTTTTAAAATCAGAATAAAAGGGCTGGGTAGATGTCTCAGGGGTTAAGAGCACTGGCAGCTCTTCCAGAAGACCCAGGTTCAATTCTCAGCACCCACATGACAGCTCACAACTCCAGTTCCAGGGGATTCGACACCCTCAAACACGCAGGCAAAACACCAATGCACATAAAATAAAAATAAGTAAATTATTTTTTTAAATCAGTCTTTAAAGAAAAAAAAAAAAAGCATGAGCTACGATCCCAGAAGCCAAGATTGCTTTGATTTCAAAGCCATCCTGGGCTTCACAGTGAAATCTTGTCTCCCCCAGAAAAGAACAAAAATAGCCATAAGACAGACTGTGAGAGAAACAGCCCCCGTCCTGTTCCCTGCTCTCTCCCTCATCCTGTCAACTATTTCTTTGGCACAGAGAAGCAAACATGGCATCCATGTTATAGCCCTTCTTCTTCTGACATGATGTGGCACACTGTGTAGAATGTTCTACACCTTGCTTTTTGCCCCTCTCTTAAGATCCCCTGGAGACCTCTCCATATCAGAACGTGATGAACATGCTCATCGTTTGGGTTTGTGGCCGCACGATGCCAACCCATGGATGACGCTCTCCGTCATCCCTGCTCCAGTGGCCACCCTCACCTCCCACATCTTACTGCCACTTTAGGGAATAGCTTGAGCATCTTTTTGGTTAAACAAAAATGCCGCTTTGCGCTCCAGCCTTTCCTGGTTTGCTCAGGTTTTGCCTCCTCTCTGACGGAGCCCATATGAGCTTTCCAAGCCAACCCACGCCCTGCTCGCAGGGTGCCTTAGGATGCTCGACTCACTTTCTCCACCATTCCAGGCAGTCATCCATCATCCCTCCTACAACTCCACCCTTCGGCCCACTCCTCACGCCTCGACCCTGCACACCTAAGTCCAAGACAGTAGGTCCTGCATCCAGTAGGTGGTTAGTAAACACTGCTTGGTTGATCCGTTCTCTTCCAAGTCAGGCAACAAACACACTCTATTTCACCAACAGGTGGCGCTGCTTTCCGCCTCTGAGCAGCTAAGACCTCAAGCTCTCTCAGGAAGCCTGCTCTTCAGAGACACCCGAGGGTGGCCCTGAAGACGACTTCATCCTTAGCAGAGTCCGCAGTGCTCTCTGAGTGCTCCTCGAAATAGTCTAAAGCCACAACTCCAGTTTTCCCTGACTTCTCTGTCGTGTGGAGCAGTGTCTGACTTGTTTTCTTGTGTATTGAGAGACCGAGTGCTTGATCAAGGAATTTAGCCTCTGGCTCGCTGGGTCCCTGTGACGCTTCGCCTGTCTGAGCTGTTAGCCTCTCTGCACCATGAGGGATGTCGCTTCTCACCTTGTGGAGTTCATCTGAGGGCCAAAAGAGATCCCGTGTGCACTGGCCACCAGCGAAGTGCTCGGTAGCTGTTAGTTCCAGTTTGCGATGTGTATGTGCGTTCGATGTCGTCCACACCTCACTCCTGAAGACTTCCCAAGTAAACACACGTCTTCTGCAGTGCTTTGCCCGTGGCGAACCATTCCTGCCCCAGAGTCAGCATTTGCTGGGGCCTTACCCAAATGTGGGCCCTCTAGCTCTCACTATACCTGGCTCACTCTCATCTCTGAGCTCAGCGCTTCCCTCTGGCTTTCTTTCCTGCTACTTGGGCTACAGGAAGTCTCTCCAGCCCTACAGGCACTGATTGCAATCACTGCCAGCTGCTCTCTTTATGTAAGGCACAGAGGAAGCACTCTGCAAATGCCTAGGGAGTCCGAGAATAGGTGTGCCACATGGGAACCGACTGGTAGGGGTCCAAGCTTGAGTTCTGCTTCCCAGAAGGCTGCCAGATGTGTCAGGATACAAATACCTCTCCCACCACCAAGCCCTCAGCTTCCCAGTGCCGGGGCTCGGTGGTACTTGTGGAAATGTCCGTATGCTCTGGGCACAGCCCACCCAGAGGCACACAGCTTTACACTGTAGAATGGAGACATGCATGAAGGAGCTATTCCAGAAGGTAGGGCTATACTGAAGAAGGCTGCATCTTTACCATTTCAAATCCATCCGATTCAGTATCCAAATCTGAGCAGCCCTTATGTGGACACACTGTTGCAGATGTGGGAGAGAGAAGTTAGCAGGTGTGCTGGTTAGTTTGGGGCTGCTTTGTTTCCTTGTTATGTTGCCAACACAGAATAGTAATCGGTAGAAAAGACATTGTTTAAAGATTCGCCTCCATCAGATTGACCTGTAGTCAAGTCCGTAGGGGACTTTCTTAATAATTGATATAGAGCTGGCGGTGGTGCTCACCTTAATCCAGCACTCAGAAGGCAGAGATTGGGTGGATCTCTGAGTTCAAGGCCAGCCTGGTCCACAGAGTGAGTTCCAGGACATCCTGTGGCTACATAGAGAGTCCCTGTCTTGAAAAACCTAAATAAATAAATAAATAGTAAAGGATTCAGCCCACTATTGGTGGTCCCATCCCGAGAAAGGTGGCACTAGGCTGCGAGAGCAAGCCAATAAGCAGAGTTCCTGCCTCCAGGTTCCTGCCTTGAATTCCTACCCTGACTTCCCTCAGTGATGGATTATGGCCTGGAAGTTGTAAGATGGAATTAACCCTTTCCTCCCTCCCCCACCTCTCCACCCCCAGTTACTTTTGATTGGTGTTTGTCAATCAAAGGTGCTCCAGCCTTCTTGGCCACAGTTAAAATAGAAGGACCGGGTGGTTCATTCTAAGCATCATGGGGCATTTTTTAAGGGCTTTAAGAAGGGCAGTTAAGATACCGTTCACCTGGGTTAAGAAACAGACAAGTAGCTGGGAGGATGAAATATTGAAGAAATCCCACTGAACCAACCAGCATTAGCAGTCAGGCTGTGTTCTGCGAGGATGGGAGACCAGAAGCTTGAACAGCCCACAGGCTTCAGCATGCCAGACATTGTCTCCTCCACCACTCTGCAAGGCTCCTGCTCTAGCTCTCCTCCCTCACTGAGACCCCTCCCTCACTGTGTAAGCAGGGGACTAGATTAGTTAGGAGAGAGAGACTAATGTCATACAACCAGGTAATTCCTCCAACCCTGGGGAGGAGGGGAGGCAGCACTGAACCTGTAAGCATGGTGCTTTCCTGTAACCCTCTTACATTTCCCCATCACTGTTTATCATTAAAGGAGGTCAGGGCAGGAACTCAAACAAGGCAGGAACCTGGAGGCAGGAGCCGATGCAGAGGCCATGTGCTGCTCACTAGTTTGCTCATCATAGCCTGATCAGCCTGCTTTCTTATAGAACCCAGGCAGGACCACCAGCCCAGGGGTGGTACCAGCCACAGTGGGCTAGGCCCTCCCCCATCAATCACTAATTAAGAAAATACCCTACAGCCAGTTCTTATGGAGGCATTTTCTCAACTGAGGTTCCCTCCTTTCAGATGACTCTAGCTTACGTCAAGTGAACATAAAACTAGCCAATGCACGCACGCGTTCACACACACAAACACACACACACACACACACACACACACACACACACACACACACACGTAGATAATTAAAAATGAATCTTAAAGGGTGGATTAAAATATGTAATTCCCAAGCTTGTGTATGAGGGCATAGCTCCCTCAGAAATAACTGCTCAGTAATGGTGTAATGGCACTTGTCAATATGGGTGATTATGATGATGATGATGGTGGTGATGGTGATGATGATGGTGGTGATGGTGATGATGGTGATGATGGTGGTGGTGATGGTGATGATGGTGATGATGGTGGTGGTGATGGTGATGATGGTGATGATGATGGTGGTGATGATGATGATGATGGTGATGATGATGATGGTGATGATGGTGATGATGATGATGATGGTGATGATGGTGGTGATGATGATGATGGTGATGATGGTGATGATGGTGGTGATGGTGGTGATGGTGATGATGGTGGTGATGATGGTGATGATGATGATGATGGTGGTGATGGTGGTAATGGTGGTGATGATGGTGGTGATGATGGTGATGATGATGATGATGGTGGTGATGGTGGTAATGGTGGTGATGATGGTGATGATGGTGATGGTGATGATGGTGATGATGATGATGGTGATGATGATGGTGATGATGGTGATGATGATGATGATGGTGATGATGGTGATGATGATGATGGTGGTGATGATGATGATGATGATGATGATGATGTTGGTGATGATGGTGATGATGGTGATGATGGTAATGATGATGATGATGATGATGGTGATGATGATGATGATGATGGTGATGATGGTGATGATGGTGATGATGATGGTGGTGATGATGATGGTGGTGATGATGATGGTGATGATGATGGTGATGATGGTGATGATGATGGTGATGATGGTGATGATGATGATGATGGTGATGATGATGATGATGGTGATGATGATGATGGTGGTGATGGTGATGATGGTGATGATGACGGTGATGGTGATGATGGTGATGATGATGATGGTGATGATGGTGATGATGATGATGGTGATGATGATGATGGTGATGATGATGGTGATGATGATGGTGATGATGATGGTGATGGTGGTGATGGTGATGATGATGATGATGGTGGTGATGATGATGATGGTGGTTATGGTGGTGATGGTGGTGATGGTGATGACGACAATGACGATGCCACAGAGTCAAGAAGAGAGCCTGACACTGAGCACCCTGGTCCAGCTATCCTGCCAATGGGCACAACACATGCATACTGAACCAACAAAGAAGACTGGATTGATTTAGAAAGATTTCCATTTTTCTAAACATATTTTTGCCTCATCTTGAAGTCAGTAGAAAAGCTGATCCCAGTGGGTTTCTACTACCCTACCCCCACCTCCCAGGCCCCACACCAGGAGGCTTGCTTGGGGTAACAGGTGTTGTGGTAAGCAGCTTGTGGCTTGAGCTGTGAGGAGCCCGGTGTTAACACGGAGGCAACTCCTCCCTCCCCACGCCCTCAGAGTCCCTAGGGGAGGCTGGGGATAGCTGGGGGGCTGGATCATGTGCCAGGGCCTCGGCACAGCTTGACCTTAGGCGTGGTCTGAGGAGGTGAGTGTCACTTTTGCTTTCACAGGGCTTTCAGTGTCTCTTCTCCAGACTCACAGAGCCAGCGGGCTAATTAGGGACTCCTCTTCCTCTGGTTGTGGCACCTCCGTCCCCACCCTACACTCTCTATCTCCTAAAGTTACACTACCACAGCATGGGTGGATAGATACCCACCCAGCAAGCCCTCTCCCAGCAGGGACTGAGCCCCAGCAGAGGGCCTGAGGTTGTGATGCCAATCTGTGGGCAAACTCTCAGGTTACAAAGGTGGGGTCAATCCCCAAGAAGTAGTATGGCTTAGGCCCCCTTTATCCCCCCACCCGCCCCGCAAGGTGAGGAAGGGCTGCGTGTGCATATATGCAAGTACATATGAACCCCACTCATGCTTGAACACCAGTAGCAACATATAAATTCATTCTCAGCTGAAATATCCTTTGAGCAGGCACTGAGAGGATTTTTGTGCCGGGGCTTAGGACATAAAGTGGAGAGGTAAAGAAGACCTCATCCATGGGGTCTTGTATATTGAACGTGCCGTCTTCACTTCATCCGTAGTTCCCTCTATCCGGTCCCACCCCACAGGCACTGTCTCTCCACCTCTGGCTGTTGTTGTCGCTCTTAATAATGCAGGTCATGTTTGTGGCCTTGAGGCCCCAAACTTCTCTACTGCATCTACAAACTGTGTGTGTGTGTGTGTGTGTGTGTGTGTGTGTGAGAGAGAGAGAGGGGGGGGGGAGTCAGTTCAATTTTTGTCCCATGATGGTAAGGTAAGGTGCACTTAGACTGATAACGAATAATGTATTTTCCTGTTTGTCTACAACATTCTTTCCCAGGGAGAGACATAAACTCTACCCCTCCTTCTAATGTCCCAACAAACTGAGGAAGAATTCCAGCAAAGTATACTGTGAAGAACCGAGGGATCATTGGGCTTCCTTGCTGACCGTAGGTGAGAGGTTAGTACAGGGTTGTGGGTGCTTTCCCTTCCAAATAGGAAAAACTCTCCCCAGCCAGGATGGCGGTTTTCCCAAAACCACATAGAGGGAGCCTCCCCCACTGGTCTTCCCAGACCTATGTAGCCTAGCCTCACCCCAAGGCCATGTGCAATTAAAGCAGAGTTTCCTGCAACAGGTGGATGGGAGTGACTGGGATACTCAGGTGAGGGTCTCGGCCTTCCCCCATCCCTCTAATGAGGGATATAAATAGTCAAAGGCCCATCTGGGATAATCCTTTGTAAGGGCTGTGCAGCTGAGCTCCCGACATGCCCACTGCTTGCTCAGAGGGCCGACACATTGCTTTCAGGTGGCCCCGCGGTGCCCAAGGTGGCTACCTTCCTTCACACTCCCTAGGGGCTTTTTCCACTTTCCTGGATTTGTCTCATGCCTCTCTCTTCACTCCAGCTCCCACCTGCCTGAGGCCCAGGCTGCTTGTCACGTGGTTCCTGCTTCTCTTTCTCTACCCAGCAGTCTGTCTATCATGGCCCCAATTAGCATCAGGGACACAGCGAAGAGAATTCTAAGCGTTGTTGCTAAGTGAGCGTTTCATCCAGAATTGCGCCTCCTCTGTCCCGAGGGCTGAGCAGTGGCCACCACACTCAGCCTATCCAGATTGCTTACAAATGCCCCCCACCCCACAGCGCAACTCCCTGATCAGACACGGTGGCTCTGCACCACCTCATGAGCCTCCTGGGTCAGGCAGTGCTCAGCTCATCCAAGACTGTGTCTTCCCCCACATCAGGCAGTCCTCCCTCCGGCCCCTGCCCCCACCTCCCCTTCAGATGCAAAGCTGACATATGGCTCATCTCCATCTTTGGGGGAGGTTCTGTCTAAAGTTGTCCCAAAGATTCAGATTGTATGACAAATCACGTTCTAGACTATCGCGGCGAGAAAGCGGCCAGGCGTTTGCATCATTACCCCAGACAACAGCTTCATTAGGCTGAAAGAGAGGTTTGCAGCCCTGTGAGCACCGCCACTGACCTGGGCCCCTCTCTCCGCCATTGTCTGTGGGAGCCACGACTCGCGTCTTCGTACCATATGGTCCATTTGAGCACCCCACACCGCCTTCCAGGGGAGACAAGCATGTTGAGAAGCACTGGGGTAACCAGAGGCCTGCCCCCTGAGTCCAGAGGAGAGCTGCCACGGAGTGGGATAGAACAAGGCAAGAAGATGGGGACCAGGGGTCTCGGGGAGCCTAGATGCACTTCCACAGCCTTTGGAGACTCCTCGGAGGTCCCGGGACCATAGGCATTTCCCCCAGAGATTGCTAAACTGAAGGCTGAGGCCACAGCCCTCTTCTTCCATCTAAGACCCTAAAACCTGAAAGCCAGGCTATCCCTTCGGGAGATAGTCAGGGTTCTGGCTTAAAGGGGATTGGAGGAGCAAGACCGGGAGACCCGCTTCTGTAGCTAGCTCCTCAAACCCCATCTCCTTGAAGCCTTGTTCCTGGCAGCCGCTGGGACCTGACTCCTCTAGAGAGAAGCAGTTCCATGCAGCCCTGCGCAGAGAGCCCGGGGCCATCAGAGAGCACCCTGAAGGAAGAAACATTGGGATCCAGAAACCGGTGACCCGGTCCTCGCCAGGCGTTTCTTTAAGAGAAAGGAAGAAAGCGCAGCTTCCACGGGTGCGGTGCTTGGTTGGACGGGCCAACGCGGCGGATTAGGGCCAGGATTAACATTTTAAACTCCGCCAGACTCCCTGACTCAAAGATCTCGCTCGCTAATCGTATTACTATCCCTCGGATTATTGCCGTACCCTCGGCAGAACAGACTCTAAAATCAAATTGATTAAAGTCCCCTCCTGTTTGCTCTTATCTCCTCTGGGGTGTGGAGAGGGACCTCAGCTTCCGAAGGAGCGGACTTTGAAAGTCGGATCTCACTTCTTACTGCTACTCCTCCCCCACACCCCTTTCCACGCCAGGCTACGGTGAGAAGAGAGGCGACATGATTTCTTTAGTCCCGCCCACGGCAGCTCCTAATTCCCGGTCATTTATCCCATATTAAAACTTCTTTAAGGAAGCATGAACCAGCATCAGCACCTGCTATGCAAATGCAGCCAAAGCCAGCAGGGCCGCGGGGCGTGCGGCCATTCATTGCAGACGCGAGGGTCCCGACAGATTGCGGGGGTGGGGGGTGAGGACAGGGTGGGGCGGGGCTGCGGGAGGGGCTGGCTAGCGCCCCCCCCCAGCACTTCTCCCCCGAGACTCTCTTCCCTGCGCTCTCTTCCACCTACCTTTACCCTTTGCTCCGACTGACGCCCTATCTTATCGCCCAGGTCGCTATGTGTCCCCGGAATGCATACTCGCGCCTCAACCTAAGTCTAGCCAACCTCTCTGGAGCGGGCGTGGGGTGGCCCTGCCCCGGATGGAACAAGAAAGGGGCGAGGTCGCCTCTGGGGCCGGGCGGCGCCGGGGTTCCCGCAGTGCGCTCCCCGCAGCAGCCTGCTCGGTGGAGGCCGCGCGGGGTAACAAGGATTAGAGTGCTGGGGACCATGGGTGGCTGCCGGGTCCTCACGTGGCTGGGGGCCCCGGCTCGGTCGCGTCTCGTGCGGCCCTGATCCGCTCACGCGAGGAGCCGCCACCGGAGCCGCGCGCTCGCCCGGCGGGCGCGGGGTCAGCCTGCGCGCTCACGGGGCCCGGGCGTGGGAAGAACCGTGGAGGGAAGGTCGGCGACTCGAGGCTTGGGGGAGGGACCCCATCCTCCAGCCTCCAATCTTTATGTGTGACCCCATAAAAGAGATGGAAAAACACCGGCTCTCCGGGGGCGCCCGGGGACTGCGAAGACTGAGGCGTCCCAAAGCGCAAAGCGATAAATACACTCGCGCCGCCCGCTCGGTCGGTCCCTTGGGGGCATAGAAAATGAGGCGCTCCCTCCCCTCCCTTTAACTCGAGGGGAGTACCAATAACTCATGTATGTTATAATTCTTCGTCGCCCCTAGGTAGTCTGGGAAAACTAGAAGAAAAGAAAACGCCAGAAAGTTACGGTAAAACTTGAGTTGCCGCCGAAGCCGCTTTCTTTGCCCCTGCTGCGAGAGTTTGAATAAAGAGAAGGCCCCTGAACTGTAACAAACAAAAAGGATGGGGAAGACAAAGGATTTCCAGAAAAAGGTTTAGCTAGAAGACAAGGCTAGCGAAACTGAAAGGAGGGTGGGGGAAGCATTAACAACGGGACAATAAGTGTACTAATCGCTTTGATATATTATACAAACCCAAAGACCCAAAACATTGTGTAATTATTTATAAATGACTTCTCCACTCCTGTGCATAATGCAGAGGAAAGAATAAAACCGCGGGCTACTCTCTAAACTATTTCTAAATAGACCTGGTTCAAAAGGAGGCAGAAGTGTTTGGGATAAAATAATTAATGGTGGATTTTATGGTTGTCTCATTAAAACATTTTAATTACTGCAAACAAAATGCAATTGTGTTTGGAACCTGACGGGAAGTTAGGTAGCCAAGTGTTAAGGTAGCAATGGAGGGGAGCGCTTCAGCTTCGGGCTTTAGTTTTGAATTCTTTGAGTAAAGCCACAATCTCATGTTGACCCCTTTTGCTCAGCTCCCCACACGGCCGATGTCCTCCATATTTCTCTCCTTTCCACAGTGAAGGTGTTACTAAGAATTACAAACACACTGAGCAGATAAAAATGAAATGTAGCAAAATGAATTTCGGCTGTAGTGACTTGACTTCCTGTGGCAGGTCCCGACTGTCTGACTAGGAAAGCTAAACCGACTGACAGCACCAGGGCTGTGGGGTTTGGGTTATTTTTCTCTTAAATCCAGAAGATCTAACTTGAAGAAATCTTCCGTACAAAAACTCCAAGGCTTTGTGGGCCGTTCCAGATTGATTACCCCTGGCCTCTAGCAGCTAGTGTCTGAGCACTCAGGCCTGGAGGGAGGGGGGGACCTCTGCCCCTCCCTCTGAGTTTGAGACCTGAATCCTTAGGGTCCCTCTCTGCACAAGCCAGCACATCCCTTATGCACCCCCACTCTTTTTCTCCCCCTACTCTCTTTTGTTCCCCCCTTCTCTTCTCCCCCCTCCTTTCTCCCCTACTCTCCTTTGAGCACAAAAAGAGCATTGTTTTTTCCCCAAGATTGGGCCAAACCACAAACTTCAAACTTAGGGCCATCCTAAGCACACATTGCCCCCGTGCACACCATCCAGCCCTGACAGTCTCACTTGCAAGCAAACTTCTTGCAGAAAGGGGTTTTGTTTGTTTGTTTGTTTGTTTGTTTTGTTTTGCTTTTTGGCTGGCAAACTGTCCAGCATTATCCGGGAGGCATTTCTTACACTAGAATAGAGTAGGTTTGCATCAGGGCTTCCATTGACCCACAGATCCTCTCAGATTTGTGCACATTGCACACAACTAAACACACCAGTCCACAAGGCCAGGGAATCTCCCAGCAGACATCTCTGAGGTGGCGAAGCATACAGACGACGCTGTATTTAGCAGGGCAGGGGCCGAGGGGGCCTCCACGGATTTCGGGAAACCATGGATAATTTGCCATTTTCCTTGCTCTGTCACTGAAAGACCCCTCTGTTTCCCCCTCCTGCCTCGTTCCCCCCCCCTCCATTTTACACCCCCTTCCACAACTGTCATGGGTCATCAATAAAGAAAATGGGGAATTGTTTCCCCTTTCCAACCCCACCCTGCTGCTCTTATGCGTGTCTACAGTGTACTTAATCAGAGGGAAGGACCCTCTCCGCATCCGACATGTCCTGCCAGCCCTTCCTCTTGGGCCAGGGCACCTTTTTGGCCTTTTATTCCTAAAAAGATTGTGACTTTTTTCCCTGAGTGTCGCTCACAAAAAAAAAAAAAAAAATTGCTTCCCCCCCCCCTCATTGCTACAGAGACAAAACAAAGATTGGTGTGAGGCAGTCTTCTTTGGAAATGGGTGGCTTCATTTTCTAGAAAATTCTCCATCAAGGCTGCATCTGCAGACATGTTGCTGACAGCCCCAAAACTGTGCAGCGCACACTGCCTTTCCAAGCACCAGACTGCCTTAGGCAGTGGGGTCATAAATGGCAGCTGAGAGTACATACATATTGGGCTCAAAATTAATATTCGATCTAATCAACCTAGAGTTGATGACGCATGATGGAATGTGGCAGTCCCCCTCGAACATTCAGATTATTGTCCCCAAACTTGCAATGACCTGCCAGCCTGGTTGCTAGCAAGGGATCTCTAAAAGATTATTTGTTCGATGTCAGACTTAAGTGTTTCTGAAGGGGGTGCGGGAGTGGTGTAGAGGCCATTTGGCTCAGCATTGCTCCCACAGAGGGCTGCAAGGCTATGGATACTGACTCCGAATGAAGTCATACTGTGGACGCTGGCTCCAGATGAAGTCCGTGCCTCAGTGGTTACTGCGGCACTGACAGAGTTAAGGAAGATGTCCAGCACAAACAGCAACCTGGTCCCAGCCCTGGATCTCCATCCTATAAGCACTGTAACTTGATGTCGTTTTAAAATCCTGTAACTCGCCTTGTAAGAAGCAGGTTGTTTTTGTTTGTGCGTTGAGAACATTCGTTTTATATGTAAACGCTTATACTTTACCACCACTTTCCCCCTAATCTGGTCTTTCTCCATGAAAGAAATTAAAAGCCAAAGCCCTCTAGAGACCCCGGAAGCCTGCCCCGCACGGGCAGCCCCTCCACCCCATGTCCTAGTTGATCCCAGGAAGGGCTCCTTCAAAGGAAGTAAAACTGCCTTCCATCTCCCCCTGGGAGCCATGAGTCAGGTCTCCTGGGCTGCCTCGACTCAAGTATGCCAGTGATCCTTCCTTCATCTCCCACCCCAGAAACCCTGACATGGTCCTTAGTCCTTTAAGACATCGCCTGCCCCACCTACTCCTACATCCCAGCAGATTGGCAGCTGGATGCTTCACACATCAGGTACCCAGAACACCTGCAGCATCACCGCCTCAACACCTGCTGTGGTTGGATCCATCACGTGCCCGTATCACTCCTACTGGGGATGGGAGTGTCCACAGATGTGCTCCTCGATTGGCTGAGACTTAGGTGGCAGGGGAAACTTTCACATCCCTAACAAGGATACATCCCCTCATAGCAGAATCCAGCCCATTTTCTCTGGAGAAGAAGATGCTAGGTTTTGTCATGTGGCGTTCTCTGGGCAAGCTCTATCCTCAGAGGGTCTTATAGGAGGCTCTCGAGCCACGCCCCAGTGGGCACCACTCGGTCCCAGAAGCGGCTGCTCTAGGAGCAGGAAAGGCAAGTTGGAGGTGTGGACCTTGTCATGTCACTACTCATGGTCAGTAGGAAAAGCGGACACCGGTGGGAGAAAGCCTAGGTCCACTACTAGCTCCTAAGGAGTCTTGTGCATGCATGAAAAACTGTCCTCTCTGGTCAGATACAGTCCGTGTCAGGCGGGCCATGTGGCTTAATAGGTGGCAAACAGGCTATGCCACTTACAAGGCTAAGATCCTGCCAATGTCCTTGCTCAGTGACCATGGAACAAGGTAAGCAACAGTTCTGCTCAGAGAGAGGAGAAGGGGAAGAGCCTTTGTAGATGCTCAAGCCCCACCACAGCTGCCTCTCATCTTCTTCCACTAGAGCCCACAGCAGCTCATCCGGATGGGTTCCCAGTCATTCCGCCCCACCCCCACCCCTGCCTAGACTGTCTATTTACATCTGATCCATTGGTCAAGGCCTCTCAAGTCTGACTCTGCCAAGAAGCCCCCTCTGACCACTCCTTTCCCTTTGGGGAGTGTTCTTCAGATCTATTCCTTAAGGACCCTGTTGACACCATGAGATAGACATCCATGGGTGCTCTTCACATCCAATGTCTTGCCTCCCTCCAGACCGTAGGCCTTCCTGACACTCTTCAGAGCCCTGACCCAGGCCAGCCCACAGACGGTGCTCAGAGTGTATCTGTGTCTGCAGAAAAGCATGGCATGGGGTTGAAAATCACTACTGGGCCACATGGGGCTACCTGGAGAAAGACTTCCTCTTCTCGTACTTCAGTTCCCATGTATGAAGTATGGGGGGCTGGATGAATAATCTCTGTGGGTTCTATTAGCCCTGAACCCCACCAACAATAATTAGGCGCCTGGTCCCCCCTCAACAGGTCACCTCCAATGTCCTGCACCCAGGCTTAACACAACACCCAGCCCAGAGCAAGCCATCTATCTTGTCTCCAGGCTAAGCCCTTTGGCACCTCGAATTTGGACTTGTGGCCTTCTGAGCCTCAGGAAAACAATCTTCGGTAGATTTAATGCACCTATTTTGTGGAAATTTCTATAGAAGCCCAAAGAAACAAGCCCAGGGCCCACAAAGTGTCACAAAGCCAGACTGGTGCTGGTACACTGGGACCACCAGAAGCTACCACAGGGACAGAAAGAGACAAGAAACAGATTCTGCTCCAGAGCTACTGTTGCTTGCACAATTCCCAGTAGCCCTTGCACCCCCACCCTCATCCCCACCACCCCCACCACTCCCACCCCCACCCCCACACCCCAGGATCTATCAACAAGTACTCTTTCTTGCATAGTCTGACTATGGCCACTTCCTGTCGTTCTCACAAAGCTTCTCAAGCCCTCTCTATAACTGCGCCCCAGCTTTCTGCATAGACAGCATCTACATTGGCTGCTGCAGGAGGAGGGAGCCGTGTGGCAAGGGCTAGCCGGACAGCAAAAAGGCCACGCCTTCTCTACCAAAGCGCTGGTGTCCCAGGCAGGCCAGGCATAGACCCGAGGCCATCGCTCAGCTATCATGGAGAGCATGGGGGGTGGGACCTCTGGGGCGTTCCTTTTGCTTTTAATACCCGACCCCGCGATCCAGGGCTGTTCCTTAATGAATATTTCCTCTCAAGTGCAAAGTCGAGAGGCTGACTGGCCTCTATTGCTTTCTGGCAAACAGGAAAATAGCTCTTGACCCAAGCCAGCCAGTACTGGTGTGAGCCCCTGAGGCTGGCACCATTCCAAAATGTGCTGCACATGAGGATTCTTGGGAACCGGGAGAGCAAGGTTTCAGGAGGAGAGGGGATTGGCACACCCCTGTCTTTGGGTGGGGGTGTGATGGGGCAGCCCAGACCCAGCCCAGCCTGGAAACTCACTGGACCTTCACTTTAGGTATTCCTCCCCCTTGCCCCTTGCTTCGCTAACCTTGGTACCCCTCCCCGAGCCTTGGACCTCTCTGCCAGCTCCCCTCTTGTGTCTGCCTGGACGCGATTGGTCACTCGGAGGGCGCTGTTTACCGCAATCCGCACATTTGCAAAAGCCTACCGAGGGGCTAACATCATCTTCCAGGGCTACACTGTGTCCCTTCGTCTAAATAAAGGAACACCACTTGCTCAAATTCACACGAGTCCTCAACAGCAGAAAGGATGCGAACCCAGACTCCAGCCCCAGCTCTCCAACACCCGCCGCGCAGCTCACACTTTCTGCCAGGGCCCCGCCTCCCCATTCCACCCTGGTTAGGGGCGCCCGCGCGGCCCCGGGAGGAGCGTGCCTCGGCCGGCCGCTAATCGCCCCCGGCCCCCGCCCCCGCCCCCGCCCGGGTTTCCCTGTCCGCGACGCCCGGGCCTCCCTCGCTTGATCCGGCTCCCGGAGCAAGCCGGGCCACCGATTGGCCAGCGGTAATTACGGGCACGCTCCAGGAGGGGGGCTGGGCGGGGGCGGCCTCCCGCGAGCATAAATTATGCAAATAGACGGCGCTGCACGGGGCTGACCTGCCGCCTCTCTCCATTCACCCGCGCCGCCTCGGGGGCGGAGGTGGCCAGGGAGGGGGGCGCCCATTGTTGCGCGCGGTACTTAAGGGGTCCTGAGGCCGGTCGTGTGCCACATTCGGTGCTCACACGAGCTGATCTGATAGCCGGCGACATCACTCGGGAGACCAGCCGGGCGCGTGGCCCCTGCAGGCGAGGCGAGGAGGCCAAGCCCATTCCCCCTAAGCCCCTGCGATTTCCCCGACCCTCAGGCTAGCAGCGGACAGCGACCAGCCCTGGGTCGTACCGTAAGTGCGCCTCGACAGCTGTGCCCACGGCCCACACCGAAGCCCTCTAAACCTCCACCCATCCGTCGGTCGGTCCTGCACGCTGCAAAGATGCCTGCCCCTTTGGAGACCTGCCTCTCGGACCTCGATTGCGCCAGCAGCAACAGCAGCAGCGACCTGTCCAGTTTCCTCACCGACGAGGAGGACTGTGCCAGGCTGCAGCCTCTAGCCTCCACCTCGGGGCTGTCCGTGCCAGCCCGCAGGGGCGCGCCCACCATCTCCGGGGCATCGCACGTTCACGGTGGGCAGGACGAAGAGCAGGAGCGGCGGCGCCGGCGAGGTCGTGCCCGGGTGCGGTCCGAAGCGCTGCTGCACTCCCTGCGCAGGAGCCGTCGAGTCAAGGCCAACGATCGCGAGCGCAACCGTATGCACAACCTCAACGCTGCGCTAGACGCGCTGCGCAGCGTGCTGCCCTCGTTCCCCGACGACACCAAGCTCACCAAGATCGAGACGCTGCGCTTCGCCTACAACTACATCTGGGCCCTGGCTGAAACCCTGCGCCTGGCAGATCAAGGGCTCCCCGGAGTCGGTGCCAGGGAGCGCCTCCTGCCTCCGCAGTGTGCCCCCTGCCTGCCTGGGCCCCCGAGTCCGGCCAGCGACGCAGAGTCCTGGGGCTCCGGGACCGCCGCCTCCCCCTGCGCCACTGTAGCGTCGCCACTCTCTGATCCCAGTAGTCCTTCGGCCTCCGAAGACTTCGCCTATGGCCCCGGCGACCCCCTTTTCTCCTTCCCTGGCCTGCCCAAAGACCTGCTCCACACGCCCTGTTTCATCTCATACCACTAGGCCTTTGTAGGCAAAGTTATTACCTTCCCCTCCCCCGATCAATGAGCAATAGATGGGGAACCCGCTGAGGCCTCGGGGACCACCCTCACCCCCGCCCCAGGTGAATGCTAGGAGCTTTGAAGGGTGTGGGATACCTGACCACCTGTTAGGTCGCTGTACCCCTTGCTAAGGCTACCCTGTGATCTGATTCTCCAGCCTCCAGCACCGGCCCCTCCTGCCCGCCCCCAGACGGCCTTTCGTTTTGCACTTTCTGAACTCCACAAAACCTCCTTTGTGACTGGCTCAGAACTGACCCCAGCCACCACTTCAGCGTGATTTGGAAAAGGGACAGATGAGCCCCTGAAGACGAGGTGAAAAGTCAATTTTACAATTTGTAGAACTCTAATGAAGAAAAACGAGCATGAAAATTCGGTTTGAGCCGGCTGACAATACAATGAAAAGGCTTTAAAAGGAGACACAAGGAGTGAGCTTCATGCATTATGGATCCCGACTCCATCACTGTGGGCTTGCTCCAGGAAGAACCTGCGCGCTTGCATAGCTATTCAGGCATCGGGCTGGAGGGTACTTTAATTTATTCAGGATGCTTCATTCATATGAAAATGTATTTTTGTACATAAAGAGTTTATTCTATTATGAGCTATCAAAGTTTACATTTTTGTACTTCAGATGTTTCGTGTAAATAAAAAATAACAAACAAAAAATAGTCACCAGCTTCCTTGCCTAATATTAGTGTCTCTGGGGCTTTTCCCCTCTTCCCCTTGGCGGCTCCACCTGTAAAAGTGAAACATTATCCCACTGCCTCCAAACTCTCAGACCCTATTTCAAAAACAACTTAAAAATAAAACGCACCTGACTTCCACCAAGAACTAGAGAGTGCCAGATTAGGGCATTTGTAAGCCATCTTTTTTTTTTTTTTCCTTGTAAACACCAGGGAGATCGTTCAGGCACCCCCTTAAGCCAATTAAGACTTTTTTTAGTGGGGAATTAGCCCCCCGTATCGCAGCTACCTGTAGAGGTAGCGGCAGAGGGAGTCTTTTGAGGAACTCCACATCAGCTGGCTCTGGGTTTCAAAGGGAGGGGATTAAAAAGATCAATACAGTGTGACCACTGGCTAGGACGTCCCAGTGACAGGTGGGCCTGGGCCGGCAGGCAGAAGGGTCTACTCTCAGATCGGCCTATTTAGAAGGGGAAATTGATTTGTAAACAATGCGTTTAAAGTATTGTCCACCGAGGCTGAGGAGGGAGATGAATTCTGCTGCTGTGCAGTCCCTGAGCGGAGACTACAGCTGCCTTAAGAAATTGTGAGCTAGGGTGCCCACAGCCCGCCACACACAGGCATTTAGACTCAGCCCCAAGTGTGGGGGAGGGGTTCCCACAGAGAAGGGCTTCTCCTCAGTCCTCAGGGGCCATAGTCAGGGCTTTCATTTGTCTCCAGAGAAATCCCAGTGGGGACTTCTCTGGCTGCAGTGTTTGTAGTCTGACAATCAGCTAACAGCACTAGCCAGCCAGAAGCAACTTTTGCTTTAAATTTCAGAATGGAGGTAATTACAAGAAACTCTTTCCCTTAGTACTGTCACTTCTTGTGGCCCCAATCTCACAAGCTGCCCCACAGTAGGACAGCACCCCTCTACCCCACCACACATTGGACTGCCCTTTTTGATGAATGCTGTTATTTAGTGGGGGTGGGGTGCTCGAAGGACTCGGTTCAAGAAATACCTCTCGTGGAAGCCCTTTCCATTCTCACACATTGCCCCATGGCTTGGATCCATAAATTCAAATGTAGGGCCCAGCCAGCATTACTAAGCCCTGCCACAGGCAAGATGCCCTGTGTCAGATAAGGAAGCTACCTTCTCGGAGGTTTGGAAAATTGGATACCTTCTCTAATTGCCCCAGAGCAGAAAAGGAGTAAGAAGTTCCAGACGTGTGAGGCCTGAGAACAGAATCAAGCCTGCTGCTAGAAGCTGTCTCTGGGATGGCTCAGCCTGGGGGCCTGCAGGATGGTTCCTGTCAGATCACCAGCTTTGAGCTTCCTGGAGCAAATGAAATAGTGTGCATCAGGTATTGGGCTCTCCCTCGAAGAGGATGCTGGGGAGTGACTAGGGTCTTCTCAGGAGCGTGAGAAGGATAGCCCCTTGGAAGACTCTTCAGCCACGGAGTAGTTGCATGTGTCTATGGCAGGAGAAGAAAGCAACATATTGGCTTTATCACTCTCTCAGATCCTTGGGAAAAGCCACCAGAAAACAGCAGGAGGGCTGGAGTTGGCTGGCATTTTGTTGCCTTCAGCTGCAGCGATCAGCACTGAAAACAGCAGACACCCTCACCAAGAACCAAGAATAGCATTCCACCCTCTCAGTCTGGTTGCCATAATAGGCTCACAACTCCACGGTGTAGGACCCAGCGCCTCCTTCTGTAAAGGAAACTTTTTAAAAGCATCCTTTGCAGAGGGCATCTCCACCCATGACAGTTTCTACAATTCTTCATAGAAAGTACAAACCTATGTATGAACAGACATGGTAGCTCTGAAACAAGAAAAGGGAAGAAGGTAATTTAAAATGCTTATCTCCTTCTTAGGGGCCTCTTTATTTCTACAGCAGAACTGCATCCAACCCTTTACATTTGGGGGGCACTAAAATATTCTGAGCAGTGAAGAGCACAGATGTTCCGTCACGGAGAAGGCAGCAAGCCCCGAAGAAGACTCATTTGTTCTCTGTCTCTGTCTCTTTGTCATCGGGTAACATTTTAATACACTGCTCCCCAGCCATTTGAAAATCGTGGAAAAGAAAAATAGAATGAAGGAGTAAAATCTCCGCTTCTACTTGGGAGACAGAGGCAGGCGGATCTCTGGGAGTTTGAGGCCAGCCTGGTCTCTAGAGTGAGTCCTAGAACAGCCAGAGTTACAACAGAGAAACCCTGTGTGCCCCATCTCTCTCTCTCTCTCTCTCTCTCTCTCTCTCTATGTATATATATATATATATATATACATATATATATATATATATATAATATACACACACACACACACACACACACACACATTATTTCTACCTCACAGAAGAGGGAAGAGAAGTACAGCCTAACAACTTTCCCAAGACACAGCTGGTAGTTGTGAAGCTGGGACTTGAACCCCAGCATTCCTGTGTTCTTACTTTCTCAAGGAATAAAGTCCAGGTGTAGCCAATCATTAGCCATCATGGGCAGTGCAGCCAATCACGGGCCATTATGAACCACATACTAAGTCTCCAAGGCCCAGCCTGACCCATACTGAGAATGATCTAGCCATACTTTTGGTTTCTAACGAGTGAGTTTATAAAGTACATAGCAAGTAAAAGTAGAAGAGTAAATGACAAGAACAAGCTGGAGAGAAGCAGCAGGCAGATAGCAAAGCAGCATCAAATTGGGTGCTTACAGCGGCTCGCAGAGGCCTGGGGAACCTGCTGAAGCCATCATGCTAAGACCCCCACCGAGAGAGTTCTGGGAAGAATGTCTTCGCCATGGATGAGCTTGTAGAGACACATTCCCGCAACAGGCATCTTCATACCACGGGATAAACAAGAGTAACCTCTCTTGGAAACAGTTTAGCTCCTAGCTGTCCTCAGGGTGCAGTGTTTTTAAAACCCTTAGCTGTTTCTTTCTCCTCATCACAAAGAGGGTGGGGGGCAGCCTGAGCCCAGGAAAGGGAGCTTCGGAGGGTGCTTGAGCTGAGCATGCTCGACTTTGGGGAAGAGGCCCTCTTGTCTTCTAGAACCCACTCTCAACAAGCACAGACAGATCGAGATGATTTATCCACACAGCTTATATTATACCCAGGGGTAAGCTTGGACATAGCTAGCAATAGGGCCGCAGCTGCCAGATGGAACCTTGGGCTGAATGGGCAAAAGAGCTCCTTCATTCCTCCAGCTGAGGGAGAGGAGAAATAGCCCACAGAGGGCTTGGGGATTAGTTCTCTAGCAAAGACCCGGTGTCAGTTTACAGGGGCAGCAGTGGAAAGTCATTCTCTATGCCAGTACACAGCTGGGGGAAAGCGGCCCGTATCTTACAGAGACTCAGATGTCCCTTATATTTCTAGGGACACTCTGACCTCAGCCAAGCAAGGGATGAAGACCCCGATGTTAATGCCAAAGAGTCAGTCTGATGTTGAGACTTTTAGCCTAGAAGACCAATGAGCTACAACCACCATAAACTAGTGTTATGGTCAGGACACACCTTGACATGGAAGCTGTCACTTCCTGGAGATTGTTAGGGACACGCACTCTGCTCAGACACTGAACTCGCTTGCTTGCTTGCTGGGCTGGTGTGACCTGCGTAGGGGCTAGGTCCCACTGGAGGCGGGCTGCCAAGACCAGATGTAGGGCTTTCAGATAGTCCCACTTACGTCATCTTTTCTAACAGGAATTAGGTGCACTACCGCCTGCCCTCCGAGGTCCCTGTGTTGCTCAGATGATGCCCCTGCCTTCACCAACAGGGTGCGTGGTGCTGCAGGCATGCAAGTCCCAGAACCTGGAAGGTAGAGGCCAGAGGATCAGGAGTTTAAGGCTAGCCTGTGCTATAGGAGACCTTGCCTCAAAGAGTAGAGCAAGAAGAGGAAGGAGAAATATGTTTTTCAAGCCTTGGGAATGAAGGACAATATGCCCCAGAATTTTGCCAAAGCGGTTTCCAGTCATTGAGATATGAGCAAAATCAAGGAGCAGTCAGATTTGATACCCGTACATTCACATAAAGTGTACCTTTCGCCTTTAACACCGCACTGTGTGGATCTACGAGACTGACCCCCATATAACCCAAACACTAAAGGCACCAGTGGATCAGAAATTCTTTTTTTTTTTTTTTTTCTGAGACAGGATTATAACCCTAGCTGTCCTGGAACTCACTCTGAAGACCAGTCAGGCCTCAAACTCACAGAGATCCACCTGCCTCTGCCTCCCAAGTGCTGGGATTAAAGGCGTGCGCCACTGCCACCCCCAGCAGATCAGTGATTCGTAACCTGTGGGTTGCAAACCCTTTGGGGGGTCAAACGACCTTTTCACAGGAGTCCACTAAGACCATCTGCGTATCAGAAATTATGATTCACAACAATAGCAACATTTTTGAAGCAGTAATGAAAATAATTTTATGGCTGGAGGTCCCCACAACGTATTGAAGGGTCACAGCATTAGGAAAGCAGAGAACCACTGGTTTGGGTGTATTTTAGCTCCCTCTACATTACCATGGTTTCCTCTGTTGGTTGGTGGTCCTTTACTTCTCATGAACTTTGGCTTTTTCTGTGGTTTGGATCTGGTTTCAGTGTGTCTCACAAAGGTTGATGTGTGATGATTAGTGCAAACTTGACAACATTTAGAATCAGCTAGGAGACAAGCCTCCAGGTGTAAGGACAAGAACAAAGCAGCCAAGCTTTAGTCAGGCTTCTGGGAGCACCAAAACTTTGTAGGCCCAAGTCAGGGGCAAGGTGACTCAGAACAGTTCCCAGAACTAGAGTAAGAAAAACAATTTCTAAGACAAACAAGATATGGGCCATTGACTAATGGCCTTGGGCTAAGGATCTCCCCCACCCACATTGACTAAGACCCTAAGTTTACATTTTCTCGGAGCCCGTGACCTTGCTACATGCCAGCACCAATCAGTTTAAAGGTTAATACTCACATCACTGTGTGACCAATAGACTCACAACTGTTGCTAAGCTCTGCCTTTGAAATTCCTATATAAGCAATACGTAGAGTGTGGGAGAGGTAGCCCTGTGAGGGTGGACCCCAACGCGTTGGAAATAAACCTCTTGCTTTGGCATCGTTCCTGAGTCCTGGTGATTTCTTGGGGGTCTCCTTCCGTCTGCCCCTAACGCAGGCACACCTGTGAGGGATTGTATAGGTTCGGTTAGTCTATGAACAGTCCTATGGGGCATGATCTTGATTAGGTTAGTTGAGGTTCGGAAGACCTGTCCGTTATGGGTGGCAGCACTCCCTGGTCTGAGATGATGAACTGAATGAGAAGACACAGATAAGCTGAGCATGGTGTCCCTCGAGTTCTGCTCCCTGACCATGTGATGGAATGTGACCAGCCAAGCTTCCGCTCCCACCATCATGTCTTCTCCACACAATGGACTGTGTCTCTGGTACCGTAAACCAGAATAAGTCCTTAGGTTTCTTTTGCCAGGAGAAACTGCAAGGAGGAAGAAACAGAGGTGGTGTGTGCTGAGACATCAGGAGGGGGAAACCTGATGCAAGCGTGGTGTCTGGAGATGGGGCCTCTGAGACGTGATGGGAGTTGAAGACCCTGTCAGTGTGGAACCCCAACCATTGGGTCCTGATGGCTTCGCAAGAAAAACCAGAACTTTCATGCTCTCTGCACTTGGCATGGAGTGTCCTGTGCTGCCTTGGGACTCTGCCAGCAGGAGGCCATGCCTGGATAATAGGCTGTCAATATTGGATGATAACTGTGAAACTCTTTTTAAAGAAATTGCCAACAATTAGTATTCCTTTCTTTAAAAAAAAAAAAGTATCGTATTCTATTTATTGGTGGGGCTCACAGGTGTGAGAAAGCACATGTGTGCAGGTCAACTTGTGGACATCAGTCCTCTTCGTCCACTCTATGGGGCCCAGGAATTAAACTCAGGCTGTCAGCCTTGGTGTCAGCCTCTTCCTTGCTAACCACCCTACCAATTCAGTATTTGCTTTCATTAAGACTTTAGTCTAAAGAACTTGCAGAAAAAGAGACTCACACAGCAAGATCGGCCACACCAAAGTCTATACACCACAGTGAATTTCTGGACAGTCAGAAGAATCGTTTGGAAGCCATGGATGTCAGATTTTATGGATTTCGATTTTATGTTTTCCACTACCAGTTGAATTTTTATTCACATAGAAAGAATTTCTTTATACTAGTGAAACGTGGACTTCCAGGCTTGGCCATGGAATGCCCATGTGACAACATGCAAATGGCAGGTCCAGTCAGGAGCTCTTCTCACACTTGCAGAGCGCCCCTCCCTCCAGAGTCTGCTTCCCACATGAGGATGGCGTTGCTGAGGAAGTGGCTGTCCGTCTGGCTCCAGTCCCAAGATGAGAGCTATTTGCTCAGATTTTCATTTCTGAATTTCTCCTCAGACAACCCAAGAAACAAGACGGGCCACATTAAATTTCTGTAGAAGCTCCTCCGTAGAGAAATCTAATGTACCAAAACCCAAAACCAAAACAACAAAAACAAACAACCAGCTCCTCTCAGAACTAAATTAGATCTTAGATGCTTGTATCCTGACACCCACAGCCCCATAGCATGTATTTGAACAAGGAGAACGATCTCATGACCCTACCAGACCCCAGGGCCTTTCATGAGCCTACCCGCCCCCCCCCCCCCCCCCCCCCCCCCCCCCCCCCCCCCCCCCCCCCCCCCCGGTGTTAAGGATGCGGCCAGTGAGCCTCACGGTCAAACTGATTCCCAGTGGCTCTGCACCCAGAATTCCCTTAGATTCCATTGAAGCTATTTATAACGATTTTCTTCCTTCTCTTTTCTACGGGCACATGACGGGACTACATTCCCAGAATCCTAGCTGGTGAGTGGCCCCACATAACCGGACTGTGTTCACTGGGTAACCAATGGAAACCTTAGCTGTTTTATTTTGTTTCCGTTTGTTTGTTTTGTTTTGTTTTTACTTTGTGGGACTTTCACAAAAGCTACAGAAAACAAGTCCTGCCATAAAAATGAGAAAATCTATATAATTAAAAAATTCATGAGTTTTCTTAAGCAAACCAGGGAAACAAGGGTACAAAGGAATTAAATTAGAACAGAGCAAAGCCTTTGTAAGTAGACACTAGGTTCTTGGCTGTTTAGCCTCGGGTGAAGCACTAGAAAGGAGAGGAGGAGACGGAAGGAGGGAAGAAGGGAAAACTTAGAGTAGGCAAAAAGAAATAAAGCAATTAAAATATATGTGTTTATTTTTGCTTTATGTGTATGAGCAACCACATGTAAGCATATGGACACGATGAGTCCAGCTTCAGCTTTGCAGAGGACAAGTGCGAGCTGGTGCTCAGAAAATGTCTTCAGTGATACAAGGGGAGAAGTCAAGGGACTGCATGTGGTGATGTCTATGGCAATCTATCAGCATTATGCCTGCTGTATCTAATGATAAAGTTTCAGGGGCTTGCCCTTTTTCAAGAAGTACTTGAACCCCTGGATGACTGCAAGGAGCAGAGTCATTTGGCCTTGGACTCCCCTGGACTGTTGCAAGAGTGAGGAACTAACCTTGTCCTTTTCTACCGTATGATTATCTGCAAGCCTTCCCTTACTGTCTGCAAATCTATGTATGTGCTGCCTCCTGACCTGGGGCTAGAGTTTTAGCCCCAGGAAAAGATGGAAGCCAGGTCTTCTTAAAGAAAATGCAGACTCAAAAGGCATGGGGAAAGCAAGCAGGCAGAGCATTACGTCACTCCACAGAGGGTGCCTTTGTTTTAGAAGAAAGGAGAGACTACTCTGAGCAGGTACCCAAAGGTACTGAAAGGCAGAGACATTTAAACATCCTGCAAGTCCTTGATTTGGATGGAGGGGACTTCATTGCCCTGTACCATAGCAGCAGCAGAGAGGAGGCTCTTTGGCCTCCCGTTTTCGGGACAAACTGAGGATGGGTATTTTTCTTCTTCTTCTTCTCCTCCTCCTCCTCCTCCTTGTTTTCTTGTTTGTTTGTTTGTTTGTTTGTTTTTCAAGACAGGGTTTCTCTGTTGTAACTCTGGCTGTCCTGGAACTCACTCTGTAGACCAGGCTGGCCTGGAACTCACACAGACCCACCTGCCTCTGCCTCCCGAGTGCTGGGATTAAAGGCATGTGCTACCATCACTCAGCCCCATGCTTTTTCTTTTCTTTTCTTTCTTTCTTTTTTTCTTTTTTAAAGACAGAGCCTCACTACATAGCTCTGGTTGTCCTGGAACTTCTTAGGTAGGCCAGCTGGCCTCGAACTCAGAGAGATCCACCTGTCTCTGCCTGCTGGATGCCGAGGTTAAAGGCGTGATACACCATGTCTGTGGGGTAGCTGTCTTTTATTGAGGGTGCCTAGGTGCCATGATCTACCAGTCCAGTTCTGTTCATTCCTGCTCACGAACTTCATTCCACATCCGTTTCCTCCTCTAAATTGGAAGATAATGACGGTGTCCACCTGTAATAAAGGTTTCAATAAGAAGTCATTCATTAAAAGTGCTAAAGCTAGTCATGGTTCATCAAAAGAGCTTGATAAATGTTAGCCATTGACTGATTCAGCTGTGAACGCTTTGTAATGAGATGATCTCTCTTTGGCCTCCAGATGGTCCCCTCGGTGCCTGAAGGCTGGAGTCTCAGACACAAACCTGACCGCTGTAATTAGATTCTCTTGCAGCAATCTGAGTGTAGCAGCCGATGCTCTACTTTAAACGTAAGATGGACCAGAAGACACAAGAGGGATATTAATGATATTAAGTTATGCCTGGTGATGGGCTGTCTCAGGCCCATGCCTTACCGCCCCCAGTGACTTCAGACCGAGCATAAGTGCATGTGTGCAGTGCCTTCCTGTTTGCAAAGCAGTCTCACATCCGTCATGTGACATTAGCCTCACGGTGTCCAGTGAGGTAGAAGGGATTATTGCATCTGTGGCGCAGATGAGGCAGAGGCTTAGAGGTTAAGTGGCTCACCCAAGGTCACGGGGTTAATGAGAGGAGAAGGTGAGACTCAGCCGCATCTGGCTCCAAGTCCACTTCTTTTTCTCAGATAGTTTCTTACCCCCCAGGCTGGCCTCCTCTGACCCAGAGCACACACCTCCACAGCACAGTCTCTCTGAACATCATGATGACATGCGTAACTGAGTGAGAGATAAGAGCGGCGGATGCAACATCAGGGTGAACTGACTTAAACTGCTGATATTTCAGTTACTCAAGGTGGCAATTCCATCTACTGCAACCTACTAGCTAACACCTCTTGGATACTTAGCAGGGATTAGGCACCAAGCCAAGCATTTTAAGCATGGTATTGGCTTATACAATCACAACAGCCTTCATCTCTATGCTAGGAATGAGGAAGCCAAAGCCCAGGACGCACAGCTAAGTGATTTGGAGACTGAAACAGGATTTAAATCCAAGGCGTAAGGGTACAAGTACTTATTAATCGCGTTGCATTGCCAAATCATTCCCCAGCAGGAAAGAGTGAGCTTCTAACGACAGAAAACCATGCGTCGTCAACCATAAACTGCTGCCTGTAACACCTGGTACTCATTCATTTGATAAATGTAGGGCCTATTTACTTGCTGCTTTTTGTGAGGTGATCCTGTATGGCTCTCAAGCATTTGTACATGTCTTGGGTGAAAATTGGCTCTTTTTGGTATGAATTATCTTTCCAGAACATCCTTAGAAGGTAGGGATGATGCCCCTTGCTATGGGTGTAGAGCCGGAGTCCCAAAGCTCAGAGGCTGTCGATCTCCTGCACCTCACTAAGTGCGCAGGCATCCTCTGGTTAGCTTTTGGTCCTACTACAGAAACGAGACCTTGGGGAAGCATTATGAAGATGCTAACTCTGTGACTGCTACTACTGCTAGGTGCCAACCCACCTTCCCTGACCCAAGGGTCTCCTACCTTCTTTTAGTATGAAACTGTGCCAGGCTAATTTGTTTGCTTGCAAATAGGTTAACATCTCAGACCCACACTTTTTAACAGTACAGTATAAGTACTGGCCCATGACTAAATCACACATATGCACTTTAGGAGTATTCCCTGCTTGCAGTGTTCTGGATGCCGGTCATCCTCATAATATCTCTCAGGAAGCTGTAACAGCCACATAGCCAGGAGATTGAATCTGGTCTCCCTGGACTGCCCATTGCTCTGTGAGGTAGCCATATTGACACCAGTGTCTATTAAAACCTACTGTGTGCCTGACTTCAGTTTTTCTAAATTTCCCAGGTGCACTTTGTAAAGCAGGTGAGTGGAAGAGGTAGTCTATTCACCTATTAAGAAATATCTACAGCGTGCCTAGCTTGGACCTAGCTCCTACGATTCAGGAGAGAAAGGTAAACAGGGCTGAGAGGGCTCATCGGCTGCAGGAAAGACAGTCAATAAGTAAGCACCATCTAGGTGAATAAGAGAATGCCAAATAGAAAAACAAAACAACAACAAAAAATCCTTTGCCTCCATGCGCTAATGATGGGTACGGATGGTCAGAGGTTGGACACCAGACTGACGGGGAGAGGCATCGCTGTATTCGGGACAACGCGAAGAGTGAATAAGGTTGGCATGCTTGAGGAGTAGCAAGGAGCAGTGTGGATGGGGTGGGTGGAGCCTAGGGATGTAGGAGACTGTGGAGGTGAGGACACAGTCTGTCACGTGACACACCTCTGCTGCTCCGAGACTGGTCCTCCTGGGATGACAGTGGGGACAACTTAGTGAACTCTACAGAGCAAGCCCCTTCCCAGCAGAGGAGCCAAGGATTGCCTCCTGTCGAAAGTGCTCAGTCCTACCCCATGAGGCACTTCCGCTTAGCAACTCAACCATCTACACTGGCCAACAAGAATAACTTGAGGATGGATGTTTAACAAAATCCTACATGTTACAGAACTTGTTTTGTGTTTTGGCAGTCTTCCTAAGACACAGTTGGGTTCAGCCAGTGTGGCCCCCATACAGATTCTTTGAACAAAAGTAGGAGCTGCTCATGACTGTGGGCCACTCACGGCCGACAACACGTAGCGGGCGCTGCTAGACCACAGAGGAGGGGCTGGGGAGGCCGGCAGAGGTCCGAACTGAGCCTGGAGCTCCTCAAGGAAGGGTAAGGAACAGACCACAACATCTTCGCAAATGATAGGGCTCCCCACAACCTCTTTATTTTATTTCATTTCTTAGATCTTGCCTCAAGTTTATTTGGAAGCAGCAGAGGGCACTGACCATCTGCAAATAGTGTGTAGGTCACACCAGTCCATCTGTCTTCATGTTGGAAGACAGAAGCCTTTTCTATGGGGCCTTCACGAGGCCTGGGCACCTCTGGAGCCGAAGCCTGGGCCCGAGCTGGAGCTGTGGGCTCTGCCTTGGGCCCTCTTTCATCTTGGGCTTAACCACCCTCACACTGTTTGCCTGCGTCTTCCTCAGGCCTCTCCTGTCGTGCTTCTCGAGCTCGTGCTTCTCGGCAAATCTCGTGTTCCACAGGAACTCGGGTCGACCCAATTAGGAAATTCACATCTTTGTGACTGGGGTTTCTTGATGCTATTTCTGTGCCATTTTCAGGATTGTTGACAACATTTTTTTTTTTGCAAGATTGGGGCTTGAACCCAGGGCCTTGCATATGCTAGACAAGCACCCTACCACTGAGCTACATCCAACCCCTCTCAGCCTCTTTAGATGCAGCTAAATGAAATGTTGAGGGGGAGAAGAGGAAGAGGAAGAGGAGGAGGAGAGGGGAGAAATGAAAAGGAAAGAAAAGAGAACCAAACCAAAGTACAAATGGTTAGTTCACACAGACAGTTCATACATACACACAAAACCAGGGAGCAGCTCAGCAGAGAACACAATGGCGTCACGGAGAAGCAGAACACGCTTGGAGCAGCCACTGAGATGATGCAGGTTCCTAGAGCTCGAAATAGAGAAACAGATGGCAAACTTCGCATGCATCGGCCAGAACAGTGTAAAACCTAGATTCGTGCAAAACACCAAGAGGGGAAGAGTCAGAAAGGTCAATAGTAGTTCTTCAAAAATGGTGACAGGGCAGATTGGCAAGTCTTAGAACAGTGTTTCTCAACCCGTGGGTGGCGACTCATTTGAGACCAACAGAAAAATACACATTACAATTCACAACAGTAGCAAAACTACAGTTATGAAGTAGCAGCAAAAGCAATTTTATGGCTGGGGGGAGGGTCACCAAGCATGAGGAACTGTACTGAAGGGCTGCAGCGTTAGGAAGGTTGAGAACCACTGTCTCGGAGAGTTGCTTAGCTACACACTTGAAACGAAGAGTTTCCCCTGATTTTAAACTAAAATGCAGATTGGGGGGGGGGGGGGATTTGGTGAGTTTTCCATAATCAGCAACACCCGAGGTATCAGCCATCTGTAGCCAGAAGCAGGACTTTCTGGCTAGGGGCTCACTGGTGACCACATTTATTAAATGAAAAGGCTGTCCTGTTAGCCCTTGGCAGTCCTTTGGAATCACAGCCGCCCGGCTATAGGCAGCACTTTTAATAAGTTTCCCTGTCCAGATTCTCCTAATGATATGCTTTTTACTACATAAAAAGGAGCTTGTGAAACCTAATTCCTCTGACAGAAGTGAGCCCAGGTCTCTGAAGCAGCGGAGATTTCAGATTTCCAGCAGGTTTGCTTGCACCTGCCCTTGCGAGGCATGAGGTTTTGTGTGCAGAAGCCTCCAGGGGTTGAAATTTAGCCCTGTCCATGTAGCAGGAAGGTCAGCTGAAGTCACTGGGTCCCAAGACACTGGACTTCAATCTCCAACCAAAAACAAAACATCAAAACACTGCTATTCACCGGGACGTGCTCAGCAGGGCGCTGGCATTTACAAATGTAAGGCAGCAAGGCTGGGAGAAAGGGCTCTGCTTAGACAGCATTGTTCTTCGAGATCTGACCACCTCCAGATCTGTGTCAGCCAGGCTCCTGAACAGAGAGAAAGCCAGCCTCCTCCGGGCTGGGCCCTGGCTGCCACCTGATACCTGAATGAAGAGCAGAGCCAGCAAAATTCAAACTCATTTTGGGATGTCTGCCTCTGTGAGAAACGGTTTTGAATTTCCTAAAGAATCATTTTTGCAGAAGAAAATTAATTTTTTATTCGTTTTCGTAGATGGGCGTTACACACCCACTAGTCAGACTGGCAATCTTGAGGGCGGGCACATTGGCCCAATTACCAGGGTCTTGCTTGCTTCCCCCGCTGGGCCAGTGCCTCAATTCTATCAACATCTGGTATGAGGATGATAATTAAACTAGCAGCCAGTGCCAAGCAAATGCTTCCAAGGGCCAAGCACTGAGTTACTGAACTTGTACAACAGGAAAACACTGCTACTCACTTTCTACAGAGGAGACACAGGCTCACAAGGCCAAAGGACTTGCTGGGGTACGTGAATTGTACATGGATGAGACCTAGATTCGAAGGCAAGTTTTTAACTGTCATGTTTCAGGCCATGTGCTTGGCACAACCCTTCTACGGCAAGAAATCCATGGGGCGAGGATCGATGCAGGTTGTGATAAGACAGGAAGCAATGCACCAGCAGACGGGCATCCGCAATACAGAGATCCGACAATGCCAGAGAGACAAATCTTCCCAAGGAAAGATGGTCTGAGAGACTTCCAAGACAAAGGCGACACTGTTACTATGAAAGCAGAATAAATGAAAGAAGGAAGGAGAGAGAGAGAGAGAGAGATTCTTGTAGTAAACTTAGATTACAGAAAACTAAAAAGAACAAAATAAAAAATTATCTTTATTTCTATCACCCCAAGTCAATCATACATCCCTTTTATCAAAATAACTTTCGAAGCACAATTTATAGCCAACAAAATGCACACATTCTAAGTGTAGGCTTGTTGGATATTGGCAAATAAGTCTTTAGCTACCATGCCTGCCAAGGCACCGAAAGTTTCTGCTGGTCCAGAAAGGTCCTGGGGTCCCCATCCCAGATAGACCCACGGGGTCCCCATCCCAGATAGACCCACGGGGCCCCCATCCCAGATAGACCCACGGGGCCCCCATCCCAGATAGACCCGCGGGGCCCCCATCCCAGATAGACCCGCGGGGTCCCCATCCCAGATAGACCCACGGGGTCCCCATCCCAGATAGACCCACGGGGCCCCCATCCCAGATAGACCCGCGGGGTCCCCATCCCAGATAGACCCGCGGGGTCCCCATCCCATATAGAAGCTTTCTACTTCGTTAGTTCTATGTGTTCTAGAGTTTCAGCTAAATGCAACCACACTACATATGTATCTTTTATACTCAGTTACTCAGCATCATTTTCTTTCTAGGATGCAGTCGTGACGTGGGAGACAGATACACAGACAGACAGACAGAGGTGGACGACCTAAATTCTCATTCCATTCCATATGTGCATACCACCAGTTATCATCCTCTGTGGGTGTGCATCTGGGTTATTTCTGGATGGGTGCCATTATGAAGGCTCCTCTGCATAGATATGTATTTTCATTTTTCTTGAGCATGGAATCACTGAGCACATAAGAGTATATTTAAATTTAAACTCGTAAGAAACTTCCAAAATGGATATACAGTTTTGCAGCTCTGACAATGGTGTATGAGTGTTCCAGCTGCCTTGAGTATTTGCTCAGACCTGGTGCCCTTATTCTTTTAATGCTGGTCTTGTGGGGGTGGGGGTGGGAAGGGTCCTGGCATCCTATTATGTTTTTATTTATACATGAGTTCTTAATTTGCACACGCCCATGTTGGTCAGAGAGCATCAGGACCCTGGAGCTGGGGTTACACGCTGCTTGATGTTGGCGCTAGGAACCAGGTTTGCTGCAAGAACAGTAAGCCATCTCTTCAGCCTTCGGTGGTTTTATTTTGTACTCTCCTGGTGACTACGTGAACATCTCTTGGGGTGGTTATTGAATATTCACATAGGTCCTCTTTGGTGAAATGTCTAAATCCTTTGCCTACTATCACAAAACATTATGTTCTACTTAACGTATAAGCAGATTAATACCTCATCAGTAGATCTCAGTTACTCTCTATGCCACTATGGGAGGGTGACAGGAGAGAATGAAACCAACCAAGAGCAAAAGGCATTCCTGAAACAAAGCCCACGCCACCCACCTTTGAGTATAAATCAGAACCAACCGCTGCACTTCTCTGTCTCCTTAGGTCGTGGGAAAGCTCGCCACGCATCCCGGATGAGGACCATTGCCGGACGTCTGCATCACAGCCATTGCATCCAGTCTGGGGCTTCCCTTTTCATTTGCCTCGAGGTTTGTTTTAGGCAGAACGTGTCAGTTTTTTATGATGTCTAAGTCACTCTTTTCTTCTCTCACTAAATCACAGCTTCTTAAGTCACAGGTCACAGGTAACTAAACAGATTCCCAAAACCATGGCAATAGTAAAAGGCTTCCGGATGCCCAGTCTCCAACATCAATTCCAAATCAGACAGGTAAGGAATCCGCGGCATTTCGCGATAGATTTGCCTGTGCTGAGGTGCAGGCTCTGCAGCCTCAGTGCTGAACACATGTTCAACTGCGCATGTGCACTGCGCCTGCTGTCAAGCCCCGCCCCGCCAACCAATGATGGCCAAAACATCTCTGCTTGGGTTGGAGACTGTTTTTTGTTATGAGTTTCAGGGATTACTTGTACGTATAAATTTTCCGGCCTTTATGGAAATACAATGGTAAGCCAGGCATAAGGACCCATGCCTATAACCCCAGGATTTAGGGGCTGGAGGAGATTAAGTCAGGAAGATCAGGAGTTCAAGGCCACCCTTGGCTGTATAGTAAATTCGAGGCCAGCTTGAGCTGCTCAAGACTTTTTTCAAATGATATGAGCAATAGCAATCGTAGTTTACTAAATAGTGGGTTTCACTGTGGGAAACAAAGACTTTTAACATTTTCCTGCCATGGTTCCTCAGCATATAAATACCAAATTAGTATATTTGGGGATGCTATTGTGTTAAAATGTTTGATTAACAAATTGATGTTTGAATTACTGACTTGAGTTTCCTAAAACTTACTAAATGAAATTTGACTTGGTACAAAGTTTCTACAGTTAATATTTTATACTATAATATTTATGAAGTAGTGTCCAGTATCGACAACTATAAAACAAAAACTCCGGCAATCCCTGGAAGCCCTGAGTCCTGCAGTATCAAATATTCAGCTGATTTAACTTTCGTGTCGAAATAAATACACATCTATCTCACTAACACGTAAATGTGCCTTTTGCTTTTAATAAGTCTTAAAATGATATCTACACCAAACCACTGTTTTGAAATGGATTTCCTCATTATTGTCCATCAGCAAATGTTTGATCCGTGTATTATTCCATAAGCCATGTGTTTGGAAAAGGATTCCAAAGTGGAGAAAGTTTAAAATGCTTTCACCTAAACCACTTGCTCAAGAATCCAGGCTCTGCTTTTAGAAAAGGAGACTCAGATGGCTGGCAGGCTCCCACAGTAGGGCTGCATGGAGAGCAGAAGCCCGTCCATCCATCTCCTATCCGGCCTCAGCCTCACAATCAATCAAGGGGCTTTACTGGGATTTGTGGATGTGCTCGTGTTCCCTCACCTGCAGTGCTGGTTCCGTGATCTAGCTGGGACAGATAATGCCTTCCCCCTCCCTCTGCAGAGAAAGGTCCCGAATATACCATATACACCGTCTCTTGTCGGGGCGCTGACATGCCTTCCATTCTGTTAGCTCGATATATATTATTTCAACCAATAGCTGAGAATGTCTGTACCACTCCTCTCAGGGTGAGTGGTCTTCTGTGCTCAGGGTAAGCAACTTTCTATACTGACTGCTGATATACAGGAGAAAACCCCCTCGATGCATCACGCCACAATGGGCTTCATTTGGGCATCTAGAAAACACAGCCTTCGATTGTAAGCCATGAAACGCTATACCATAATTACAGTTTCTAGGCACCTCTAATGACCCATTAAGATGGATTTGTAGAGCATGTAGACTATACAGCTAGAAGCAGGTGAGACTTAAGGCTCCGGGGCTTTCTCTCCAAGGGACAGAGACCCACTAGAAATAATCTACCACAGACAAAAATTATAGAGGGAGATGAGATTTTATCCCAGAGAGCCACCACCTCGGAGAAGATCAATCCTGAAGTGTTTACATTTCCAGGACTAAAAAAAAAGAAAATCGCTGTGAGAATAGAGAACACCACGTAGTTGGCTTATGAGAATGCAAACCGGTAAAAACAATTTGGCATTGTCTTGTAAAATGATGTTCACTTATTACCTTGGTCCGAGCAAGTGAGCATCTAGTCATTTATTCTAGAGAATACAACTTAGTACGCAGGAAGCACTGTTTATAAAGCCCTCGTACTGGGGATACAGAGATGGCTCAGTGGTTAGGAGCACCTGCTGCTCTTGCAGAGGACCCGGGTTAGATTCCCGGCACCCACCTGGTGAGTCAAAACCATCTGTAATCCAATTTCCAGGGGGCCTTCTTCTGACTTCCAGGAGTACCGGGCAAGCACATGATGTACATCCACACATCCAGACAAAACATGCATACACAGCAAGCAAAAATAAATCAATCTAAGAAGAAAATAATGTCCTCAAAGCGGAAATAACTGGAATGTTCATTTTCAGGAATATGAACACATTGCGGTACCAGCACACAGTGGGGGCATTATGCATAAATTACCTGTAGTGATTAGCATCAACATGGTCAACATGGATGGACTTAAGATCTGTGATTTTGAGCTGGGTGTGGAGCGTGTTTGTAATCTCAGCACTGGATGGGGCAGATGCAGGAGGATGCACTGCAGGGGAGCCTGGGCTGCATAGTGAAACCCTGCCTGTAGAGGAGGTGGGGAGAAAGGGAGGGGGAGTGAGGAGCAGAGCAAGAGAAGGAATAAAGGAAGAGGGAAAGGGGGGGAGAGAGAGGGAGAGAGACTGTAACTCTGAATTAAGAGGCGGATGGTAAGAAAGAGAGCATGAAGGAAGACTAGGGGAGACCCACCAGTAAATAGTGGTTGTTGTGGTTTTGTCTTATACTGGCTGTCATGAAGTGACACCCAAGTCCTTCACCCCAACACTGTGAATGTGACCTTGTTTGGAAATGGGATCTTTGAGGACTTAATAAAGGATCTGAGGCTGAGATCATCCTGGATTTAGAGTGAGCCCTAGATCTAATGACTGGTGGAAAGCATGCAGGTGGCGGTTTGAGAGTCAGACACAGGTTCGAGGCTGTGTGCAAACTGGTGTTGGGGTGATGTTACTACTTGCCAAAGAATCTCAGGAGTGACAAGTACCAGGGAGAGGCAAGGAAGGAATCTCCCATGAAGCTTTTGAAGGAAGTTCAGTTCAGTTGACTTTGATTCTGGACTTTCAGCCTCCAGAAGTATCTGGAGTTCAGACTGCCCAATGTGTGGTAACCTCTCATGGCAGCCCTAGTACATGAATGGTCTGGGCCCTAGGCTAAATGAACTGTTTGTTGTTTGGTTTGACACGGGGTCTTATATGTTAGCTTTGGTTGTCCTGGGACTCACTATGTAGACCAGGCTGGCCTCAAACTCATAGAGATCCGCCGATGGCTACATCCCAAGTGCTGGGATTAAAGATGTGCGCCACCACGCCTGGCTAAGTGATCCATGTTGAGTGTTCATTTGGTGTCAAAACTTGCACATACCTCATATGTGTTCTGTTATAGTGCGATGGTTTGCATGTGAAGTGTCCCGCACAGACTTGTCCCTGGCTGGTGATGCTGTTTCTGGGAACTACTGTGGAACCTTTTGGATCTTAGCTGCCATAGAGCCATAAGGTGAGGTTTCTGGGTTACAGGCCAGTCCAGGTTCCAGCCTGAGTCTCTCTACTCTCTGATCTGCAGAGGTGTGAGGAGGGAAGCCTGCTGAGAGGGCTATCAGCCCAGCCTGGCCGGATTCCACCTGCCACGCCTTCCTCACCATCACGGACTGTGTCCCCTCAAACTATGAGACAAACTCTTCTTTCCTTCAGCTGCTCCTGTCAAATATCTCACAACAACATAAGGAAAATATCACAAAACATGATAAGGAAAAATTACAGCTTCTTCCAGAGGATCAGGGTTCAATTCCCAGCACCTGCATGGCAGCTCACAACTGTCTGTAACTCCAGTTCCAGGGGACCTGACACCCTAACACAGACATACATGTAGACAAAATACCAATGTACATAGAATAAAAATAAACAAATCATCAAAAATAAGACATTTAGAAGCAAGGTTTCTTAAGCCTATTTAAGATCCAAACATGGAAGAACGTCATGGTGCCAAGTGTCATCTGTGTCCAGGGGTCATGCCAAGCTTGTTCTAGAGACTGTGATACTATTCCACAAAGGAAGCCTCATTTTGCAGACAAGAAAACAGGGGTGAAGAGTATCAATATGTTTGCCTGAGGTCCTATAGCAAATACGTGGACAAGCAAGGGGTCAAATGAGCTTCAATGTGCAAAACCCAAACTTTCTTCACCATAACATATACCAGCTCACATCTGGTTACCTCCAGCTTGTTAAACTGAGATACCACATGTCACCAATGACAGCTCCGGCAACATAGTAAGTCCATACCTGTTTATCTGATATCTTAATTCTTTCTCACACCTGTGTAAGCATTTGAGTTCTCATTTTCATATGAATTATGCATTAACTAGGCCCCAAGTCTTCCAGTGCATTTCAGCATGACCACATAAATCACCTTTGGTTAGCCAAAGTGCACCGTTCATCTCTCCCTCCTTGGTACCAGCGGGGGTGCTGACCACACATAAACCTAAAAGGAAGAACACTTCTTTGGGGACAGTTAGATGAGAGGTGAGGCAGAGCAATTGGGTCAAAAGGAACCAACCCTGTGGGTAACCCGCAGGTCCCACGCCCCAAGAGTCCCCCAGGTCCTAAGGAAGTCAGGATGGCTGTTACCCTTTTGGGGTGTGCTTCTTTTCCTTGTTCAGAACTGTTTACAAAGGGGTGGGAAAGAAGAGGCTGGACTATCTGATTCAACTCTGTGCTTGTCTTCCTGCTGGGGCTCAGCTTGAAGCCATGTTCCTTCCCCACCCCTTTTTTTCCTATGAGAAAAGACATTTGTCAGACCCTGAGGCCAAGCCAGGATGCTGGGCTTGGGGGCGGGGCCACGCTCATCCCACTGAGCAGGTGCTGGCTGCCTCCCTTCCCTCCCCCACCCCCTTCAACAATCAGTGGGATGAAATTAATTGAGAACCAGAGGTCAGCTTCCAAAGCTGCGTCTCAGCTTCCCTGTTACCAATTCTTGTGACATAAATCTAAGAGGAAGAACTCGGCCTTGTATGGGGAAAGATAGGTGATTGAGAAGTGGTCCCCTGCAACCTCGTGATGATGTTGTGTACAAATCCACAGCATCCGGGTGACTTGGCTAGTGCTGGCTCTCTTCAGGTCCTACTTCACCATCATGAACAAATGATGGTGCAGCTATGAAACCTCCTGCTGGTATGTAATGGCTTGCTAAGCCCTCAGGGAAACAGCATGCCCATTACTGTTAGACACAGACCAAAGGACAGAGTGGAGGGAGTGGCAGAGCCCTACTCAAATCTGGGTCTAGCTCCAGGCTATATACCACCTCACGAAGCCACGTCCCCTCTTTGATGAGCCCAAGAGCATCCGAAGACAGCTCCATTACCCCACAACTTCCTCTTGAAAACGATGTATGGTGAGCCTGGAAAACACATTCAACAGATGGTTGGTTGGGAAATAAATCTAGGGCCTCCAGATTTTCTGCCACAAAAGCCTAATATTCTCCTCTTCTGCTGTTACACATAGGGAGAGAGGTGATGATAGTCCAGTACCAGGAAGGGGCCCAGAAACCGGAACAGAGATACAGGAGACAGAGGGCCTGCCCCTCCCTGCATGGCCAGCTGGAGGCTGGACGGTTCCTTCTCCACCTCTCCTCAAAGGGAGTCAGCTGGAGAAAGACACCTGTAGGCTAGTTCGAATCCTGCTCCATGAGTCTTCGGTGTAAGCATGTCAGATGTGTCTCTCTTAAACTGAGATCTGAGTCACTTGGTTCAGAAGAAAGCTCAGGACTCATCACTGGCTTCTCTGGCTAGAAACACAGGGTAGAGAGAGAATGGAGCGGGGATTAACCTAAGTCCCATTCTGAAAGTCAGTGAGCGCACGCGCGCGCACGTGTATGTGTGCATGTGTGTGTGTGTGTGTGTGTACACTTTCTTTGAAGAAAGACTTTGAGTGTTGTGCCTGAATCGCCTTCCCAATACTATCTACTTACTGGGCTCAGTTTAAAGAGCTAGCTCTAGTATAAGCAACACTGGTTAGTCCTAAGCCCTGGTTTCTAGAGGAACCAGATCATAGCCACTGTCTTTATCCCAGGTGAGCCAAGAATAAAGAAACCCTGGAAGAAGCTTGAAGTTAGGGCCAGCCTGTGGCCCAGGGGCTGTACCTACACTAGGATAGCTACGAATGAATGCTGCCCAACGCAAAATCGGACACTGACTTGAAACATTACATTTTGCAATTTTGTTTTTGTGGCTTATCCTCCAATAGGAACTTTGTAGAAGACAAGGTTGTGTTGCATTGTCCAAAGGTTGGACACACCTGAAAGGCCTGGTGGAACTCCCTTCTGAAACCTGTCATCTCCCTTTGAGCAGATGATTGCAGGAGACATCTTCAGAACAAATCTCTAGTCCTTTGTTTATTATTGCTCAGAAGCGTTGTCCCCAAGACCACCCTCCTATAGAGTAGCAGGCTGACTCGCCTCTGGGGTAAGACTGCAACCTTGAAGCCATCATGTCTACCCTGGGGATCAGAGATCCCTACAACAGTTTCTCTCGTTCCATCTCCCTCTCACATCTCACCTGCTCTTTGTCTTCTAAACGCATAGGTATTAAACACACATAGGTATTAAAATGCGGACCTTTAGTACTTAAATTTTTCCACTGGCTCCAGAATAAAATCCCTTCTAGATAAAATGCCAGAGGCGGTCTTCTCCCTCTGCTCCACCCCATCATGCTTTTGGGAACTTCAAGATTTTGCCTGAAGCTGCTCCTGTGTGTTCTGAGCCAGGCTCCTTCAGGGAGAGCTCCCTAGCTGCTCAGGTCAGGCCAGGAAAATGCCTGCTGCCGCCCCAGCCCTCCACTAGCAAATCTGAAGCAGGCATCCTCCGTCCCTCTACAGGACAGAGCAGCTGTCCCGGCCCCACCTCCCCCAGGGCCGAGGATGAGAGGCCTGAACTACTGCCCAGGTCAGGCACAGTGAGCTGGAGGTCAGTGACTTGTGCCTCTCCGCCCCACACAAAGGGAGCTTCTCTGCTTAATCCCCAGGGCAGCAGGGTAAACATTTAGAAAGAGAAGTTCGTCCATGGAGGGCCAGCCTTTGTCTCCTTATCCCCACTAAAAGATGGTCCATCAGAGGACTGTCACAACGGGATGGGGAACAGGAAACAGCCACAGCCGGACTAAGGCAGTGGCCTAAATGGTGGAGGTGACCCAGCACTGTGAACCAACAGGCAGAGCGAGGCACCCCACGCAGGGAGCCCTTGCAACATGGCTTGCGGAGTCCTCAGTTGGGCTCGCAGGCAGGGCTGGGAATTGTGCCCAGAACAATTTCCATGCCTTTCTTTCTAAAAGCAAATATGCCCCAGGCTCCAGAGGACAGAGAGGGCTCTGTGCCCACCCCTGGCTCTTCCCAGCCCCCTCTCTCAAGCTGCTTGTCTCTCTCCAGTTAGTCTGTTTCCCAACCATGCAGCAGGGCCCTTCCCTCATGGCAGGCCAACTCTTCCCAGTCCTGAGCCACCTCAAGACCATCCAGATCTGGTTCTATCTTTTAAGCTCTCTCTTGGTAGGAAATCATGTGATCTCTCTGGAGACATAAAGGTTTTCTGATTGGGAGGCTGAGGTGCCTTGGCTCTTAAAAATACAAGAGGAGTAGGGGAGAGGTGGCTCAGTGGTTAAGAGCATAGGCCTCTCTTGCGGGAGACCTGAGTTCAGTTCCCAGAAACCACATGGTGGCTCACAACTGTAACTCCAGTTCTAGGGCGGTTAACTCCCTCCTTCCGCCTCCTCAGGCACCTGGCACGCACACGGTACACATACATACGTGCAGGCAAAACACTCGTACACACAAAAATTTTCAAAAAATCCTTAAAACTTAATAAAATTGATTTTAAAAAGAAAACTTGTTTGAGAGATAGTGGGTTGTGTTCTGCCTGCCTATGGTCATTGGGAAGAAGAGGCCCTTCCTGCACTGTCATGGCCCCTGTCTTGCTGAAGGCCAGTGCTGAATGGTGAATGTCAGGAGAACTGAACAGAAAGGGGAGCAGGTTCCCTATCTTGAAGCCCTGGTCAGCCAAAGCAAGTTACCTCTCTAAGTAAGATCTGATTTTTAACAGCCTGGCCTTGACTCACCAGCAAAAGACAAGGGTGCTGAGAAGTGCCCCCAACACACACCCTTTGCACCTCCAAATATCCTATCTGGAAAGAACTAACCTGGAGCCCAGAGCAGTTTATGTTATAAGCATTCAACAGAACCCACACAGCACCCTGATTTTGTTTTGGATAGCCTAAGTTCTGTTTGTTGTCTGGTCTGGTCTTTTTGTTTGTTTTGCTTTGTCTTAAATTTTTTTTTTTTTTTTTTAGACAAGGTCTCCTGTAGCCTAGTCTGGCCTAGAACTTCTTAACGAGCTAAGGCTGGCTTTGAACTCTTATCACTCCAGACTTCAGACCACCACTGCCAGGATAGGCATTGGGTGTGGCAGGTATACTCAACAGTCCTCAACGTCGGGAGCATAGAGGACACTTGACTCTGCCTCCCAAGTGCTGGGATCTCAGGCTCAGAATGTCTTTGACCCAGAGTGGGTCTGGGATCTCAGACTCAGAGGGTTTTGTTTGTTTTGAGAAGAATCTCACTATATAGCCCAGGGTAGCCTCCAACTCATGATCCCCTGCCCTCCACGGTGTTATGTTGCTGGTACGTATACCTGGTCTTGGAAGTTGTGGCTTCTAACTTGATAAAGCAAGGACCCTAACAGCATTTGCGGACCAACAGATGACCTGGAAACCTGTATCCTAGTGCAGAAGCTCCTGTACTCCTGCAGAGTCCTATCTGCACTCCAGAACCTGGGTCCTTAGCTCTCTGGACCCATCAATTGATCCTCCAGCCCTGTGAGTGTCCATTTGTACGTGGACCATTTGCCCATCAAAACAGCCCTTCAGTTTACTTTGGGATAATTACCACTAGCGAGCTAGATGCCCTGTAGATTGTATAAAATAAGCCTTAGTGTTAATATCCCCTCAGTGAAGATTCAGTGTCATCTGAACACGACCGGGTCGGCATGCATGTAAGACCAGCCAGTGCCCATAGCCTTTGAGAACTTAGAAAGTGGTGTAAGGTATACATTGTCCACCACTCCAGGATCCAGACTGCCACCGCAAGGGGTAGGCGCTGAGGCAGATGCCCTCATCAGCCCTGAATGTCAGGAGCCCAGAGGGCACCTCTCTCAGCAGTAGACTGGGAACGGAGAGTGGAGAGCTGGGTGGTGGGTGAACTGAGTGCTTCAGATGAAAGCCTTTGAGGGACACGCCACATCTGCAAGGCAAAGTCGCCATCCTGTGCTATCGCTCACGCTCACGTATGGCTCACTGTACCAAATAAGGCAGAAACAAACACTGAGTGTAGTAAGGGGTGACTCAAAAAGATTGACGTCAGAACGCGGTTTCTCACGGTGCTAGCGGTCTTTCAAACACGCCTCCGCCTGGGGATTCCTTGCCTCCTCTGCAAGGGCAATAAGTCCCAGTACAGGGTTTCCTGAGCCTCCAGTCCGTGTTGTGTACTGTCTTAGCTCCCATGGGACCCCTCATCCAAATGCTTACTGCAAGGCCAGAAAGGAGCAGGGAGAACTCAGCTCCGGGTTCTCCATCACCACACCCTCCTGAGTGGCCCTACTCTGTGGCCTCACACCCTTTCTTCACAACTATTTGGTGATGCTGGTTTCCCCCAAGCACCGGGGAGCAGAGGGCACTCACTTCCTAGGGCCTCCCTCAGGTTCCCCTAGGCTGCCTCCCTGACAAGTTAGGAAATGATTTGTTAGGATTTCATCCATCTTTTCACTGGTCTGTCGCCTGCCTGCCCCCTCTTCTCGCTGGTGACCCTAACCGTGCTGTCTCTGCCTCCCCTAAGTGGTCCCTAATTGCCCCAACCAAAGACCCGGGAGGCACCTGGCCGCCGGCAAGCTCACCTGCAGATCTGGGTGGGCGGTGGACAGCAGAGCAGCCCCCACCCAGATGAAGGAGAGGCGGGAGGCCCAGCTTCCCACCTGTCAATCACTGCCCAGCAGCTGCTTCAGCCTAGCCACTGCCGCTCTGCTCCTCCATGGGAGATAAACATCATCGGGAAATCCAATCTAGCGCGGCTTCAGAGATAAACAGATGTGCGGGGCGCCACCGCTCAGGAGATAACGCCCCCTCCCCGCCCCACGAGCCCGCCCAGCCCTGCACCTGCCCCAGGCGACTGGAATGAGCCTCTTGGGAGGCAGGCTGTGTCCCTCTAACTCCGAGGAAGGGTCTCAAGCGTTGAGGGTGGAGTTGAGGTTAGAGTAGAGCAGAGTAGAGTACAGTAACCAACCCAGTAGCCTGCATAGGGGCTTTGGCATGAATTCCCAAGGTTCGAATCCTGGCTCTGCACGGCTGGCTATGCGGCAGCAGCTCAAGCTGGAACGTTCATCATAGTGTCCTGGCCACTCTCAAAACTCCCTCTCTGGACACTGAATCTGGACTGGTGTTAAGATCTACCCCTTGTCTCTAGTGTGGGTTTGGGCTAGATAAAACGGCCTCGGGCTGACAAAGCTATTGATGACACAGGAAAGCAAAACCATTTTGGGAGAGGGAGGCAGATAACGGAAAGATCCTTCCCGGTTCACAACACCCCTCCTCGATCTCATTCATTCATTCTCCTTGACACTGAAAACACTCCCTGATGAGATGAAAAGACCCTCAAAGTGAAGTTTGTGGAACTCCGAACTCTCCCTTAAGCCCGAACACACCCTCCTTGGTGAGACCATCGCGTTTTCCCTAGCCCCACCGAACCGAATAGACCAAACGGATCTCTGGGGCTGTGCCTTCGGTGAAGCTAGATTCCTGTCCACATGAGGCTGACTGCAAAGAAGGGCCGGGCTCCGCGCTGGAAAGCTGACCACTGGGCCACACTTGGGGTATACCAACGGAATCTTCACCTGCACTCTAACTTTTTTTCTCCGCTCCGGAGTCCAGAGGTTCCCACATGGGCTTCTATAGGATCAAGGACTCCTGAATCAGGAGTCCTCCGTGAGTCTCGGGCGCTTTGGGTAGCAGCAAGCCCCAGAATTCTCTGATGGTGAGGTTAGAAGAGGCCTGAGCCTATAAGCAGTTACCCCAGGATCTACCAAGGACGCTGACCCGAGTCTGGTGTGGGATGGGGGTTAGGGGAGCTGCGAGCCGGGGGGGCTCGCGCTCCTGGTGGGAAGGAGCGCACAACACTCGCTGTGCTCCCAGATTGGACGTTTACTACTCTCCTTTCTTGCAGAAGTGTGATCCCACTTTGTTCCGCTGCGGCCGGAGCTCGCCCTATTGTGGTCTTTATTAGCTAGGCCTTGGTGGGCCTGAAAGGGTCGGGGGGTGCAATGGCCCTCGGGACGCGCTTTCCCTCTGCACCAGCTTGAGTCACACCGCGGTCTTTGCCACCGGAGCTGTGGCGTCCCCAGGGCCATTGCACCCTGGGGCGGGTCCTCAACGCCCGGCAGCTGGAATCCACAACACAAGCCACTGAACCAGTGCAACCCCCCAGTTCCTGCAGTCGCAGGCTCCGTCTGCCCGCCCCCCCCGCCCTCTTCCAGCCAAAATGGGGGTGGGGGCCGTGCGGTCCCTTTACTCGGAGCATTGGGCATAAAGTGCTATTGAGGCCCTAAGAGGCCGCCTCTGTCTGCCGAGCTTTGTGCGGTGTTTTCGGAGACATTTGCATCTGTTTGCGCCTGGGTACACGGCGCCGAAAGCTCGGCCGGGCCGCAGAAAGCCAGTAGATTGTTCGGTGTCTCCCTCCCCCCCTCGGTTCCGGCCCGGCGCTGGCCGATCTGTGCCGCGCGCCACCAGCGCGGAGCCCAGGCCTGCCAAACCCGTCCGGTGCAAAGATGGGGCGCCCTCGCTCTCGGCCCACTTTTAAACAATTGCCTTTAACAATGCAATTTTAAGCAGAAAATCGTCTAACTAGATTAAACCCACATGGCATTAAAAAACAAAACAAAACAAAAACAGGGGGTTGGAAGAGTCCGCACCGGCAGAGGAGCGCGGTGCCTAACAGGATAGAAAGTGTGAAATGCATGCAGAGGTGGGCGGCCGGCAGGTGCCGGGCCTCCTCAATTCCCACCCCCCACCCCCGGCGGGACCAGGCTGGATCACTC